>CM068825.1:29145580-29648080 GCA_028554795.2 Sinohyriopsis cumingii | reverse complement strand
GTGGAGATATAGAGAGCATTAATGGAGCCATTACCTCCATTAGATCAGTTGACAGTAATGGGGATACAATCAAGGATATGAAAAACATCCAGGATGATCCAAATGTATCTTGTGATTTGTTACCATATATTGATGTCAGTGATATAGATGAGGAGGATGTACATCCAATGTATAAAGATAAAATGAATAAAAAAAGAGGAAAAGAAGATGAAGAGGAGGAGGAAGAATATTCAAATATTAGGATAAAAGTTGGTGCTAATAAAGATATTCTCCAAGATGTTCAAGCTCTCCTTGAAGAAATACAGATACCATTTATGGCAAACAAAGATGAAACTGTTGTCTGTGGTACTGATAGTAGCATACTAGAGTATCAGGATCTAAACAACACACCATCACCGCCACTATTATGCCGCCATCCTCTACCCTCCAGTGGTAGAGATGACGACATAACCACATTGAAAATGGTTCTCGATGATTTTTTGGAGAAGCTGAACTGAGTGAAACAAATAAGGTTCTGTTTGCACCTGACTACAAGATTGCCAGAAATCTTTTTAAGCTTATAGATGGGAACAAAAAGTATGCAACATTTCTTCCAGAATTTCCAGTACTGCACTTGAGAAAGTCTAAAATCATGAATTTAATATCAGCTTATGAAACATCAGGCCTCATTCATATACTGAAATATATGACAGATGATGATATTGAAAAAGACTGCAGTAAATTGGTAAGTATCGAGAACATCGAGACAGCCACGCGAAATGTTGGCGATTGTCAGCAGCTTTGCATATCTCGGTTATCATCACGTTTATCAACTCGCTACCACATTCACATGCAGAGGAGCTGGAAAAAAATTTGTGTGATCAGGAGTTATCCGTCAGCCAGCTTGAATTGAGATGGGGACAAATGTTGAAAGAATTCATTAAGAAAACATCCACTGAGAACAAAACGTTTTCCCTGCATATTGATATAATGACGCATTGTGACGAAATTGTAGCCATCGCCATTGCTGAAAGACTAGGAGGAAAAGATGGATACAACTTACTACTGGCTGGTGTGAAGTCTTCACTTCCGTTCTCATTCTTAAATGGAGCTTCCAGTTATGCTGGATTTTGCACATGGCTTTTGATAGAACATTACAAATCAAGTCACTTTCACAAACAAATGAAACATGCTGTATTCAGTACCTCTCACAATGGTAGTATTGTCAGGTTTGGATTAGACACTGCTCGAGAGATTGACCACAGAGATGCAAAGAAATGTATTCGACCAGGGGCCACACTAAGCAATGTAATGATAGGGATGTCCACAGTAGACGAGCAGAGACAAGTCCATAAAGTAATCCAGTCTGTCATCTCAGGAGAGGATGCTTCAAAGATTAAGCAAGATGAGAAAAAAGATGAAGAGATAGCATCCAAAATTTCAGAAAGGTACATGGGAAGAAAAGCCAGTGATAATGACTTGGGCCATATTGTAAGAACAGTTGGTCTGATACATTGAAGAAAGGGAATGTCATCAAGTTTTGATCCCATTCTAAGAAATGTATATCACAAGGAGAATCCAGAGGTTCAGCAAGAGATGATAGATTCAACTACAGAAGAGATAGGAACATTCATGATTCACAGATATGCAGCAAGAGAGTGTCTATTGGGTATGACACTTAGTGATTGTCCTAACATTGAATTGATAAACGGACCCAAACATCTCATTAACAGAATAAAAAGATCAAAAAGGTCAACAATCAAGAGGACTAAAGGCGTACCAAAAACTACATCATGTAAGAGCATGAAAGAAAAAAGCGAGGAGAAAAGAAAAAGGACAGTAAAGAAGATGACAACGATTGTGGACTGTCTAAGCTCTTCAATGAATACTTGTCAGTCAATCTTTAAGCCAGATGGGACAAAATCATCCACTAATGAATCAGCTGGTGTGAAAAGAGTTCATCTCGAGTTGATAAAGAAAATATCTGATACCAGAGCTACAAGTGAGAAAAAGGACGATTTGCCAGACTTAGATGAGTTCATCCTAACAGATTTCAAAGCTGTTCCACCGACCATAAAGGAACAAACGAAAGCTTCAGTTGTAGAATTTGCCGGTGTGAAGTTCAAGACATCAGCTTCGACTGGAGACCAGTACTTAGAGTACGTATCAAAGGCAATTCTTCACAAGCTGATAGGACACCTTCCAAATTTACGTCACATTGTTATATGTGAGGAAAAATATTCCTTCACACCAGACACACTAAAAGCACATACAAGAAAAATGCGGGATTCTAAAGGAAAAATATCTATCTTACATTTGAAGGAAGAAAAAGAGGTGATCATTGAAGATAAATTTCACAAGCCCTCTGTTGTGGGAACAGCGACCGGCTAGAAACTTGTAAGTTCCTATTTAGGCAATCACACTGATCAGCTTCTTCTTAAGCAAAATATTATACTGGATATAGACAGTGAAGCTCTGCTTACAGCATGTCATTGCCAAGAGGTCCCCTGCACATGTTGTCCTTTCACAACACCACTGAGAGTTCGATTTACTTCCGAATCAGGAATTGTTGGTATGGAGAAGCTGTCTAACATCAGGCAGAGAAAGGGAGAAGCAGAAATGGCTCAACTTGATTCGATGAAGGAGCTTGATGCTGAGTTGTCTGATGGAGATTCTGTTGTCAACTTTGTATCATCAGCTGATATCGACACAGTCCTAATTCACCTATTTGGTATCAGTCTCCACTGGAAAAGAAACCAACCTGGAACCTTTACATGCCCTGTTTATGTATGGCAACAGAAACAAAAGCCTGAGCTGTACAACATTTCCAAAATCATAGAAAGTATTGAAAGATACTTCAATAAGAAGTATTCGGCGGCTCTGATTGCCATCATTTTGTGCATGGGAGGAAATGACTTTTTGCCACGACATTATGGAATTTCACTCGAAAAGATTTTAATGAAAGCCATTGACAATCAAGGTCTTGAGCTTTTCAAACTCTTTCACATGGAAATCCATGAGACAGATGAGTCAATTTCATCCATAATGCTAAATATTGATGCATACATTTCCTTTTTAAAGGATTTGTACTGTCCAAAGATCTACAATGCAGCTGCATTGTCCTTTGAAGAAGTAAGGCAAATGACAATCAAAATGCCTGGGAAAGAATTCCGACATCCACAAACATGGATGCCCCCAGAAAGTGCCCTGAGGAATTTAGGAAGCCTTATTCAAGTTCAGATAGATTATTTATTGACTATATGGTGTCACGAGGCCGCTTTGCCAGATCTTCTTTGATACTGTTGTATTTCCATGTGTCCAGACGGTGAAGTTTATTACAGTTTTGGAGATGATGTTCATGTATCTGACAAAGAACAATTATTATCAATACCAGAGGAGCTACTCCAGGAGAAAATTAATTGTGCGAAACAAACTAGAGTATGAACATCAAAGAAATGTGCCTTGCATGATACACCATGCAAACAGAATCCGAGAAAACGACAGCCTCTAATGTCAACTCCAAGGTAAGCATACAAACATTTTAACTCAACAAATTTCTTTTTTCTCTCTTTCTCTTTCTTTTTGGGTTCTCTATGAACAAGCTGTGCAGTTGAATTTGAATTGTAATTAAGCACACCATACATGCATACATGTACATTGCCGTTATACACAGTTTAAATTATTCTATTTGATCATAAAATGCTTCAGTAAGGTTTATCAGATAGCTATTCATAAAATAAACAAAATTATTTTTAGACCATTTTAAATGTATAGCTACTTCTCATAGATTTCTGCTTCTCATTTTTCCTGGCAACATCTTTGAAAGAAAAACTGTTAACTTAGCCGCTAAATATGGGGAAAATTTGTACTGGACTGTTTTGGTCAAACGTCACATATCAAATGGCCAATTGTAGATCAATTTACATTTTATCAACATCAGTACTTATTTTCCTCAATAGATACATTCTTCTTGGGACAAAAACTTTGCATGCATCTATGTGTTAATTATCCATATTAAACTGATTTATATACCTTACCGTGGTGCATCTATATATACAGTTTTGAGGAACCCATAAATCGCATTCCATCAAGATCTATTTTTGAATCTAAGTTTCATTGTTTACCATACAGCAGTGTACTTGGATGAATTTGTGTTCTTTTCCAGAAAGATGAAGTTTTCCTAGCGATCAGCAACCAGGCGTTGTAAAACACAACAAATAATGTACTACAGGGCTTAGAAAGGAGTGATGAAAATATTGAATGACCATTAAAGTCCAATGCAATTCAGATAGGATAACGACTCATACCTTAAAAAGGAATTCATATAAAATGGAAATAACACACAATGTGGACAGTGTACCCCATAGGGCAGCATTTTGAACAGTTGTAAATACTATGCTCAAATAATTCTAGGATCTTGTAATAAGCATGGATAGACGCATAGTTGATATCATACCATAGATGTTACCTCTGATGTGTTCTGGTTCGGATGTACGAAATGTTATGTAAACTTTGACAATACTTTTAATTTACATATCATCATTTGGAAAATAAATATCAGATTCGTTCATTGGACTTTATTAATTTACAGTGCAGTCTGCAATAGATGTTAAACATATTTTGTACAAAGTGTTACAGTAGAAGAGTCATATGTAAAAATGGGGCATAGCAAATGATTTTTTCATAAGTTCATGTGTTTACCATCTTAGAATTTCTAAAAGTATTATGTGATATTTTTTTTTTAAATGCACATTCATTGAAATTAAAAAAGCAGGTGCATTATTCTTTGAGATCGACAAATTACAATGTGGGATGTAACAACATTTATATGGACTATTCATAAAACCATATAGAATGTTTCTATGTGGCTGGAAGAAAAAAATCATATGGAGTAATAAGCCTTTACAGTACAGTAATGAAATGCATATAAAACGACACTCATTATATTGTCCAAACACTTGCTTCAATTGCAGTATTTGGAGGTTCTGTGAACTAATAACCGGGTTCATACAGTAGCTTACACCAGCCTGAAAGAACTCATCAGGCTCACACAGGCATGGGCTTGGGATGTTAATAGCAGAGGGCCATTCAGCTGGGGTGTCATATTACCTTGGATAGAAACTATCCAAATTTTTGGGGCCTGTCCTATGAGTATGTGAAAATCCTTCATCTAGTTCTTTTAACCAAGATCTTTGAGTTCATGTAATGTTAGTCTTGTGCGTTTAAATTTTCAGTTATCTACAAGTGCTTATTCAACTAAAGGTACAAGTAAACTGAAATTATTTACATCCACGTATCATTCATATTGAAATAAATTGAAAATGTGGCCATAGTTTGCATGGTAAAAGTGGAACAAGTTGAGGTAATGGACTCCCAAGGGAGTTAATTGCTATTTGACTCTCTTTATGAGACTTCGCACAGGATTCTGAGTTTGCTCTAGATGATACATTTTTACAATTATTTATTACATCAACGATTTTCACAACATTGAAGATGTATTTTTATCTTTAATGTTACCAAATTTGGAACAGCATAAGAAAATTAACTTGTCACAGTGCTTGAAATTAATCCTTGATTTGGACTCAGAATGTGAATAAAAAGTAAAATCTGTGTAATATTGGTAATATTGGTAACAAAATGCAGGTCAGAATATTTTAATAATTTCATGGGTAAACTGACTTGGGTAATTCTTTTAATTTTGAAAATGAACAGATTTGATTTAAAGTATAGGTGAATATGGTCATATAGGTGCATTACTCAAATTAAATATTAAATGTTCTTCTAAAATTTAACACTAAAATAGTTTAAACAAAGTCTATTCAGTCTGATTGTTGAATGTTCTGCACCTTAAAATCGCCAAGAAACTTAAGATGAAAATTATTGATCACTACTGACTTTTACATTGGTAGCCAGTTACTAAACTGGGTCAAGAAACGTTGAATGTTGGGTCTACCATAACAAATAACAGGGTAGAACAAATTTGTTTTCAACATGTGCTGCTTTCATTGTGACATCACAGCGCATGAAATTCAGTCGTTGATACACGGGATCAAACCTTTAGGTTGACCTTATCCAAAAACTGTCCACATAATTTAACACTGATTTTGCTGTATGTATTCTTGGGACGTGTAATTAATGACTTTCTAATGGAATATGGATATATGAGGATCCAAAGAAAGTGAGTAATTGAAATTTAAAGATATATATAATAAAATTCTAGAAAATGACACTCATTACTGAAATAGTCGGTTCTGAACACCTGTATGACCCATATGGTTTTTACCGTAGTCTCCAAATTCATTAAATGCCATAGCCTTTTTGCATAGTGATTATTTTTTTTAAAATCAAAGCATAAATTCAAAACCCATGCATGCTCATGATAGACCAGTTCACATTATCTTTAAAAATGAATCACTTAAGCTAAAATAAGCAGAGATAAAAATTAGATTTCCTAATAAAGTTCTCAATTTAATTATGTTCAATTTACATCGTTAAGATTATAAATCCTTTTTAACAATTTTGTTGACACAAAACCTGTCATAAAGGTGTCAACGTTTTATAAGTATACTTCTACCTTAGGTTGTAAAAAAGAAAATCTGAAAAGTTTGACTAGCAAAAATATATTGCAGTATGTATATACTTGAGTTTTAGCTCACATATTTGAACTTGGAGGGGAACTTTTCATGTTTTTTTAATATTATAGTACATTTAATGGTGATGTTAAAGTAACTGTTGTAAATTTTTTGCCGCCAAGGCAAGGCAGGTAAAACAGATATTTGCACTTAGTCAGTTATCTCCTGATTAGTTGATGCCACAATAAAAGCCCGTCCATATCATGCAACTAATTTTAATCCTACACTGTACTCCAATGAAATTTCAGAGTAGCTGAGATCACTTTTATTTGTATATTTTGCCAGCTGTTTGAAGCAAGTTTTTTTTATAGCACTGTTTGGACTGCAGTTGGCTTTGCTACAATTTTGATTATTTTTGCCAGCATACGGCATAGCATAATGTTACCAATTTGTCTGTCCATCTATTTGTTATCAATTTTATTTTGACAATAATAATTCATTTTTCACCATCTTAATTACCAAACTTTGTAGATGGCTTGCACTTGGGATAAAGAAGGACCCTATCCATTTTGGAGTAAAGTTTCTAAGATTAGATTCACCAAACATGGTTTCCTCACTTTAACTCAAGTTAGGAAAGACATCTATTGATTTTCGAGTCAAAAGTAAATGTTGCTGTGACTGAAGGAAGAAAATGGTTTCTGTACAATTATTCAGCTTCTTCATTGTGCACAATTAGTAAAATTTGTGGATGACTTGGATGAACCCCATCAGTTTTGAGGCCAGAAGGTCAAAGGTTAACATTGCTGTGACTGATGGCAGGAAATTGCTTTTCGCACAATAACTTTAATTACCCATCATCTATAGAGATGCTTGGGGTGGGTGGGTGCAGTCATGTAATTCATGTAAAATTTTACAAATTTGCACACTTGGAAAGTGGTAATGCATAAGAACTCCTCCAAATTAGTTCAAAGACTGCACAACAGTGTACAAATTTTATTTCTATTATGATAAATTGAACAAATAAGAATCAAAAAATAAACTAAAATTAAAGATATGTTTTTTATTACCATACCTCTTCCAATAAAAAATCTGCAGAATCTAATGTACATTAATACAAACGGATACTTGGAAATCGCACTAATTATTTACAATCGAAACTAGATGTCAAAATTTGAGAAAAGGTCGACCGGGTACCTGACAATCCTAATGATCGGTTACCCCGGTACTGATCAAACGGAAGTTATATTAAATGCTAACCTAAATTGCTTTGTTCATACCTGCCAACCTTCCAAGAGGTACAGTGTATAAGCCTAATTATTTTACTAATATAAATGGCAAAAAAGCAAAATCTGAGCATAAAAAGAGTAATCTGTATATTATGTGCCATAAAAATGTACATTTATGTCTGTTACTTATTTGGATCTGCAGTTAGTTAAAATTCTTGTCACAAATTGGCTAAATCCATGTGGATTAGTACGAGAATACAGACACAACACAAATTGATAAATTATTTATAAACAACATTCTCTTTAATTAGTCTTCATTACATGTTTTACTTTTGCTCAAAGGTCGTAAAGTCAAGTCCACATTCTGAATGATATATTGTATTAATGTAGAATTCCTCTTTCAAAGTTTTAAAGTGCTATTGATTTGTTCTTTTCTTTAATTTAACAAAATACCTGTCTAACATTTTTCAGTCATAAACATTCACAAGTCACAACAATAAAGCCCATTTCACTTGACAATATTTTGCGCCATGTTTCTTTGGTACATACTGGTCTGCTACATAAGTATTAGACTTTAATTAATCTGTGACAAAAGGTTTCAGATTCAAGAAACCCGTCTGTTTTCTTCATAACATGTCATGTACAGTTTCTAAAAATAGAAAATAAGGAAAATGTTTGAGTACATACCCACTTGTCGACAATATGAAGATCAGTCGATGGTGGTCTATGATAGATCAGTGTCACATGACACGAACCTAGAACTGTACTCATTATTTTGTGTCTTGCTTGCTCCTGACATCTCAAGATATAATCTTTGATCTGAACTCGGAAACATGAAACATGTTTTGTGTTTTTTTTAAAACATGAACTGAATGGGTACTGTACAACTAATTTCATTACCTGGGTAATTGTGAATGGGTGAGTACCCTGATACTTGTTGACACTTTTAATTACAACATATCTGTCCTAGAGGGGTTATGCAGTTGATACGCTTTCCTTTCATATGCACATGGGTGAACCTTGGTCCATTTCCAGAGAATTAAATTAGCCATGGCAGAATTTAAATTACTGATTATTTTCAACATCAAGTCAGTGGTGGTGGGAATGTGGAAAGTGAACAAAAGAATGAAGAATGTAGTGGAGTTTCTGCAAATTGGAGGACATTATTTCAACAGCAATGTCATATGCTGAGTTAGATGTACCACCTCAAAAAAATACTTATACAGTTAGAGGGGACATTGAAGACTTTTACTTTGATAGAGCCTTAGGAGAGTGAATCAGGAAGAAAGAGGGTCAGATATTTAAGTGTTAGGTGAATATTGAACTGTGTCCCATCCCCCACCCCCCTTTTTTCTACTCCCCACTTATGATAAAATCATGAGAGCATCTCTGCATCTACAGTTACCAAACTTTGTAGAAGGCTTACACTTGAAGTTTGGAAGGCCACTATTGATTTTAGTGTCAAAGATTAGAAAAGATCCCTGTGATTGCAGTAAGAAAATAGTTTCAGCACAATAGCTCTTGTCTCCACTATTTAGTTAACATTTTTTGTGACTGGCTTGCACTTTTTCTTAGGAAGAACCCTATCGAATTTGGTTGTAAAAGGTCAAAGGTCAAGACTGGTTGCTATAACAAAGAATAAAAATGCTTTATGCACAATAACTTGAGATCACCAACATCTACAGTTACTATACCTTGTGAATGGTTTGCATCTGATCTAATGAGGAACCCATCACTTTCAAGGCCAGAGAGTCAAATGTCAAAATCAGTGTGATTGATAGAAGGACAATGCTTTCCTCACAGCAGCTTTAGTTCTTCACCATCTGCAATTTCTAAACTCTGTATTGCAGTAAATCATGTGTCACAATTAGTATTATTGTTAATATTACATTTGCACAGGATAAATATTGCATTCATATTTTGTATTATTCATGCCCTATTGTTTGCTTTCATGAGCTTAGATTGTGGCCAAGTATTGTAATGTTTACTTGTTTGGACTTTTCCTATACCATGTATTGTTTAAGCCGAAGTTTCTGAAGTGCTGTGGGAGCAATGAGATTTCTTTGCTACACCTATTCATATTTATGCATGTATTACTTTCACCAAACTCTCCATCAGTAAAATTATTAAAGTGCTGTATTTTTTCTAATAATAATCTGTTTTTATGCGGTTTTAAATTTATTTTTTATTTGGCTCAACATGTTATGCTACAATGTTTTGTGTCTGTCTGTCACCAATTTCATTTCCATGGTATAACCCGAGTTGTGTACCATCTACAGTTACCAAACTATGTGGCTGTCTTCCATTTGGGGTAAGGAATAACTCTTTTTGATTTTGGGGCTCAAAAGCTCAGCAGTGGAGGTCACTTTGGCTCAGTGAAGAAAAATGGTTTGCACACATTGACTCAAGTTATACACCATTTACAGTTTTATTATAGGGCTAAATATAATTTTTTCAGGTGCTATGGTATTTATATAAGTTTTAGAAGAGTAGATACATTTGTATGTAAATTTTCTAAATTCTGTTCATACATTTAATAATGGTATATCTATGACAGGAGTATATCCCTATTTACGGTTAAATTTAGGGACTGATTCTGGTTAAATATGGTATTATTGGCAGCAGTTAGGGGGAATGGTGCTAGGTTACAGCCTAGAATGAGAAACTGAAATGAAGAAATCATTATAGCAGTGGGATTATGTGTTCGTAAAGCTATTGTAAACTAATGATAGCAAAGTTTCCCTTAACACTCAAACATTTAAATTCATGACCAGTTGTTGGGAAATTTCAATCTCTATTAGTAGGTATAAAGTGCTTAAAATAGAGTTGGGTAGTTACAATGTAATTTGAAATTAATTAACTCATAAGGATAAATTTTACAAGTACTTTCCTGCTTAATACAAGATTTTTGGAAATTCTAATATACAGTTTAAGTTGCAAAAGACCATTTTAACGAGTTGATGTGCATGTGAGTGGCTGAGCTAATAACAATTCGAAAAATATTTTCAGTCCAGTTCTGATCAACCTTGGTAATTAGGCTTAAATCGTCAAGATCTCGGTATGTTCAATTATTAAATAAGTGATTTTTCATCTGATTGGCCAGACCTTGTTAGCACTGTACTGAATGTTTCTGACCAGTTGTTAGTTAAACTTGGTAAAGATGTTGATGTCATTAAGATGTCCAAGGAGGTTTTATTATGGAATGGTCTGTTGTTTGTCTGTCATCTGTTGATTGTCATCCAGTGTCTGTCTGTCTGTTAGCACAAGTTTTTTGTCATTATGGGATTATGTGTTCGTAAAGCTGTTGTAAACTAATGATAGCAAAGTTTCCCTTAATACTCACACATTTAAATTAGTGACCAGTTGTTGGGAAATTTCAATCTCTATTAGTAGGTATAAAGTGCTTCAAATAGAGTTGGGTAGTTACAATGTAATTTGAAATTAATTAGCTCATAAGGATAAATTTTACAAGTACTTTCCTACTTAATATAAGATTTTTCGAAATTCTGAAGTTTATGTTGCAAAAGACTATGTGGAGAGTGGATGTATGGCTATAATTTGGATTATATAATTTAGATTTGTACATGTTGGTATGTAGACTAGAGTCAGATAAAGGGTTTGCAACTAACACAGTCAGACCATAAGTTTAGCTGTAGAAAAGGTCTTCAGAGAAGTCTGTTAAGATTGTTTATAAGCCAGGTCAAACACAGTGGACAGAGAGTCATCATGTAGAACTGTATTTATTAGGGTATCATTAAATGTGGAAAAGAAAAACCCTCTCGCTTGTGACTAATTCCCTTTTTCACAGTTACATCAGTTAGGCACACAAAAGTTACCAAATGATTTGAAAAACTTGCACTTGCACTAATGAAGATACCTATCAATTTTTTATGTTTAAAGGTCAAGGTCACTATGACAAAGAAAAAGAATTGTTTTCACATGATAAAAAGTTCTTAATTAACTCATGGTTACCAGACTGGAGATTGCTTGTGTGGGTTAATGAGGAAACCTATTGATTTTGGAGTCAAAAGGTCAAAGATCAAGGTCTCATTATAAGAATAAAAATCCCTTCTGATAATAACATTAGTTCTGTATCAAGGCCAAACTTTGTTAATTGTATACACTTGTGGTAAAGAATAAGTCTGTTGATTTTGGAGTCATAATGATAGTGGTCAAGGTCACTTATTCAAGAAGAAAATGCATTTTTCTACAATGACATTACTTTACATCACAGACCTCAACCAGCCTTTGTGAATAACTTACCCTCAGGTTAAAGAAGAAGCATACTGATTTTGGTGTCAAAAGGTCAATAGTCAAGGTCACAACTGTTTCAGTTCAAATGAGAGCACTGTTAAACATAGTGCAGGTGGATACTGTGCCAGTCATGCTTTCCCAATGATTTTGCTAATGAGCACTCCAGTCAACCATGTAGGACATATTTCATATTTACAATATGTACTTCAGGCCATTGCAGTGCAAGAAGAGGATATACATATTAGGAAGTCCAAAAGTCCACATTTGCGAGATGGACAATGAATGATTGCTATCTCAGTATGTTGGACATTGGAAATAAGGTGTCATGGTTATTCCATACAGTTCTATTGTCATTATGGGTTCTGACTTATTCAAATACTCTGTAGTAGCTGTACAAAAGGTTCATGAGAAGAAAATATAAAAATGACTCAGCATTGCACACTGATTTTCCATAAATAATATTAATGTTAATGTTTTCTTCAAAGGAAACGTTACCATTGACTCTAATCTTTTTACATCATTGCAGCCAATACATATTAATGAAGATATCATCCCAGAGCAAGGCTCTTATAATTTTACAAGAGTTGTCTCCTGTTTATTTAGTTCATTAATGAAATCATTTGCATTATACCACTGCATTTATTAATGCATGTTATTATACACTTTTTCAGAAATGGAACCATTACAAAATGGCAATTCATCAGTTCAAATTAACAATGCAACTCCAAGTGGAGTTCAATCCAGTAGTCAGACAGGTGAGCGAGTATGACACAAATCTAATATAAGCTGTATACATGTACATTTCTGTTTGAAAATGACATTTAATAAGGCTTTTCAGATTTAAGTTCTATCTATTAATTTTTCTGTGTTCAGAATGCTTTCTAATAACTACAAAGAAGCTTAATAATTTGTATTGTTTTTAACTCTCATATTGTTTAAAGTCTAGAGTCATATTTAAAGTTTGTGGCAGCCATTTGTTTAATTTTTTGGTCCTAATTTGTCATCTTTACTACAAGAGAGAAATAAATGTGCAATTGGTTTATACAGAGTTCATTAGACTATATGTGGCTAACTTGTGTTCATGTATTACATTCATGGTCACACACACACACACACACACACACACACACACTGCATTATGCATGAAGTGATAAAACTATTATAAATTCATTTTTCAGGACAGACAGTTATCAATAATTATAATATCAAAATTAATTCAAAAAATACTCAAATTGGTGATGGAAATCAGATAAACTCTAGACAGGATGATGATACTGATGATGATCTTCCTGACAATGCAGACAATTCAAATCCAGTAAGTACATTTAGATTTTATATTCTGGAAGGTAGCACCAAGTGCCACTTAACATCACTGTACCCAAATTTAACTGTCCTTAGTGATGCATGTTGTTAAAAGATGTAAGCAGATTTGAGTTAGCATATTTTTGCCATTTAAATAACAAACATTAAGTATCCCTTTAATGAATTTCAGTTAAGTATCCATTTAATGAATTTCAGTTAAGTATCCATTTAATGTTTTTAATTTAAGTATTTAATGTATTTAAAGTCTCCATTTAACATATTTAATTTAAATATCCATTTAATGCATTTAAGTATCCATTAAATGTATTTAATTTAAGTCTTCATTTAATGTATTTAATTTAGATATCCATTTATGTATTTAAATATCCATTTAATGTATTTAAGTATCCATTTAACCTTGTTGAATTTTATTCAGCTCTTTAATCTCAGTTGTGACATCAAGTTCAAGTACCACATTTGATCGTCTGTGTGATTTTTATGTACCAAGTGTCTGCAGTGGGTGCATCTTGATTTGGTCCTGCTCATCCATCCATCCATCCATACATTCATCCATCTATTTATTTGTGCATCAATCAAGCGGTGCTTGCTAGCAAGATTGCACTAAAAAGGATGCTTAACATATACAAATTAAATTTTGTTGGCATATTATCTGATCTGGTTACATCTTCCAGCATTAAGGCCATTTTCTGTTCTAAACACATGTATAAGATTTTATTCTTCAAATATATTACCCAATAATAATACCTTAGAAGAACTACTACTACTACCCCGCAAATCCAGCCCTTCATGGTTACAACTTTTTAGCTAACTAGCTAAAAGTTGTCTGCCCACCAAAGGAGACAGAGTGATTTCCCCTTGATGCTGGGATTGATGCCAAATCCTTTGAATTTGTTAGTTACTACTTCCACTTGTGCTGAGTAACACACTTTCTACAGACAGACAGGCCTTTCAAAATCCATACAAGCAGTTTGAAAGTTTTCAACCTCAAAACAAGTTGGAGGAGTTTCATCTTTGAAGGGAAGTTTACTCCATTGATAAATTTCTAGCTTTTCTGTTGTTCCTCTCATCAACAAAGTTTCCAAACTTTCAGTATGTTATCACTTTGCCATCTTCACACACACTTAGGTGCCTTTGGTACACAGCTGCATGGGTTGTGATGGCATCCCCTCACATTGCTATTACTGTATTAATACCTGCGTGTTTGGTGCATGATATAGAACACTCATTTAGTATTGCTATATATGGTAATTTCCACTGAGTCAGGATACATGTAGTTAAGTTTCTATATTGTCATAGCATCTAATTTCTTTATTGTATATGTGACACTTTACTGATTTTGCCTCTCTAAAATGTCACTGGGTCTTTACTACAGGTAACATTGTCTGATAATGGGTATTAATATATTCTCATTTTTTTTCTCTGTTAACTTTATTACATTGTTAGAATCATGCAGTATTTTATGATATTGAACTCGTGTGCAATTCATATTGAACTCACATGAATACAGGAACTAGTTTCTGTTGTAAACAAACATTGGACACCGACGCTAGCATTTTTGATTTATTTTATTTGTCTATGGATAAAGTAAACCAACTGAATGAACGAAAGCAGATGTTTTGTGGACTGCCACAAACAAGCTGCTTTGCCACATTCTGCGTTAACTTTTTTGATACATTGTTTCGGATTTAGGCTAGCTATAGACGCCAGACAGGGTCCTTACAAATAACATGCAAGTGCTGGTAATAAGAATGACAGATACATACTTACAGTTTTACATCCTGAATGTCCTCAAAATGTACTTTCTTAGTTCTGGAAATCCGAATTACATGAGCTATTTCATGGGTTCTCATTCTTGATTACACATTTTGAAATTGTACTATAATTTCATCTATATTCCAAGTGCAATTATATCCTCCTTACTGCACTCAAAATGAAATATACATTATATTTCATAGCGTCTTTTTGATAATTGCAATTGAAAGACTTCATAGTTTTCCCACATTATGATTTCAAACTTTGAATGACAGAACAGAAACACACTTGCATATATCAACATGCTGTTGAAATCTGATGTACTTCCTGTAGAATTGGCACAGATAAATCCAGTCCATAATCACAAAAATAGTAAAATCTATTCATTCCAGATCAAATGGAAAAGTTGTTGCAATGTTCATTCATTCACATTATGACTCAATATTTCAATTCTAAGTAGACCAAAATGCCATCTTCTTTTGAAAGTTATGTCTAGCATGCGACTAAGTTCAAATTTATCTTGGCGGAGCTATGTGTGCATTAAAAATGTTGTTATGTAATGATAAATATGCTCTTGTGTATTTAGTTTGTAATACAGCATACATTCAGTTACTTTGTTTTTTGTAGTGTTTTTTTGTTTATCTAATTAAGCCTTAGGTAGAATAAGAAATGAACATACAATAAAAAGGTTACTGCATTTGTATGGGGAAAATATGAACTCGAAAAATTAAATTAAATTGTAATTAAAAAAGTAGTGATGCAGTTCTCTTCTTTTTTGGAACCTACTAACAACATTGTCAAATTTATATGTGTTACTAGAATAAACATGCCATGTCTTTAACAAAATATCTGATATTGTAAGGGATCATGTTATTTTAGAAGGTTGTTGCATTGACTTTGCTGAAAAGAGACCTGTGTAAGGGCAGGAATTCTTCATTTGCTGGTTTAGCAGCCTTTTTAACACATTATGTTGCTGAGGGAACCAGCCCAGGCAGGCCTGGGTAGTGTCATGTTTGTTTGTTGTCCATTTTAATGATTATATGTTTTACATCTGTATTTTGTACTTCAGCCTTGTCAAACATTAAGTTAATGGTCTAATTGACCAGTGACATTTATTTTGTAAATGTAATACATAGCTAATATTTCTCTAAGATTATAGGTTAAATATTCAGATCATTATTAATGATAAACATGTTTATTTGAATCTGAGCTTAGGACATTAAGTTTTGCATTTGGAAATTCCAAAACTTGTTGACAACTTTGAATGTTTTAGAGAGGAGACTGACCCACATCTTGGCTCTATTACTGTGTCTTAGCTTTTTATATCAGTGTTGTTTACTTGAAAATTATTCATTTTAGCCAGAATATTTGAAGCCGAATCAGTTTTATTGTTGTGTTTAATTTTTAATTTGGTTGGAATTATTTATTCAAATTATTATTCACTGGAATTACAGAATGCTTAAAAATGTTTTTGGACTAAAACATTAATTGGGAATTATAATGAATTAAACAAGGACATTTTGGATTGAATTATTGTGATACATCAAAAGACTTTTTGCACATCACCACAATCCAGGTCATAGGCACATTAGCACATTTGAGACTACAGACGCAACAGCACATTCAGTATTGAATTTATCTGGAATACCACTGGAATTTAGTTGATCTTAATACTTGTGATAGAAGTTTTAGGACTGTTAGGGATTTGATTCACAATAATTTAAGTTCTTTTTAAATTTTCATTTTGTATTCTAGGGAAATAAATAATTTGTTGAATTTTTACAAAACTTATTGGTTTTCACTCTTTTCTGATACTTAGTTTAAGGTCATAGAGTCATAACAGTAGGTATTCAACCTGTGACCCTTGGCTTTTAAGTCTAATGCTCTACCAACGGAGGTTATGTGACTACCTGTAAGGGCAGGAGTGTAATTATTTCAAAGGAATTGGAAGATTCAAATGAAAATTTTGCTGCAATAGTGAATAAATTGAGTTTTACAGGTACAAAAAAAGGAAATTACCACATTCAAGAGATTGCAGTTAGACTTTCTATTTTGGTATTAATAACAATTTAAAAAAAAAAGAAGTATGCTTCATATATCTATTTACACCACAAGAGTAACTCAAGGCGACTAAAGTCTGTTTACTTCATGCATGCATGTACCTATACATCTATTTTGCTTGTGCAAATGCAAAACACTCTAGATCTCCATTTTCCATTTGCAAGTTCACTAATTAGTTTTAGTTTGTGGGCACTGACTATGCATAGACCTAGTAGATAATTCAAAAACAGACTTTACAGCTGAGCTTTTGCTTGTTTCTTAAAGCTGTTTTATATTTTCCTTTTTGTTTCATAATTTGAGGTATTACAGCCTTAGAGACTTAAAACAAGAAAAGAGTGAGAAGCAACAAGCTTTGTAAAATTCAATAAATAATTTATTTCCCTTGAACACAAAGTCAAAATATAAAAAAAGGAATTTATGGTATTGAGAATTAAATCCCCAATAATGCTAGAAGTACAGACACAAGTCCAAATGATTATAGTTCTGAATAAACCTAATGGAAATCCAAAATAAATCTGATGCTGGAAGTTCTGATGTGTCTGGTGGCCCATGTAGTGGTGATTTGCCAACAGTCTTGTTGGATAGCAATGATACAATCCAGGAATATATCCTTATTTGAAATTTCACTATAAAATTCAAGTCTGTTTGCAAGAATGTTATTATTGATGAACACTTTGTATTTTCAGTGAATAAATGATTTGAGTCAATAAAAATTCCAGCCCAAATGAACTACTGGATTCAACAAAAATACAGTTGATTCAGCTCAGATCTTAGAGTACAAGTGAATAATTTCCAGGAGAACAAGATTATATGGTCCTCTACTTGACCTCAGGTCACAATTAGCATTTTCTATCAAAAGAATATTACCTAATGGAAATTAACCTTCTAGAAGGTTCCTGATGTATACAAAATAAAATTTTAGTTAAAATTTGAATATAAAATGTGGTAAACATAATGTCCTTGACACAGGCCAAATAATAATCCTGATAGTTAACCCATACTCAGAGGAAACTATTTACTATGTATTAGTTGTTTACAGAATTTTTTTAAAAAATCGATGATTCATGTCAAGTAGAAAATGAACTTTATTTTGGACAAGATCAAGTTCAACATACAATTTTCCATAGCATATAATGACATTTTGTTATAAAATAAACTAGCAAACAATGCAGATTAAATAAACATAACAGAGGTTTTATCCAAAGTATATTTTTAATTTTTTTTTTTCTTTTTTCAGGCTAATTCAAACTTATCTTCCTCAGAAAATGAAGGTACTGTAACAGTTTTGGTACATACATTTAATGTAAACTTCAGTAAACATGTAATTACTAAAAACCATGAATGAACTAATTATTTGGATATTATATTGTTATATTTCAGAATTTATATATTACACAGGTCTTTACATTCATAAAATATAATAGAGCGAACATGCATAATAATGAAAGGATTTATAAAACATATTGCCATCTCAAATCCATTCAGTGAACTGTGAACATTTGCTGTGATGTGCAATTCAAGAAACTCCACTGACCTGTCAGTTTTCTTAATAATTGTAATAATATATAATTAACATTATTTTGCATGCCTTGGGTGGATAACTAATTTTTGTTTTACTTAGCTGCATGCACAATAGAATTCCTCTATACTCTTTAATGTAATACCACTGTTTGATCACATAATCTATTACAACTCTCTGGTCTTAAGCTAAGTAACAAAAAAGAGTGAAAAATTTGTAAAATTTGACAAATAATTTATATCCCTAAAATAGCAGTTGAAAAATTTAGAATTTTTTAAAAATAAATCTTAGCTTGGTGAATGAATCCTATCTCATCCTAAAAACTCTATCACAAGTTCATATGTATAGAATAATCCAAATGAGTTCCAGTGATAATCCAAAATGAAGTTCACTGTTGTGCTGATGTACCAACAGTCTTGATGTATCACAGTGATTTAATCGAAGATGTCCTTAAATGAATTCACAGTAATTCAATACAGCTACTAAATCCAAAAAGTCTGAGCACTTTGTAATTCAGATAAATAATTGAAATAAATACATCCACACAACTATATGACTCCAGCAAGACTGATGGTAATGCCAGGAATAACTAATCTCAAGTAAATTATCCCTTATATCAAACCCTGAGGTACCATACAGAAAGCAGAATGAGGCTGATCTTGGTATTTCGAAATCACTCTAACTGTTAGCAAGGTCAAATACTTTACAAGTTACCCATTCAGCTGGAACCCCTATGACCTGTACTGAAATCATCAACATGTTTACTTCAGTAATAGTACATCTCACTTTGTTTGAAACTATGAATGTGTTTACAAGATTGACCTCTTAGAGTGCACACCTCCAACAGTTGCTATAAAAAAAATATTAGTATTTAATTAAATTTGACCCGTTCAGTCTAGAATGATAAAAATTAACACACATAATATTAATATACACAACAATACCTTTTTAATTTATTATTCTTTAAGTCATGTTGGAATATAAACTGATAAATTTGCAATCAAAATTGTATTTTTATTGTTTATAAATGAATTATCAATGACTTTTTACATGACTGTGAAACATACTATGCTATCGTGCTTTCTGACTGTCCATCCATCTGTTTCCAGTTTGCTTTCTGATTGTCCATCCATGTTTCCAGTGTGCTTTCTGACTGTCCATCCATCTGTTTCCAGTGTGCTTTCTGACTGTACATCCATCTGTTTCCAGTATGCTTTTCTGACTGTCCATCCATATGTTTCCAGTGTGCTTTCTGACTGTTCGTCCATCTGTTTCCAGTGTGATTTCTCTACAGTAACCATCTACAGTTACAAAACTTTGTAGATGGCTTGCACTTTGGGGTGGGAAGAACTCTATCAATTTCAAAATTTAGAAGGTCATGGTCATAATGACTGAAAAGAAAAATTTTGTTTCTGCACTTTAGCGGTTGAGTTCTCTATCATCTACAGTTACCAAACTTTGTGTATGACATGCATGTGGTGTAAGGAGAAATACTTTTGATTTTGGAATCAGAAGATGAAGGGTTGAAGTCTAGATCACTGTGACTGAAAGAAGAATAATGTTTCTTTGCACAATAACATTAGTTCTAAATGATGTACCTCAACAGACTTTGTGGATGGCTTGCACTTGTTTGGGTATGGAGTGCAGGCTATTTTATTTAGGGTCAGGAGGTCAAGGTCATTACAAATGGAAGGAACATGGTTTCTGTGCAATAACCTCAGTTCTTTATCATCTATGGTTGCCAAATTTTATACATGGCTTCCATTTAGTTTGAGGAAGAACCCTCTTGATTTTTGGAGTCAAAGGTCAAAGTCACTTGGTAAATGAAAAATAATTAGGTTTCCGCACAATAACACTAGTTCTACATGACACACCTTAACCAGACATGGTGGATGGTTGGCATTTGGTGAAGGAAGAAGGCTGTTGGTTTTGGGTGGTGGGGTCAGAGGTCTAGATCACTGACTGAAACAGGCATACTGACCCCACTTGTTATTACATTGCACATTTTGAGTCTTAAAAAAATTCAGCACCTGGAAGTGTGCAGGTGTGTTTGTGGTCTTTTATCACAATCGTGACTGTTTGCCAGGAGTTATGCAAGACCTTGTGCACCCCTTGTTACTTACACTTTCCAGTAATTATCCGAGGTGTTTTTATTGAGGATGATCTGTAGATTTATTTTTATTTTATCTGATATTGCCAGAATTAAAAAACTCTGGGATTAGAATAATTATTATATTGGAAATCAGTTTTATTAAATGAATACTGGTGAATAAATGTGACAAATCATAGAATCAATATTTGTCTTTGCAGGGAGTATTGCCAGGCACAGGGACATATCGTTAGACATACCTCCATCACATGTTTCAGAAGAGAATGAATCACCTCAGGACAGTGAAGAAACATTCACAAAAATTCCGTGATTGTACAGTGTTAACATTATGTTCAGATGTTAAGATGTTGTAGTCACAACAGGTTCTGCAACAACTTTTGCATATGCTGAACAAAATTCAGTGGAAGTGCTTATCTGGTTTCATTGTTATTGTCAATTCTGTATTGATACAGACCTGTTACCAGAAATGTAATGAACTCCTTATATCAGTTATTTTGGTCCATACTATCTGGACTTGTAATGTTGAATGTTTGTAAATCAAAAAACTCAACAACTTTTTTTACTACAAAATATAGCAGTAGAGATCAAAAGTTAACATTCCTTGTTTAAAGGTATTGTTACATGTACATGTTTCATATTGATGTCATAATGTTTAATATCAGTAACATGTTACTTTTCTGAACAGAAAATACCCCAACCATATGATAAGACTTCATCCTCCCATAGGTTGAACTGGAAAGTTCCAGAATATAAGAATGACTCTGACCCAACCTTAAGCTACCTTATCCATGCACGCTGTGCCTCATTCTTTTTCTGGTCATAAACATTACTGCTGCTTTAATTTACATTGAAATGAAATTGCCTTCACTTTAAGTGTGTTAATGTTTCAATTTTAGCTTTTTTATGTGCATTGTTTTATTGTGTGCAAGTACTCATGATCAAGCATTTTGTTCTGTTGGAATTGTTTTCTCTCATTTTCTCTCTCTCTCTCTCTCTCTCAAGTTAGTCATAGTTTTTCTGGTTACATTACTATGGTTGAGAATTATTTTCTAGCATCGGTCTTGGACCTTGCTGAACATAGACATTCTTATGAAATAAGGAAGCAAATTACTTCCTGGCATTCCTCAGATGTTTCCATTTGATCTCTGAGAAGGATTGCCAAAGTCTCTTTGGAGACTCATAAGGTTAGTGGGCCTATTCTGTGAAGGCAGTGAGCAAGTTCAACTCTCCTTTTTGAGGGAGAAGCAGCACCCTCATTTTTACACAAGTTTTTTAGCTTTGTTTCCATTAAGTGACACTATATAAGTCACCTCCAATAAATCCAAGCAGTTTTTTTTCCAAATTTGAACCATCCATATGGATTTATTTGGATTAATATTCATTCCTAAACAGACTATGTTTTTTTCACTTTGCAAGTATTTTGTAAAGATTTTCTTTTTCTTCAGACTTAGTGTGTTGTACCATATGGTCTAAAATTGGCATAGTCTGAGAAAATGATGCTGTTATTCTTGCCTTTTGCTTGCTCACCCAATTAGTAACAGGTGTTGTTTTAGTGACTTGTTACCATAGTGCATCATTAATTTATACACTTTTTGTGTTTTATTTAGTAATTTCAGTGAAACCTGTCAACAAAGTGTTATAAATAAAAGTATAAAATAAAATGTAATAAATATAGCATGTTCAAGGCCAAGAAAGACATCTACGAGTTTTGAGGTTTGCATCTACAAATGTAGTTTGTCAGCACCATGTATTTTATGTGCCATATGGTCTGAGAGTTGAAGGACTGCAGTTTTGCAAAACTTGACTAATGTGAAGAAAGAGGGTAATGACACAATTTTAAATTCCTATGAGTAATTATGTTACCATAAGGGAGTGTATCCTCATTTTTAGGCAGCTCAGTTGGCATAAGTCCCCCTGCATGTGTTATCATGACCCTTGGGCCTGTAAGTCTGGGCATTTGGGATTTTAAATGGATCCAACAGATTCATCCTGTATTACTGCATCACCGTCCATTATAGCCTTACCAACTGAGCCAGCTGTCCAGCCATTTCATCCATCTCAGTCAGGGGATCTTAATGAAATATTCAGCCAACTCATCAGGCCAGTAGCTTCATATTTCTGCAGTTACAGAGACCGTAATGTCCATCCTACCATGCTACTGCTATGTACAATTACAGAGACCTTAATGATAGATCTGTCCATCCTACCATGCTACTGCTATGTACAGTTACAGTTACGGGGATCTTAGGGATAAATCCAGCTGTCCACCCAGTACCATCACCAACCATCCTCCAGTAGCTGTCCCAAACATACTTTGGCACACCAACCATCTTTACTGGTATGATAAAATGTTCCAGCAGAGCTTGCTTGTCATAATGGGTACTATTATTATCTCCAGTTTCTGATAGCTTTAGCTTTGGCATGCAGGGTGATTGCATTTTGAGTTGACCCTATCTTTATTTATGATTGGACAACTTTAAGAGTACACATACAAGTTGTAGCAATCACAAAAATGCCTCCTTCTTCCCATGAAGGAAGGAAAAGCATGCTGTCACCTTCCAAGCCCAATCTTTTTTACTTAAGTGGGCTATATGCTTGGAATACTCTGACATATTAAAATATCAGAGTCACTTCATGAGGATTTCAGTACAGGAAATTAGATTGCTCTCAGCAGTCATCATTTTTGAACATCCATTTTGATCCAAGACATTGTGAAAGCTGTTGTCAGGTATGCAGAGTCAACCTTGTCTGTTTTTTTTTTCTTTTTCTAAGAGATTTAGCTCTGCTGAGACAAGACCTGAATCAGGTGGGTCCTGTGGCTGCAGTCCAGACAGCCGCCAGACCCATTTAACCAGCACAGCAGCTTAGCTTTACTGGATTTGCCAGTGAATTGGGACAGTTAATACAATTTTAATAATATATTTTTAACCTGATAAGGTGGTCACAGCTTGTGTGACCATAGAGTGCCCCAAGTAGCAAAATGATCTAAGGCACTCGCCTTTACAGATCAACAACATCTCACCTCTGTTTACGTAGGTTCAAGTCTCGGGCTTGGCTTATGTGGGTGTCTGAGAATGCTAGCTAATAGCTTTCCATTGGTCCCAGGATTTTTCTGGGTTTTCCTCCACCTAGATACAATGGCCACCTTGCTGAGAAAACAAAACAACTCAACAATAACATGTGACCTTTAGCTGTGTTTCTTTAAGTGGGAGAGTGAGTTATCATTCAAATAAGGAATCCAATTTTTCTAAAATAGAAGCCAGGGTAGCTGAGGTAAGGTGGGATGCTCAGCATTCCCTCCTCCTATTACCTGTTCTCCTAATGTTAATGTGATTGCAGAATTTTTTCAAAGGAGATAGCTCATTTTTCAAGTACATTTACTAACAAAACAATATATCTCACAACCATCTTCCAAACTGATATACATTTACTTTTGTTTAACATTAAGGTGTGATTTGGTATGCATACTGTTTCATTATTTATTTGATTTGTTCTTTTCAACACTCAAAGTACCATCTAACACCTCAAAATTTGGCTGTGGTTTGGCTTTCCATTGCATAGTGATGAAAACCGTGGCAAGTCGGGTGACCCAGATGCATGAATTTTTCTGATAGCTGTGTTGAGCAGTACTATGGATATGACATTACATTATCTTAGAGAATTCCTCATCAGAAGTTTTTGCAATGAAATTCTCAAGTTCTAATCAACTTTTAAACTTTAGTAAATTATCAGAAACATAATAGGACATTGCAATTGGCAAGATCAAATTTACTTATAAATTATGGAAATTAAAATGGAGCAGCCAGTAGATGAGTGGTTTGAGAATGGGGCTGTCTTTTGTCTAGTTGATATTTTTTCAATACATGCACTTTTTCAAAAAGTCATGCCACAGAAACAGACCATTTATGACACTGCCTATAGGTTTAATATACTTACATTGACATAACATTTTTAATGTTGTCCATATGATTAGAATGATAAAATATTTGGTATCTTTTATTTCTGTCTGTTTGCATCAAATTTGGGACTTAATCCTAAACTGCAAGGCTAGACTTTAAAGGGGAAATTCAGGAATGTTAAGTTGAAATGGTTATATTACTAAGTTTTGAAACTTTGACAATTTTTGCTAAATTGATAAATGAGATATTATCTAATATAATGGATTACTTTGTGTTAAGTGTAAATTTAGTGGTCAGTGAGTACTGGAGCAGCTGCCTCTTGCAATCTGTGATATGATGTAGGTGACTGTGATATTCTTTATTGTATAGAACACGTCAGGCATGCAATTTATTTAATATGGCATGTTAGGATTTCAGTAATTACTTTCTATGACCTCCTAAGATGAAGGCTTAAGGAATGAGCTGGAATTTACACTGGAAAAACATTGTGAGATGTGCAAGTACGATTGGAATATATATATTAGTTTGAACTGGAAGTTCTTGATCCCTAAATTATAGGTTTATTGCCAACATGCTGATAGATCTAAAAATTTACTCAGCCAGGAAATAAAGTCTATTCGATGTTGGAATTTAACAGTTGAAATCCATCTGTACTTGGTTAGTAGCCTTAATAATGTAAACATTGCTGAAAGTCAAAGAAAACAGTTTTTACTGACTAGGGTAGAATATTACAGTATATTGATCATGCAAAATTATATTATGTCTCTGTATTTACTGTATACATGAATATAAAGAGATCATGTACTGATAATTAATTGTAATGACTACTGGTCCATTTTGATGTGTGAGAGCTGGATGTGCTTCTGTGACATGTCCCACTCACAACAAATTTTTCAGCTAAATTTTTCACATATATATCAGCTAAATAAAATTCATGACTACTGAATATGAGGGTATAGTCTTTCATTTTAAATATACTAGTAAACCATGAACCTTTCCTGTATGAGCTTAGATATTAGTTAGCTTTTTTGTAATATAGATCTGTGTAAAGGATGAGAAATTTGTGCCATTAAATAATAGTATTACTTAGTCCTTTTTATGCATTATGATGCTGTTGCACAGGAAATTCAATTCCCAGTGTGAATTTTATTATGTTGCAATTCAGAAGCAATATTGGCGAGAAATATGGCTGCCATTTTTTTCTACATGTGGTGACGGTGGTGTTTATATCATAGTTTCCCAAGCAAATGCATTTGAAGTGGATTTTTTTTTCTCTATACAAGATTTGTCAGGCTAGTGTATTAATATTTGGTTTTTGTTCAGTCTGAATTGTTGTTTTGATTTTATGATAATGTACTAGACTGAATATGCATATTAAATCTTCATTTTATACTGTTGTCTATTTATTGCATATGTTTAATTTATACAGTTGTTTCCATGGCAAAACAAGACAAAATGTATAGCATGTGTCATTTGAATATAAATAGTGTGATTTCCTTAAACAGGAATGTCATTATAAAGAGAGGAAAAATAATTTTCTAACCACAAAATACCAAATGCATAAAGGAAAGCACTGTAACACCTGTAACAGACAGCTAATGGACTGCTTTTTGTTATATACAGGGGTCAACCTACTGAATTTTAGGGAGAAGTGGCTTCTCCTTTCTGGACAGAATCAAGAGAAGTGGGAGCTAAATAGGGACATAAATACATACACACACACACACACACACACACACACATATATATATATATATATATATATATATATATATATATATATATATATATATATATATATATATATATATATATATATATATATATTAAGTATATCCTATATTCTTCTGTATGCATTTAACATTAGTTTTAAGCTGTACTTTGGAAAAGAATCTGTTTTATATGTTTATTATCAACGCATTGTGTATGTGTATGCAAATTATTATATTCATGCCCATTGTATTCATACATGTATGTTTTGGATTGAGATACATGTATGTTTTGGATTGAGATACATGTATGTTTGGATTGAGATACATGCAGTGTATTTTGGCCTTATGACTTTAGAAGGCACAGCAGAAACTATACATTGTAATTAATTTTAACTGATAGGAGTAACAAGATTAGAGTCTTATAATTGCAGGTCAGTAAAATGCTTAATAAACAACCACTTAATTTGTTTTTTCTTATTTTCAGAAAGTTTTGAAAAAAATTTGCCATCAAAAAGATTTCTATTCTACTTCAAAACAACCCCAGTAACATGTACATAGGAGCAAATGCACAAATGACTTCATACCGTACTTTTCGTTATAATTTCATTGTTCTGTTAAAATATACTGTATCTATTCATAGACAACACACTGAAGTATTAAAGCTGATACATGACTGAACCAAATCGACACAACATAGAACATATATTGCACCATGTGAGTGCATCTATTTTCTGAAAGAGGAAATTTCTTAATATGACCACTCGCTTTTTAGCTTCGTTACAAGAATCTATTGATAAGACTGCAAATTTATTGTTTTATTATTTGTCTACAGTAGTAATGACCTGCATTGGATAAATGTTTGCTTCACGATCTTTTTCATATTTTCACAAAAATGAATGATGTCAGAAAACAACCTTGACTGTACAGCGTTTTTTTTTCTAATTCCACAACATAGCTGACCTACATGATTAGATACTTCGGTTAAATCTGCTATTATGTAATATTTAGACTTTGTTGGCAAACTTTGAATTATATATTTTCTTTAATCCATTTGCCCAATTACAAACAAAAACACAATCTAATGAAGCGTTATTTGCTAGACACGGAGATGTCTGTCATTACAGGTTAAAGTATGGTTTCAAACTGATTTTATAAAAAAAATAATTCAAACATGGCAGTTAATATCCTCTTTTAAACAAAAATAAATTAGAAAGTGCTCTTCACCAGTTTTATTTATAAAAAAAACCAAATTCCTATTTATATACTGATGTTAAATTTCAAAACAGAGTTGGTATATTGTCATTATTCAGTACAGTAGACCTAACTTCAGGAAATGAATCGGTAATATCTTGCTTGGCAAATGGTTAATAGTCAATTAGCTATTAAAACACATACCTGTGAATGTGCAAGAGTTTTTTTGTTGGCATAATAGATATCAACACCACATAAAAACATTTCTCTGCGGGCTACAACACAACATAGTCAGAACTTCCTGGCTACAGTGAGGGAACACCTCAAAAGTTTTAAACTAATGTCAGTCATTTTTGTCTAAAAAATCACAGGGCGAAGTCATTTTCACTCTCCTAATAGAATAAGGCAAAGTTTATTCTTTTTAGGCAACTTAGTCACCCACTTCACCTGGTAGCACGACCCCTGTATATACAGGTGTCTGCTGATTTAAAACTAGTCAAAATAAAATTAGAAATTAGAGTAGGTTAAGAAAAGGAATCAAGGTTAATTTAGATCTAAAATTTACATTTTCCAGGACGTTCAAATATGTATTAGCAGTCTCCTCAGTATTATAGTCATCTGCTTCAGATGTTCAAATGCATTCAGTACCATCATTTTTTTTATACAACAAAACATGATTTCTTGCAGAATAGGACTTGTGCCATTGGGGGCCCCCGAGTGGTCTAAAGCACTCACCGTTACGGATCACTGCCATCTGATCTCTGTCTACATGGGTTTGAGTCTTGGGTTCGGCCAATGTGGATATGTGAGAAAGCTTGCCAGTAGCTTCTCAAGCGTTGGTGGTTCTTACGGGGTTTTCCCGGGTTCTTCCTCCACCAATTATACTGGCCGCCATGTATAGCCTATCTTTTGCTGAACAATGGCATTAAACCCTATAACAACAACAACTTGTGCAATCTCCATCCAATATTTGCATTATCTTGTTTTAATACTGCTTTTCTCCAACAAAATTAACAAAATTTCAGGGCTAGCTGTGTAAGTCGTATGTATGTAAACTTCTCAAATCATAGTCGTATTTAGCTCACCAAGTCTTGCAGAAGATACAAATTTAATATGAAATAATCACTCATCAGAGTTTATATATATATATATATATATATATATATATATATATATATATATATATATATATATATATATATATATATATAAAATCACATGCTCATAGCAGTTTGTTCTTGCATGAAACCTTGTTGCAACATAAATTGAGCCATCAGGAAAGGACCCCTAGCAAATAATGTGGCTTGTGCCGTTTTTCAGTTAGGCAGCTACTGACACATATGGGTACTTACGAATGGCATGAATGGTTGTAAAACTAAATTTGATTGGTACATTAGCCAAGGAACAAGCAGTTTACCATGCATTTTGTACAAAAGGTTTACAGATGCTGGTTTAAACAGATGTTACTTGGAAAATTCAAAATGGATGACCCCCTACACAGTTCGTTATCAACTGATTTCATTTGGCAAATACTGATGACAATGAGTTGTAAAGTTTTGAAGTAGATGAAATTATTTGGGCTGGGAAAGTGTTTTTGGAAAAACCAGTGAGTGATTTTGAGCCTGAAAATGAATTTAAATTGGATCTTTGATGTACATGCTAGCTGGTAAAAAGAAACATGTTATGCCAGTCAACCCCCCTATGCAGTGGTATTTTGAAAATTAAATGTATAACTCGAGAATACCAAGCCTATAGACTAATTAACTCTTTGATTTCTTGCATTTAACCTCAGTGAAACAAATCTTTATGCAGTATTTGGGTCAGACTTGTTTGACTACAGATGCATGCATGAAAAAATGGAAGCCTGGTGGATTGAAACTCTTTTTGA
Source organism: Sinohyriopsis cumingii (assembly GCA_028554795.2). Taxonomy (NCBI): domain Eukaryota; kingdom Metazoa; phylum Mollusca; class Bivalvia; order Unionida; family Unionidae; genus Sinohyriopsis; species Sinohyriopsis cumingii. The sequence goes on along the minus strand of CM068825.1, from coordinate 29,618,594 downwards.
ACTGGTTATGACCTTGGGTTTGTCTGTTATCAACTTTTACCACTCAGAATATGATATCATCCCCATACATCAGCAAAAAAACAATGATTTGGGATATATTTCTTCATTTTCTAAGCAAGCAACACATGAACAGGTAATGAAAATGATGGGTGACTGTGTAACTCATAAATGATGGACATCAGACAACGGACATATTCTAAGAAATAACAACAGTTTTGTGAACATTTATTACAGATGTTAAAAGCATAAACTATATTAACTGTTGCCAATTGTAAACCTGTGAATTTTACAAATTGGATATAAACTTGTAACAGATATGCATGTATATGATTGAGCCATTTAAAAAAAAGACTATCTTTTTAAACAAATTTGAACTTTTCATTAAAAAAGAAATATATCTTTAATTTACAGCTGAAATATAAAGTTAATTTGTAATTTTATCGTTATTTGCACCTGTAAATGCGCATATCATAAAAGCTACCTATGTGATTTGATGTTTATAATAAAGTTGAGACTTCAACAATTGTTTTTCTTAAAAGGTTTTGTGTAACAATTATGTAAAGTAATGAAAAAACTGGGAATTTACAAACATTGTAATTTTCATTTCTTTTATCAAACAACTGACACAGCCGGACATTGTACTACAAAACAAAATTATAAACAAAAGAAAAAAATGAGGTAAAATAAGGTACAAAGTAAAATAAGGTAACTTTCTGTACTGAATTGACTGCAGGAATAATTTTACAGATATTCATGCACAGATAGGTGTGATTAGGCATGTGTGGCTAATTTTTATCTCCCTTTGTTATATTATAGGAATATATGAATAAACCCATTCTTGTAGACTTGGACCCATAACTAATCCTTTCAGTATGTGTTTGAAATATTATTGCCTTTAATCATATGATTCTTTATGTAGTTTTTAGTTATTTTCCATCAACATGTTGTGATATTCATACTCCTTTTGTATATAGCGTATTTTTTTATAAATGTCCTTAAAAAATTGGTAATTTATACACTTATATCCCAGAAGGTACAGTTAAGCAATTGTTTATATTTATTTATTTGTTATATTTGTGCATTATTTATTTTTATGAAAAATATTGGACACTGAACAACATTTCTAGAAGATTACAGTAAACATAAGGATTGCCTTATCTGATAGACAGTTGCTTTACAAAGATGGAACTCTCTGTATTAGTCTGTATTAGTTGATATCAATACAGATGACTGGTAGGCATGTTATTGTTGTGTTCTAATTGGAATTATTCATTTTTGTATAAAAAGTACATGTATACAATTGATTAAATTGGTGTATACTTGTAATACTTTGGTTTGATTATTCTTTTTCTTGACCATTGTCATATCATTACCTAAGCTGACCTTTCACATAAGCAGATACAGTATGCCTTTTTTTATATGTCATTGAAATTCAAGTTTTTTGCAGAGTCTGTTTTTAGCACATTCTATCTAATTTTCAGACATTGCATGAATGATGTTTATTTTTTAGGAGATCATGTCAGATTTTTACACAAATGAAACATTTCTTATGTATATGTTGGAGCTTATTTTTTTTTTATATATGAATTTTTGTCATTTGGCATAATCTTCGAACTTGTTCATGTATTCCTATTGTTCCACAGAATATGGCCTTTTCTCATGAAAGGGAGTTGTAAACGGTGTGTTATGATTTGCAATAAAAACTTTAATAATGAGGTGACTTTCCTTACATTTTGGAAATTCATCTTAAAACTACACATAATGATGAAAAGTATACATAATGTGATAACAATCACATTTAAAACATTTTAAGAATGAGTTCTTTGCAACAGTTTTTTTTGTAAGATATATAATTCTTAACATTTTATCTCTACTTTCTAAGAGTGATTGGAGATGCAATTTCTACTTTCTCAAGAGAGACATTTTATTATTTCTGTATTGTATGTTAGTTTCATTTTTTCAGAGATTTTAAGTAAAATTACAAGGATGCAAACATTTTGGAAACACTTATAAATACTTTGAATATCACTTAATTAGTGTTGATAATAGCTTCATGGTTGTAGGACTTATATAAGGCATAGCATATTCTTCTATAACCTTGTAAATCTGTCTGTTACTAGTTTCATTTCCACAAAATAACTAGAGGTCTCTACTGTTTACAGTTACCACACTTCATCCATGACGTGCACTTGGAGTAAGGGAGAACCAATACAGTATGTGTGGGTATAATGTGATGTGATGTGATTTTGATTTTTAACGTAGCTTTAACAATTTTTCAGTCATATCGCTACGATGTCTGCAATGTGGCAGTTTATAGTGATGTCTAGCACTGGGGCATCATGCCGCAGACATGTAGCATGATGTCCCACCCAGTCACATTATCCTGACACCGGGCCGACCAGTCCTAACACTAACCTCTTAATGCTGAATGCCAATCGAGGCAGCTGTTAGTACCATTTTTTAAGTCTCTGGTATGACTTGGCCAGGGATCGAACCCACGACCTCCCGCATCCGAGGCGGACGCTCTAACCACTAGGCCACCGGAGCAGTATGTGTGGGTATAAAAAGGTCATAACTGACTTAAAGAAGAAAAATGGTTTCCACACAATGACATAGTTATACACCAGATACCTGAAACAAATCTTTGTGCGTGGCTTGCACATGGAGTAAACAATGACCATATTTTATTTACTTTATTTTGGTGAATATTAACAAAGACAAAGGCCTGTAATTATTTTATCATGGAGAGAGAATTTATTAGAGAAAGCATTGCAATTTAATTTCTTTATTGTAAAATAGTCTTGTCAGCATGATACACAGAACTTAATATTAGTAAATCACATTAATGACATCATGACCCTGGAAGATGAAGAATGTTTCATATCACATAACATTGTGTAATCCAACAAAAAACATGGGAATCTGGTCATTTCCAGCATTGACTGAGTGTGTGTGTGTGGCTTAGATTTTTAATGTAGCTTTAACAATTTTTCAGTCGTATCGCTATGATGTCTGCAGTGTGGCAGTTTATAGTGATGTTTAGCACTGGGGCATCTTGCCACAGACATGTAGCATGATGTCCCACCCAGTCACATTATCCTGACACCAGGCCGACCAGTCCTAACACTAACCTCGTAATGCTGAGCACCAGGTGAGGAAGCTGTTAGTACCATTTTTGTATGACTCGACCAGGGATTGAACCCATGACCTCCCGCATCCTAGGCAGAAGCTCTAACCACTATGCCACTGGAGCGGTCCCAGCATTGACTGAAATATTATTCAATATTTCCTTCCTTTACACAAAATTGTATGGAAATTTTCATCAGTGATAACACTCTTCAAGTTTATAAAAATATGAATGATGAAGGGAAATTGAGACATACTATTTTTGATATAATGAAACATTTAAGGTTTTAAGACAAACCAGTTAAAATCAAACTTTGAGCAATAAATTGAGAAGTTAGTAGAAAATCAACATTTCTTTGTTTCAACAAAATTATAATTCATTAAACCTCATATTTGAAAGAGATATGTGCACATTGTTTGCAATTTAGAGTGCAGCAAAAACAATTTCTTAAGTGGCTCCTTTTTTTTGTTGCCGTTGTTCCAAAATACTGTCAGAAGAAATATTTGTCCAAAGTTAGCTCTGTTTAGGGAAGTAGGGCTGTATGGCAATGCACAATAAAATGTGCAGTTCTTACTGATTGAACATTGTAAGTTAATCTGTAATTGGCATTTTAACATTATAATCATATTATGACCATGTGTCAGAATATCATGGAACAGGTACTTGAACTGCCTTAATTAGTGTATATTTTATGTCATGCAAAGTTACAAGTAGAGGTGAAGTAACATTAAGTCAGTATTAATTGAAGCATGAATTTAAAAGCACTTGATCAATCTAATTTTGTATGCAATTTGGACAAGGACAAAATTATGTTTGTAACACTACAAATAATTCAGATGGATTATAAACTTGAAGAATCTTAGTTAATAGTGGACATACAACAGAATTTTTATACTATTTCGTTTTTGCTGTCGACATATTTATTTGACTTCTTGCAACACTTACAGCGTAAGTACATACAGTATATATATATATATATATATATATATATATATATATATATATATATATATATATATATGAAAAATTCTACTGTGAACTGCTGCAGAAAACAGTTTGAATTGCTTCATAAACATTGTGATGTGTAAGACAAAGACTGCCAAAAGATACCACACCCCTAATGAATAGAAAATGCTGAACATGGCTTACTTCTAAAAGCCTGATGGTATAATAGTGTCAAGTCTGTCCATACATCCATGGCTTACTTCTATAAGCCTGATGGTATAATAGTGTTAAGTCTGTCCATACATCCATGGCTTACTTCTATAAGCCTGATGGTATAATAGTGTCAAGTCTGTCCATACATCCATGGCTTACTTCTATAAGCCTGATGGTATTATAGTGTCAAGTCTGTCCATACATCCATGGCTTACTTCTATAAGCCTGATGGTATAATAGTGTCAAGTCTGTCCTTACATCCATGACTTACTTCTATAAGCCTGATGGTATAATAGTGTCAAGTCTGTCCATACATCAGTGGCTTACTTCTATAAGCCTAATGGTATAATAGTGTCAAGTCTGTCCATACATCCATGGCTTACTTCTATAAGCCTGATGGTATTATAGTGTCATGTCTGTCCATACATCCATGGCTTACTTCTATAAGCCTGATGGTATTATAGTGTCAAGTCTGTCCATACATCCATGGCTTACTTCTATAAGCCTGATGGTATAATAGTGTCAAGTCTGTCCATACATCCATGGCTTACTTCTATAAGCCTGATGGTATTATAGTGTCAAGTCTGTCCATACATCCATGGCTTACTTCTATAAGCCTGATGGTATTATAGTGTCAAGTCTGTCCATACATCCATGGCTTACTTCTATAAGCCTGATGGTATAATAGTGTCAAGTCTGTCCATACATCCATGGCTTACTTCTATAAGCCTGATGGTATAATAGTGTCAAGTCTGTCCATACATCCATGGCTTACTTCTATAAGCCTGATGGTATAATAGTGTCAAGTCTGTCCATACATCCATGGCTTACTTCTATAAGCCTGATGGTATAATAGTGTCAAGTCTGTCCATACATCAGTGGCTTACTTCTATAAGCCTGATGGTATAATAGTGTCAAGTCTGTCCATACATCCATGGCTTACTTCTATAAGCCTGATGGTATAATAGTGTCAAGTCTGTCCATACATCCATGGCTTACTTCTATAAGCCTGATGGTATAATAGTGTCAAGTCTGTCCATACATCCATGGCATACTTCTATAAGCCTGATGGTATAATAGTGTCAAGTCTGTCCATACATCCATGGCTTACTTCTATAAGCCTGATGGTATAATAGTGTCAAGTCTGTCCATACATCCATGACTTACTTCTATAAGCCTGATGGTATAATAGTGTCATGTCTGTCCATACATCCATGGCTTACTTCTATAAGCCTGATGGTATTATAGTGTCAAGTCTGTCCATACATCCATGGCTTACTTCTATAAGCCTGATGGTATAATAGTGTCAAGTCTGTCCATACATCCATGGCTTACTTCTATAAGCCTGATGGTATAATAGTGTCAAGTCTGTCCATACATCCATGGCTTACTTCTATAAGCTTGATGGTATAATAGTGTCAAGTCTGTCCATACATCCATGGCTTACTTCTATAAGCCTGATGGTATAATAGTGTTAAGTCTGTCCATACATCCATGGCTTACTTCTATAAGCCTGATGGTATAATAGTGTCATGTCTGTCCATACATCCATGGCTTACTTCTATAAGCCTGATGGTATTATAGTGTCAAGTCTGTCCATACATCCATGGCTTACTTCTATAAGCCTGATGGTATAATAGTGTCAAGTCTGTCCATACATCCATGGCTTACTTCTATAAGCCTGATGGTATTATAGTGTCAAGTCTGTCCATACATCCATGGCTTACTTCTATAAGCCTGATGGTATAATAGTGTCAAGTCTGTCCATACATCCATGGCTTACTTCTATAAGCCTGATGGTATAATAGTGTCAAGTCTGTCCATACATCCATGGCTTACTTCTATAAGCCTGATGGTATAATAGTGTCAAGTCTGTCCATACATCCATGGCTTACTTCTATAAGCCTGATGGTATAACAGTGTCCAGTCTGTCCATACATCCATGGCTTACTTCTATAAGCCTGATGGTATAATAGTGTCAAGTCTGTCCATACATCCATGGCTTACTTCTATAAGCCTGATGGTATAATAGTGTCAAGTCTGTCCATACATCCATGGCTTACTTCTATAAGCCTGATGGTATAACAGTGTCAAGTCTGTCCATACATCCATGGCTTACTTCTATAAGCCTGATGGTATAATAGTGTCAAGTCTGTCCATACATCCATGGCTTACTTCTATAAGCTTGATGGTATAATAGTGTCAAGTCTGTCCATACATCCATGGCTTACTTCTATAAGCCTGATGGTATAATAGTGTCAAGTCTGTCCATACATCCATGGCTTACTTCTATAAGCCTGATGGTATAATAGTGTCAAGTCTGTCCATACATCCATGGCTTACTTCTATAAGCCTGATGGTATAATAGTGTGATGTCTGTCCATACATCCATGGCTTAATTCTATAAGCCTGATGGTATAATAGTGTCAAGTCTGTCCATACATCCATGGCTTACTTCTATAAGCCTGATGGTATAATAGTGTCAAGTCTGTCCATACATCCATGGCTTACTTCTATAAGCCTGATGGTATAATAGTGTCAAGTCTGTCCATACATCCATGGCTTACTTCTATAAGCCTGATGGTATAATAGTGTCAAGTCTGTCCATACATCCATGGCTTACTTCTATAAGCCTGATGGTATAATAGTGTCAAGTCTGTCCATACATCCATGGCTTACTTCTATAAGCCTGATGGTATAATAGTGTCAAGTCTGTCCATACATCCATGGCTTACTTCTATAAGCCTGATGGTATTATAGTGTCAAGTCTGTCCATACATCCATGGCTTACTTCTATAAGCCTGATGGTATAATAGTGTCAAGTCTGTCCATACATCCATGGCTTACTTCTATAAGCCTGATGGTATAATAGTGTGATGTCTGTCCATACATCCATGACTTAATTCTATAAGCCTGATGGTATAATAGTGTCAAGTCTGTCCATACATCCATGGCTTACTTCTATAAGCCTGATGGTATAATAGTGTCAAGTCTGTCCATACATCCATGGCTTACTTCTATAAGCCTGATGGTATAATAGTGTCAAGTCTGTCCATACATCCATGGCTTACTTCTATAAGCCTGATGGTATAATAGTGTCAAGTCTGTCCATACATCCATGGCTTACTTCTATAAGCCTGATGGTATTATAGTGTCAAGTCTGTCCATACATCCATGGCTTACTTCTATAAGCCTGATGGTATAATAGTGTCAAGTCTGTCCATACATCCATGGCTTACTTCTATAAGCCTGATGGTATTATAGTGTCAAGTCTGTCCATACATCCATGGCTTACTTCTATAAGCCTGATGGTATTATAGTGTCAAGTCTGTCCATACATCCATGGCTTACTTCTATAAGCCTGATGGTATAATAGTGTCAAGTCTGTCCATACATCCATGGCTTACTTCTATAAGCCTCATGGTATAACAGTGTCAAGTCTGTCCATACATCCATGACTTACTTCTATAAGCCTGATGGTATAACAGTGTCAAGTCTGTCCATACATCCATGGCTTACTTCTATAAGCCTGATGGTATAATAGTGTCAAGTCTGTCCATACATCCATGGCTTACTTCTATAAGCCTGATGGTATAATAGTGTCAAGTCTGTCCATACGTCAGTGGCTTAAATACATTTTTGTGTAATAATTTTTTAGTTCTGCTTCACTTCACCAGACTTGGGAGGTTGGTTAAAAAATATAGGAGACAATGATCCCTTTGAATTGGAGGTCAAAAAATCAAAGATCAAGGTCATGGAGACCAACCATGACAGACTGGATTTTATCCAGTTATATTATGAATTCTGTTTGCTTACTTTAAACCAGTCTTTGCAAGTGGTTTGCTGTCTGGAAGACTAAGAATCTTATTGATCTGGGGGCAGGTCAAAGGTTGAAGTTACTTTACCAACTTTTAACAAAACAATTTCCAGATAATGTCAGTTCTACTTCATATTCCTGTAGCAAGTTTATAAACCTGTTGAGGTTAAAAGTTAAATGTCAAACTCTTTTGACCCATTATAGCTAAATGTCAAAATCTCAACTCACTATAGCAAAATGTCAAACTCTTTTGACCCACTATAGAAAAATGGTTTATGTTAACCAATTATGTTTTGTTTGCCATACCTGAATCCAACTTTGCAGATGCATTGTCCTTTAAGATATAAAGTAGCCAACTCAGATTAAGAGTCAGGAGGCCAAAGGTAATATTCATTATGGCCTGTGAAAGTTAAATAGTTTCTGCAAAATAACTTGAGTTCTATTGATTCAGTAGCTACCTTAAAGCCCATGTTGATGCTAGGAAGCCTGTGGATTAATTTACATCAAAAGGTCAAGGTTACCAAGAGCTGACAAATTAAACAGGCTGATTTCTAGAAGATAGTATACCTTCACCAGATTTCACAGGTTGGATGCCAGTGACAACATGGATAGTGATAATATATGGTAACATTTTTGGTGCTCTTACAAGATGTAGTACATCCTCATTCAGAGGACAAGATTACAATGTCCTCATACGTGACCTTCAACCTCTATTTTCAAATGAAAGATCAGTACTTGAATTAACATATGTTCCAACATGGCTCTTCTTTCTTACATGTACATATGGCATGCAGGTTTATTATGAACAAGGGACCCACTTCTAATGCTTCTTTATCTACCTGCTTTCTCACTTTTTCCTCATTTTAGTAGGGTTTTATTTTTATTCTAATAAGGCTTAAATAAAAAAAATGTTTTACTCTGTTTACCCATAACTGCCAATGTCAGATATACCTGAATTATATTGCTGATCTAGACAAGATGTAAGTGTGACAATATAATATTTTCGTTACATATAAAGAACTGTTCACTGGAAACTCGGATGGAATTGCCAAAATTGATTAAAAGCAAAAACATACTGTGTCAGTGTAGATAAATAGAGGCAGTAGATTTTTATGCAGTAGAATCTGTGTTAGATACACCAACCGATCATGTGGAATGATTATGAAATACAGTTTAGATTGATACTGAAAATGATCTAATAAATGTCCAGTAAAATATAGGGATTAAAAAATTTGAAAATGAATTTGATCCATCCATAAATGTCTATGAAATGCTTGCAGACGGAGACAGCTGATATGTACCGAAGTCAGCAGCATTCAGAGGTGCAGGGAAGAGTAACTACAGCAAAATACTATCGACACTTCCCACTTCCTTATCCCTGTTTTAGCGTGTGTTAGTATGCCGGTATGTTTGAAAGTATGTGTCTATTTCATCCCCGTTTATTTACATCCTACGCCCGTCGGGTGTGATAGTATGTTTTGAATGTTTGTTTGGGAAAGTGTCTACATCAACACTTTCTACCATTTTCGTTGGATGGTAGTGGTGTGTTTTGATAGTAGGGGTGTTTGTATAGTGATCAATAAGCGGTTCCTGGATTGAACATGTTGTGTGAGAGGGATTAAAGTTTTAAAACAATATTACATTTCCCGTACAGCTATATAAACTGTCAAACCTTGTTTCCCTTCACCATTTTAGTATAAAAGTTTACCTTGTCCCTATAAACGTTTTATCCCCGTAAACAATTTTGTTCCCATAAACACTTTTGTCCCTATAATACCATTCCCATGTTAAAACTAACATATGATTTTCCATACGTGCCCATAAGTTGTGGTCAACCATTACAGTAAAATGAAGAACAAGTGGAATTGTTAGATGTGTTTGAAAGTTATTGTGATTACTATTCATGAGAATATCCAAAACACTTAAGTTAATCATTTTCTTTGTTTTGTGCTTTAAGTTTTGATCTGATAATCAAACACATACATTTTATGCTTGTCTCTGTCTTATTTGGCAATTGTGAGTAGTATCTTTTTTCAGACCGCTCCGGTGGTCTAGTGGTTAGAGCGTCCGCCTCGGATGCGGGAGGTCGTGGGTTCGATCCCCGGCCGAGTCATACCAAAGACTTACAAAAATGGTACTAACAGCTCCCTCGCTTGGCGTTCAGCATTAAGAGGTTAGTGTTAGGACTGGTCGGCCTGGTGTCAGGATAATGTGACTGGTTGGGACATCATGCTATATGTCTGCGGCATGATTCCCCAGTGCTAGACATCACTATAAACTGCCACACTGCAGACATCGTAGCGATATGACTGAAAAATTGTTAAAGCTACGTTAAAAATCAAAATCACATCACATCACACATCTTTTTTCAATGAGAACCAGGTACCTCTTAAAAGGGGCGGCTGAGTTTTGGAAAACAAATATGGCCTTGATAACAGCCGTAACTCAATCTTTTCAACGTCAGTAGTGAATGGGGACACCCTAGGGACTAGGGGAGTTCCATGTTAAAAAGGCAATATCCACTCTGGGGACTATGGAAAATTTAACATGGGAGAAAAAAATATCCACTCTGGGGACAAGGGAATTTAACATGGGAGAAAAAATATCCATTCTAGGGACAAGGGGAATTGAACATGGGAGAAAAAATATCCATTCTAGGGACAAGGGGAATTGAACATGGGAGAAAAAAAATATCTATTCTAGGGACAAGGGGAAATTAACATGGGATTTGTTTTTTTGTTTTTTGTTTTAAAAAAAAGAGGGTTGGCAATTGAAAGTCAATCTCTTTTCGAGACCTATGAGTGGCCCTGAAAAGGGCCTTTGGGTTTCTTCTTCTTCTTCTTCTAACTCCTTAACTTCTTTATCCATCCTCTTATTTTTTCCATCATTCCTTTCTTCTTCTTTTCTGCTTCCGGTATCCAGTCCGGGTGACTCATGGCTCGGAACTTGGCCTGTATCTTCATCCAGTTGTTATTCAGTTGGTCGAATTCTAATTTCTTCTTCTTATTCTGTTCTTCCTTTCTTTCTTTAGTCCACCTTTCCTTTATGTTCTCTACTTCTTGGGTCAGCACTCGTTTCATAAGTTCCTCGGCTTTTATAAGTTGGTCAACACCCCATTTCACAAAAGACCACTCACTCCATACTAAGATATCTTGTAGGAAGCATCTTACTACTGTTGTATTATCCAGAGCTTCCTTTAAGCTACCTACTCTTACATAGGGAGGGTCAATGAATCCTCTTATTTTCTTCACTTCTTCTAACATACCGTCAAGGAGATCCATAGCTAGTTTCACACTCCTCACTTGTCTGGTCACAAAATCCCTTGTAACTGGATATTTCCATTCCTTTTCTACTCTTTCCACCACATATACTCCATCTACTATCCAAAAATAACTGTGTCTCAAATTGTTGAATAACTCTGTTACAACTACCATCTTTTTTTATTCTTTGTAGAATGGTTTGAACATCAAACCTTGTGGGTTCTTATAGTGAAAGCGCGGATGTGATGGAAAACATCCCCCTAAGACATAAAATTGATCTTACCTAGATCATGACCAAACAACGCGCGGACGTGAAGGAAAACATCCCCTACTTTTCTCATTTCATATGATCTACTATCCACATACGTGAACCAGCAATAAACAAACCCCAAATCTACTATTTACACACGCAAATCATTAAAACGAAATCCATAATCTACTATCCACACAATCGTACGTGATAGGTTACAAAACCCAAACTATACTCTCCACATACGCTAAGAAACAATAAACAAACCCATAATCTACTATTCACACAAACGTACGTGAGCGCTTACAAACGCACAAACACAAACACAAACACATACCCTCACACTAGAAAAAGAGTCAGTGTTCATATTCACACTACTCTACCTACACACATTGGCAAATCGATTGTTATTTCTTTTCTAGAATATTGGGTAGCCCTGAAAAGGGCTGTTTGTTTTTGAACTCCATGACACCTGGTTAATGATGGCACCTTCCAGGCCTGGCACCACACACACATCTTCTTCCCCAGTCTCTTTTCACTCGTTTTGGGGGAAGAGCAGAGGCGGGATAAGTGGCTTCAGAATCCCAATTTTCTGTCTCTGGGATTCTGAAATTTCCTCTCTCCTCTTCTTTGTTTCTTCTCTCCTCCTCATCTTTGTTTCTTCTCTCCTCCTCTTCTTTGTTTCTTCTCTCCTCCTCTTTCATCCTTCCCTCTTCTACTAGGGCCTCTGCAGCCAGCTCATTCACTATACGCCTGGCATATTCCAGGTGTACATGAAGTTCAAGCAGTTTTGCTAGTCTGGTGTTCATTCTCTTGATCAATCAACAAGGGTAGCTAGACTGCTGAACAAGTTTCAATTTATACTGAAAGCGCGGACGTGATGGAAAACATCCCCCTAAAACAAAATTGATCATACCTAGATCATGACCAAACAACGCGCGGACCTAAAAGAAACACTCACTTTTTTATACTACCCATTACTAATTTAAAAATTTTGATTAATCACTTCAATATACTATCCACATACGCAAAGCAATCAAACCCCAAATCTACTCTCCCCACACGTCAAACAGCAAAAAAAACCCCCCAAAAACATGATCTTAATCTACTATCCACACAAACGTGCGTGAGCACTTACAAACACACAATCCTATACACAAACACATACATTCACACTATAAAAAAAGAGTTAGTGTTTATATTCACACTACTCTACATACACACATTGGCAAATCGATTGTTATTTCTTTTCTAGAGTATTGGGTAGCCCTGAAAAGGGCAGTTTTTTTGTTTGCTATGGCAATCTTTTAGTTTCTAAGAATGCGACGTCCTCTGAGGATAGACTTTCTGACGATAGGTCTGCTTCTTCGGAAAGAGAAGAAGAACTCTTTGGTGTCGATACGATAATCGACAAAGCCTCTGTCAGGTTCAGGTTCCTGCTGCTGCTGTTGTTGCTGCTGCTACTGCTGTCTCTGAAGTCTGTACTTCTCTGTCCATTCTTCTTTCTCCCTGTTCACTTCTTCTCTGAAGAGCTCTTCTATCAGGTCTTCAGTGACTTTTAACATTCTCACATTCTCTATCTCTTCAGCTTTCGGTATCAGACTGTGTCTGACCCTATGCAAATTCACGTAGGCTTCGTTTAGCTTAGCTAGTTTGGAGCACATCTTCGTAGGAGGATGAGTCGACAATGGATGGTTTGACTGGAAACTGCCCCGGTTCTTAAAGTCAAAGCGCGGACGTGAAGGAAAACATCCCTCCACGGTTTTTGAGCCGCAACGTTCAATGAGTGTCATGAGAGAGATAGAGAGAAGTCAAAGAGCATGAATCAACATTCTTATAGCCAAACAAAAGACAAAGGCATTTTTTTCTTCAAAACACAACATTTTTTTATTCAAAATCACTTAACACTAACAGACAACTCTAACATTTTTAACAATAATCCAACAATATAACATCAAACATTTTTTTCAAATCACAAACATTTTTTCAATTCACACTCTACTTTAAACAGGGCTGACAACGTTGTCAATGAAATTGTGATTTCCACTATTGGAAGTCATTAGGCCATTGATGGACACTACGTTTCCTAGCTTGAGACAAAAGATAAGCATAATGGTCACAAAACCATCGATCTACTTTCACATCGTTTCTTGAAGAAGAACGAGGATCAAAATGAGTCACTAAATGTTCTAAAGAATAGCCCAGGCTGCGATGATGCAGAAAATACACACAGTACTGTCCACACACCAAGGACTCTGTGCCTTGTAATTTCACATTATTGAATCGGGTGGTCTGAGCATTTCTTCTCATAAAGTCAATGATATCGTCTTCCAAAGGGGGCAATCCGTACGAATCGAAATATACCACACATCCTTCTTGAGGAAAGTAAACGGCTACCCAGTGTATTCCCGGGAGATGACTCTTGTCCGTGTTGATGACATAAGCTAGATGGTCTTGAGGTTTGCGATGAGGGAGTTCATTTTTAGCACAGACGACAGGATTCCAAGAAGCCGTATACGAACTGTGGGTTCAAAAGGTAATAAAGTTCCCAGGTATCCATGTTTTTTTCTTCTTCACAGGTAATAATAAGTCGTCAATTCGATCCTGACTTTTTGCTTGAAAATGTCTGACAAATAACCGTTTCTTCGTTTCGTCTCCTCACTCTGATTCAGGAGAGCTTCGATACGATGAATCTCTTGAGTGGTTAATGGTGGACAAGAATGTTCACGCAAGTCTTTATACCACTGATGCAACACGACTTCGTCCGAGATGAGACTCCAAGCTTCGTCCAGATACTCGTCCAATTTTTCTTCTTGACTCAGCATCAGGCATTTATCGTGTTGAATTTGACTGGGATGATCGTTTTGACATCCATAGCAATTTTTCTTGATCAATTCCGTTATTTTTTCGACCATGTGTTTGGCAAAACAGGAGACTAAATGGGCTTCTTGTTCTAGCCATCTAGACTTCATCATGACCACTTCTTCGTCTTTGTCTTGGGATTCTTCTTCCACGATCTCCTTACATTCCATCTCCAAAGTTTCTCCACTTTGTAAAGAGGGATAACAGTCTTCCATGGCTTCTAATAATCTAGAATGACTTCTCTCAAACTGTTGATTTCTATCGTATTATCGAATTATGCATACAGGATGACGTTCACCGTTTCATCAGGGTCTCGTTTTGCAAACTGAATTTCCACACGAATCTGGCCGGATTTTATAGGGTGGAAATGTCCGTCGTCGCTGCCTTGGTCTGGAGTGAAATCGAAAGCCTACAAAGCATAGCCTCCTGCATAATCTTCGTACGATATGCCATGACTGGTGTTGGTTCCTAACTGTCCAGTAGCTTCGTACAAGGACAAGTACGACCTCAAGTAATTCTTCTTGTCAAAGTCGGGTTCGAAAGGTCGGGTACACAAGGTTTTGCCATCGCGACTGACTTCGATCTTGGACACGCCAAAGTGTTGAAAGTAGAAAGGATTTTTATTGGCAGCTCCGTTGAAGGCTGTATTCTCGACGATACCAACGATCAAACGTTTGGGTAACTGTCCTTGGAACAGATGATCTTCGATCATGGATCGCTGTCCCTTGGGAATGGTGAAGGTTTTCACTTCCACTTGTCGTATGGGCACTATCCACTTTGAAAGGAATGACACGCAGTAACGGTACGGAGGTGTGTCCCACCACGTTGTACTCCACCACATCGGAATACACAAACATCAAATTCAGTCCTTGGTTCAGTTCTACAGGGAATCGAAAAAACTTGTAAAATTCCGTATTGCTGTTGATCTTCGGTTTAAAATTTGGAGCCATTTTTGTGTGTCCACATAAAATATCAAACAAGTCACGATTAAAACTGATGGACAACGTTTGGGTATCCTGAAATTTCATCAGAAAGCGACGAGCCACTTTATGGTACTCCAGGGTGACACCTTTTCTGGTTCTGTTCAGGGCTTTGCCAAAGGCTAACTCGAACCTGGAAGCAATGGTATCCACCAAATGTTGGCCACTAAAATAAAACCCTGAAGGAATTTTCAAGGTGTAGATGCTGAAGGCTGGATTGTTGGCTGGTCTTATGTCGCCTGAAAACCCGATTTCGTTCATGGTTTCTTGCAATTGTTGGTTCAGGATTTCGACCTCAAAAGTGTTTTGCTTTTCAGTGATGTTTTGGATTTGTGTAGGGTGAATCATTTCCACTAAAGCCACTTCCCAATGGGCTTTGTGATCTAATGGGATGGCTTGAGGTAATTTGGCCGTGTAACAGCACAACGTGTTGTGGGGAAACACCTCCATGGAACTGTCACTGGGTAAGGTTAAGTAAAATTGGTTTTGGTGACTCATAATTCCAGAGTTCTGTGGCTGTCCGAGGGGTTACTGGACGTCAGAGGCGTGTCTCCGCCTAAAATGGGGTTGTTGTTGTTATTGGAGTGGTGACTGGCACTGGCACTGGACACAAGGTTCCCGTGGTTCCCGTTCGAGGAGAATTTCAGGGAGGGATTGGGAAGCAGGTAACCGATGCAACTGCTCAATAAAATGGTCCACAATTGTTTGTCTCCTTGTTGCAAACTCAAATTTTCGATGGCTGACCCGATGACACAATACACCACGAAGATTTGGCAGAAAAAGACGATTTGCGTTTTAGGCACACGTTCTCTACACCACACCCACAAGGGTTGTTTTTGCAAATCTTGTAGAGAAGAACTGGGTGAAGGATTGGTAGCCGTAGTAGCTGCGTCTGTGTGAAAGGGCATGATGGTCACTTCTTTTTATAGTCGAAGACTTGCAAAGCGTCGATCCAAGAATCAAAACTGGGTGGATATCCTTTCCAACGTACTTTGACTTCTTTGACACGTCGTTTGCCCACTTTACGGGTTCTGCGTTCGAGAATGCTTTCGATGTCGTACACGTCGTCTTCTTTTTTGGTGACACTTGTAACTCGGGCAAATAAAACGTTCCTTTGAGCACTTCTCCGTTCATGTCTTCCAATTTATAGACGGCAGGATGACGGCCATGCACTCGTCCAGTGACACGAAACAATTCGGTCGTCCAGTTAGGTAAGTAACCTTTGTCGAAAGTGCGTTTGGTTTTGCCAATGCGCACCCAATCTCCTACGGTCAACACTCCACTTTTTTTGGGGACAGCCCTCGTCGGGGACGTACCAAACAGGCGCTCAAACACCAACACTTCGTTCTCGGGAGTCACTTCTTGCGGGGCACGTCCGATGCTTCGATGGTAAGATTGGTTGTACGCTTGCACCAGGTGCGGTAAGATGTCGATGTACTTCAGAGTGTGGTGATGCGTAAAATATTTCCACATGCGTTCTTTCAAAGTGCGTTGAAAACGTTCCACGATGCTGGCTTTGGTTTCGGGATTTTCGGTGGTAAAAAAATGAATGTCACGTTTCTTTAATTCTTTTTGGAAAGCTTGGTTCAGAAATTCGGTGCCTTTGTCCGTTTGCCATCGAAGAGGGTGACGACCGCTTTGTTCAGCACTCGTTCCAGGGCTCGCACTAACTCGCTACTCGATTTGGAAGTCAAGGGCACGACCCAGGCAAATTTGGAAAAGACGTCGATGACACAAAACAAATATTTGTAGCCACGATTGTAGCTGGCCAAATGAGAGACATCGGCTAAATCGGCTTGCCATTGATGATCGATGCCTTCCACTCGGGTGCGACTTCTGGAAAACTTGCGTCGAATGGGTTTGTGTAAAGTGTAGGTAGCTTGTTCTTGTAACCATCGTTGCACTTGAGGTAAACGGAGACTTTTCAGTCGAGTTTTGGCAGCACGATACAATTTTTGAACTCCTGCGTAACCTGCAGGATGAGAGGGATCGTAGTAAATGCTGGCTAAGACTTTTTCCATTTTTTGTGTTTGTGTGTTAATAAGACACCCACTCTTGGAGGATGCTACTCTTTTTCTCTTGGGGTACTTTCTTGGATTGCAATGCTTTGCGTGTGCGACCGGCAATAGGTGTTGAAGAGGAGGATGTCTGAGCGGGGGATATTTTTTCTTGTTTCACTTCTGTCTTCACTTTCTTTTTCTCTTGTGATGAAGAAGGGGTGGCCATCATCTTTTTAATCCATCCAGTTCTGGAGGTAGGTGGTGTTGTTAACTTGCGTACTTTTTCTGGTGGAGTTTGAAACCCTTCTTCTTCTTCTCCTTTTTCTGTCTTGGTCACTGGTAGTGGTGGTACTGGTACTGGTGATGGTGCTGGACTTTTCATCAAGGTCTTAAAATCTTTCAGAGTGGGTAGAGCTGTTTCGTCTAAAGCTTTCTGGTGAAAGAGTTGCAGTCGTTGCAAGAGTTGACCGTACTTTTGCGATTTTTCTGTTTCGGACAAATCTTGGCGATCCATCAAGGACTGCAATTCGTGTTGTAACTGGGACATCTCGCTCAAATGGGGATTGGGAGGTAAATGCGGGGTGTGTTGTTCTTGCCAACGATGGTATTCCATCCATCGTTTGTAAGGCACTAAAGCTAGTTTTCGTCCTTCCATGGGGTTGTCAGGGGTCGATTCTGAGATCTTGGGACTTCCGAGGGCCTTTTTATCTTGCTCCCACCAGTCCTCCCAACATGGATCCCAAAACTCCTTTCAGTAAGGGACCTAACAAGAGGGGTAAAATGCCTCCACGTTGGACCAACATCTTCTTCTTTTGACGAATGGGAATTTTCTTTTGAACCATTTGGCGAAGAACGTGACGATGTTTGCCTAGCTTTGTTTCTGGTGTTTGGACAAAGGGATCGTGCCTTTCAAGACGTTCAAACAGCATTCGCACACGGTATCGATGACCTCTTTGGAGGCTGATTGAATGAGTTTTTTTTCGTAGAGGTGGAGAAGCTTTGGACAGGACAGATAACATGTCCCCATGTTTGACTAAACGAGGAGGCAGTCCTTTTCTTTTCTTTCCTTGTGGTTGTTTAGAAGAGGGATGTTTTCTGGAGGGTGACATCTTTGAGTCTTCAGCACCAAAAACACTGATACCCCTACTTGGTCACAGGCCTTTTTTATACTGGAACGCGTGGCCACTGATTGTCTTTACGTCGTATCAACTTCTGGACAGGCATGACACGTCGTGCAGGGGTACGCAACGGACTAAATCGAGCCAGTTCTTGCTTGGACAAATCCAGTAAACTTTGTAACATGCCCGAACTTTCTTGGACTTTTATTTTGGGAGAAGGTACTTTGTGAGCAGCAGCCACTGCCACTAAATTGGAGGGTCCTGCCACTGGGGAAGTTCTTCTTGGGGTCATCAACGGAGAAGTTCTTGGTGTGATCAACGTCTCCAAGTACTCTTCAGTTCTTGGTGTCATCAACGGAGAAGTGGATGAACGTGAGGCCGCCGGAGACACGGTCACCGCCGTGGCAGGTCGTGGTTTGCGAGTGTAAGGTTGCGTCCTGGCCGAAGAAGTGCCTCTCTTGCGACTAGTTTTCTTCTGTGGACTTTTCTTTTTCTGGGGACTTTTTCTCTGTTTCTTTTTCTGGGGGCTTCTTTTCTTTTTCCGGGGTGGTGTCTGGTAAGAGGAGGGTCCCGCCACTGGAGAAGTTCTCCTTGGGGACCTGGTCTTTTTCTTCTTCTTGGGGCTTCGCTTGACTTTTTTCTTGGGGAGAAGTTTGGGGGCATTAGGATCCCATCTTAAGAGAGAGCGAATGATGACCCCTCCTAGAGTACCACTCCCTCCAGGTTTCAAAATGATTTGTTTTTTGGTTTGAGTGTCGATGCGGGGATCGGTGGAGTTTGAGTGGCATCGTCGTACGCCTGAGTCAGCCAAGGCGTTCCTAACTGTTTAGCTAAGACTTACACTTGCGATTTATCTCGAGGGCTTTTAAACAAGACCACGTAATGCGCATTGAGACTAATGGTGCGATGGGCTTTGCTTTGTTGAAACAAATTTTGGGTGATGTAAACGACACTGGCATTACGGTGATGCCCTTTGCGCGTGAACCACAGTTTAATTTCTTCTTCGTCTTCTCCTAACATGTCGTCAAAAATGACCAAATGGGTTTGACGGGAGTCAGAGACGATGCCGTCGTCTTCTTTAGGAATGCCTTCCACAAACACGATGGAATCGCCTTGACTTTCTCGCAAGAGGCTGTACGCCGATTGCCACTCTTTGTAACACTACACGATCCGCTGAGGTGGCCGATCGATCAAATGATGTTTATGTTCGATCAAACGTTTGACGAATTCGGTTTAGCCTGAACCGCTAGGTCCAGCAATGAGCATGTTAAAGGGATGGCGAAGAAACAAAGCCTCCCAACTGGCACGATCTAAGTGTTCGTCGATGACTTTGACAGTGGTGGAAGAGGGAGCAGAGACAGCAGAGGTAGCCATAGTGTTAGGAATGTCACTTGTGACACGAAAACAAACAAGACGAGAGTTTATATACTTTTTTTCAGAACACGTTTATTGAATGTTTTAAACATGAATACGAAAGACAAAAATACATAAAAGCCAAAGGCTTAAGTACAAGGATAAAAGGCACATGATAACGATTAACGTGGAATAAAAACAAGTGTTTGTACAACATGTTTTGGGTAAAGTTCTGACCAGTTCTATAGGGGGTAAGGTGACACAAGGGTCTTTCAGGCCTGTCCACGACAGTCCTGTCCTGGGTGACGGGTTCTTCTGGCACCGTCACTAACACAGATTGAAAAGTAACTTTTTTCCTTGAACAACTCTCGTGCATACTGGGCCACTTCTTGGGTCCAAGCCTCAAAATCCCATTCTTTCCAGGCACGGACATCTGTCCAATGGGGGTGTAAGTCACAAGCTACAAACACATCGTCATACACGTCTTGGGTAGCTAAAAGTTGACGAATCTTTTTTCCCGTAGAGGTCGAGAAGTATCCAGATGAAACCGCAAGGCTTTGAGCAAGAGGAGTCTCTCGTGAACATTTAAAGGCACCACTTTCATGTTGAATGGGTGGTAAATACTGTTCGTAAAGAGTCCACAAGGAATCGGCTGGTAAACGAAATCCCAGAAAACAAGTTACTAAGACACACACCACTTGTCGACCCAAATTGAATGGATACAGTTCTTGTAATAATCGATGGTAATGATCCACGGTTTGAATATGGTCATTGAGTTCCTTCCACGGAATCTGTCGGATTACATGCGATAAAAGTCGTGGCATGGCAGCCTGTTTTTATAGTCTCTTTGTTTCGGAAACAATACACGTACTTTCTAGCCAGAGATCTTCGTTCTCCAGTGGGGAATTTAAATGTTGCATACTGTAACCGAAACCTCAGACTTCGTTTAGAAGTTTCCTCTTCCGCTAAGTAGATTCCACGTAAAATATGTCGGTAATCCTTTACCTTGTCTTCCTCAATGTGTTGTACTAGGTGAATCTCGAAGTAACCAAAATGATCAACACGTGGATCATCGGGGCCTGGAAGTATTGAACAAGGTCTGACCACTGAAACAATTTCTGATGAATCAGTTCTCTTATACCATTCAGGTACCAGTGGTTAAAGATCTGGTGACGTAACGGATGCAACTGTTCTTTACGTTTGACTTGTATTTTCACCAGCTCTCGGTAAATCCTTTCTCTCAACTCCACAGGCAAAGCACGAATGTTCTCTTGTAAAGTATCCATGAATAGGTCAGTCCGTACAATTCACAATCTTCTCCTAGAGCAAAAGTAATCCACATAGTGAGTAATTTCTGACCACTGCCATTCAGGGTAACGAACAAGAATGTCACTGAACTCTTTTGATGTAAACGGTCTAAAGCGATATAATAGGATGAACGCACCCTTGACCCAGAGAAATCTAACATACTGGTTGACTTTTTTCACTTTCCTCTTGTGAATTTCTCGGCACAAAAGTTCTACAGTCACCCATTGAGATTTCACTCTGGCAAGTCCCTGCCAAACTTCCTTGTAAATCTTCTCTCGCAGTTCTTTAGGTAATGATTCAATATCGTTTTTGAAATGAAGTTTAAATACTGATCTCGTTGATGTCCAACATTTGACTCCTAGCCAAACTGGTTTCTTCTTCGTCAACGACATGGTAAGTTACTTTAATGTCTCGGTCACACTAAGGGTAAGTAATGACAATTCGGTGACCATCGAGCATGTTCTACGTAGGCCGAATCTTGCGGTTCCCAGTGGTGAAGTGACGCACCGCAACTGAAGCACTTGACTTTATCTCCTTCGCCCAAGTAGAAAAATCCGGCTCTGGCTAATTCTTCGGGGTTGGTCCTCCCAGATACTTAGACCATTTCCCTTTGAACGATTGAAGACGATTTTCAAAGTCGCAGTATTCCGACAAACGCACAGGAAACGAATATTCGTCTTTCACAGGTTCGTTTCGATGAGGGTTGGGTGACATGGACAGGAGTTTGCTCAGGGCTGGATGACATCCGTAGTGGGGTAGACGTGAAGGTGAACATTCCCCTTTAAAACGAAACCCAGTAAAGAGGACGAGCGGCATCGCTTTCGCATCCCTCAGGTTTGACACGCACAGCATCACTTTCCATGATAGGGGTAGTGAGAACAAAGTTCCCACGACGCTTTACGGCATCGCTAAGGTCACAACGTACAGCATCGTACCCATCGCAAGGCTCACAATCGCATTCCATTTCCGAAGCCCCACACTTGAATTGTGCCTGTCAAAACTTGTTTTGTGTTTCTCTGAAAGTATTCATCTTGTTCGCTAGGTCTTGGTAGTCCCAATGAACTATCGATCTTGCCTAGGGTTCCTTTCTATATACAGACCAATACCAACGTGTCCATACGGTAATGTGAAATGATTGGGAAGTCGAACTCGCTTCTGGTACACGATTTGATAGACTTTTTCCAAGGGTCGACTGACGATGTGGTGAGTGGGTAAACGTACAATCTTGTTCGGTTGATAGGTGGTCACTTTAAAGTGTTCATCTTTTCCAGACTGCAAGGCTTCTTTCAATACCCCAAAGTTGACCACTCGACTGGTACGATAATTCAGAGTCAATCCTTTCACTTTGCACGTCGTGTGCACTTCTCCTTGTTTGTCCCGGTATTCGTAGCCGTAATTTTTGAGACCGCCACTGTCGAAACTTAGAATCTTGTCGTCGGGATGCTCGTCTGTCCAGGCTCTTAAACGGTCTCCTTCGATGTCAGGGTGCTGTTGACTCGGGTGATGGATGTAAATGCAACTGTCCGTGTCAAAGTACAGGACGCGTTCCTCTAACAGTTCTAAAGCTTCGTACAATTTTAAGCGAGCATGAGCTGTCACGTAAGCCGCAATGATGACATTTCCAAAAGGGTCGTCTTGTACAAAGTCCAGATCTTCTTCGTAATTGACCAACATCAAATTCTCGCGAACGACGTCCACGTGTTTCATGTATTTGGTTTTGTCGTGAATCATCTGGAAGTAGCGGGAAGGTTCTGTCAAATATTCCGTCTTGGGTAAACACGGTCGTTGTGCCATTTTACCCCACAAGCAATTTAACATCACTTTGGCAAACGATCGCCTGCCTTCGTTTTTCTCGATGTGGTCTAAAGAGATGCCTTCTTGTTCATAGTATTTCTCTTTGAATGTCGTTTCGTCTTCGGGAGTATGACACCAGGAAGGATAGCCGCTGGCTTCTTGTTTCAGTTTCAAAAAGGCATCCACGGAGTCTGCGAAAATGCCTTTCTGAATAGGGTCACCCTTGTGGTATTGTTGTGTCTTGGGAAAGTGGCAAATTTCGTATACTTCTAACAGTTGGTATCCCATGTCCAGAGCTTTGAACAATTCCACGCTAACCCACGTTCCCGTCAAAGCCCGTTCTTCCTGGGTGTGCTGACAAGACTGATCTTGGTTGCACGTTTCGGCACAAGTACGGCACAAAGGAAACATCAGTTTGCCTTGACAATGGTGAGGTAAGACGGGATGGTATAGGTTCGTGGGAGGCAAAACTTTACACTTGATCAAGCCTTCGTATTGTTGAATGTTTTTCAGGTCGATGTGTTCCGTCAACAATTGCGGGTGCCCTGTAGGAAAGTGACAATATTTGCACACGTAGGGATACAGCGAACACACGTCCAAGTATTTGATTTCTTCTCCTTTCTCTTCGTCGGCTTGGTACAGCAAACAGGTGGCATTGGTCCTTCCTCCGTACAAACTATCCCTTGGGTTCAGCGGGTCCATGAACTGGTAACTTTCCACGAGGCGTTTAAACTCGGGATCGGTTTTCATACGGTGATCGTACTCGTGTTCCCACATTTCCACCACTTGGTATCCTTCCTGTTCCAACTTTAGGCGTCGCTGACAAGTGTCCTG
This sequence comes from Sinohyriopsis cumingii, assembly GCA_028554795.2. NCBI lineage: Eukaryota > Metazoa > Mollusca > Bivalvia > Unionida > Unionidae > Sinohyriopsis > Sinohyriopsis cumingii. Next base: position 29,594,733 of record CM068825.1, on the reverse strand, counting down.
GTACAAGTCTTCCATGGTTCGTTGTAAAAACTGATTTTTAGTGCCACGGTCAGGGTAACAGACGGGACATCCGTGAAATAAGCAAACGTTAAATTCGTACACGATCTTGGGGTTTTCTAAGTCCCAGCCATCTACCGAATGCGTTCCGATGGTCTTTTCGCCCCCTCCGTTGCGGGCATGCTGAATCCACTTGTCTTCCTTGTCGCACAAGTAACGTAACCAGCGTAGGGCTTTGACCGAGTATTGACGTTTGACATGGTCGTTTGAGGACTGATGACAGCTACGGTGTTTTCAGGCATGAATCGTTGTCGATACACTAAGGAACACGCTTTGGCAATGGTGCAAGCTTCTTTCAAAGGATCGACCCCTCCGTGTTCCAGGAACAGTTCTCGAAATTTTCCACAGCAACGCCGTAAAATGTCCACGTCGGAACGACAATACTTTAGCATTTCTTCCTGAAAGTCGAAAGGGTCCGAGGCGTGAGCCTGGTACCAAGCGTAGAAAGCTTCTCGTTGTTCGGTACGCATGTTGTCGGGGTCGTAATAGTGAGCCTCAGGTAAATGGGGTAGAACGGCGTGTTGATTGGCTTCCGTATTGAAAAAGTGTGGAAAGTACCCTTTAGCCATTTCTGTCATTCCAAACGTTTTAGGCATTCGGCTCAAAGGCATGGCCAAATAGCTCATCGAATCTTTAAACTGTACTTGTCCCACTTGCATGAAAATGATTTTGGCTCCGTTCAAAGTGACTTTAGGACGTTCGGTGCCATATTCCGTATAGTATCTGAGAAGAAACTGTCCATCGTATCCGGAGAAATTGTGAGCCATCACCGTGGCATGACGATGACAATCTCCGTAACGTTCGATGTCCTCTTGGCTCCACGTCTTGTCGATGGGGTCTAAGACCCATCGAGCGAAATCGGCTAGCGTGTTCGGTCCCTGAAAGATTTTTTCACGTCCTCCAGGAATCTTACTGCAGTGAGGGTAATGACTGAAGATAGGTTCTTGAATGCACTTCTCGCACGCTCGATGAGCCACGCAGAAATTAGGAATGTGAATGCCAGTCTCTTGCATGCATTCGAAATCGAAAAAGATGAAATTGCCTTTCTTCTTGTGACCGTCCTCTTTCTCTGGTGGGGGTTGGTATTTTTGCACGTAACATTCGTGTTCCAAGTCCACGATATGGTGACAAATGTGACATTTTTTCTTTCCTGAACATACGTGTGCCTTGGCACTGTTGGTACGTATGCCTTGTCCACACGTAGGGCACAATCTCAGGAGTTGACAAGCACATTTCTGCTGTGAACCTTGCGTCTTCAAATGTTGTTGGTAACAGGCAGGGCTGACAAACGTGCGCAGACAAGTTGAACAAGGCACTGGTCTTCGCTCAGACAGGGTGGAGAGGTCAAACATCCTGAGCATTTCAATCCGCAATGTTTGTGTTGCTCTCGATTGTTATAACCATGGTCACATTTCTCATAGTAATATTTGTATCCCAGGAATCCGATAATACTGGTAATGGTATCGAAATGGTCATCGTGATAATAGACATGAATGTATTTTCCATCCTTAAAATCTTGGCCTCGAAACAACAGAGGCCCGCGCATTTCTTGAGGGTACACTTTCAAGGTGTATCGTGGAGCTAGGGCATCTTGCAATTTTTGCATCTCAGGAATGCCACAGGGTGTGTGTTTGGACAGTCCGGCTTGTTGTAACAGGAGTTCTGCTTCATTGTTTGGTTCGGTTCGATTTTCGAATGTTCTCCCAGGCTCTTTTCCATTCTACCGTGTCGTTCTTGTTGGCATAGGTTCGTCCCACCACGATAGCCCTGGCTAAACACATCTGGTCTTGAGGGTTGTGAATTCGGACGAGGCTCGTTTTGGTGATGCGAAGGTCGTCCACCAATAAGACCTTTTTGCGTCCAGTCCCTTGAGGAGGAGAGACGTGGGTCATGTCCAGTGTGGCTTTTCCTTCGGTGATGTCAAACTGATCATTAGATTGTTGTACGTGTTGAATCTTGTCCATAACTTTGGAAGCAGTCAATTCTGCAGGGGTGCTAAACTCGATCCAAACAGGGGATTTCAAACCGTCGTGTTGTATGGAAATTCTCAAGCGATCGTCTTCTTTGGGTTGACATTGTCGCTTGAGTGTGGTGAGCAAAGAATCCCACACTCCGGTGATGAACCCTTCTGCTTTCTCTAACGGTACTTCAGCCTTGAAATCTTTAAACTTCACCGTGTATTTGTAAGCCGTGGTTCTAAATTTTCTAGAGGAGCGCTTTTCCGTCTCTCGAATGGAATAGTACTTTTCAGGGTTGACTAAGGGTGGTGAACTTGGTTTAGAGGGTTCGGATTCTGGTTCACTCATGTCCTCTTCAAAATCACTGGCATGAATTTGTGCCAAGACTTCAGCCCTGGTACGAGGCGATAGATCACGTTTCTGCCTCTTACTTTCTTCTTCTTCTTTCTTCTCGAATGAATTGGATCGTTTCATCTTCAGTGCAAAACGTCAAATGACTCAAGTTTAAACACCATGGACTAATTTATAGTCATGGCAGACCAGCGTATATAAAGGGCATGTGTCTTGTTCTTTCACTATTCATTTCACTCTCAAACCGAGCACAACGATGGAAGAGACTAGCCAAATCGAACGTTTCATCAGAGCTTTGCGAGGGGTCATTATAAAATTCTCTTCAGACCAGCCGACGGACTACTCTCCTTCCTTTCGAGATAAAAGTCAAGATACTTGCTATATCTGTCAAAAGAAAGGGCATTGGTCTTCAGAGTGTCCAGACCGTCAAAAAAGAGAAAAAACAGGGGCTAGAAAAGACAAAAGTCAAGATACCTGTTATTATTGTAAAGAAAAAGGACATTGGTCTCCAGATTGCCCAAAAAAGAAAAAAGAGGAGTCAGAAGAAAAGAGGGATTCTTCAGAAGAAGAGAGGGATTCTTCAAAGGAAGAGAGGGATTCTTCAGAGGAAGAAAGCAGACAGGTGAAGAAAAAGAAACAGGAGAAAAAAAGAAGAAGGGAAGAAAGTGAGGAGGAAGAAGAGGAAAAGACTGTGACGGTGAAGAAATTGAAAAAACAGAGAGACTAAACAATGAGATAGAAGAAGTCTATGAACTTTTTAAAGTGTTATGTTGTGAATTGTGAATTGGATTGTAAGTATTGAGAAAAGAATAAATTAAGTATATAAGGTAAGTGTCTTTGAGTTTTGATTTTAAAATAAGAAGCTACACTCACGCACTCATATACACGTACTATAGGGGTAAAATGGTTTTTTTGTTGTTTTTTTTTGGTTTTTTTTGAGTTATTGGCAAATTGAAAGTGTATCTCTTTTCGAGAGACGTGGGTGGCCCTGAAAAGGGCCTTTGGTTTTTGGTGTAGGGGTGAGTTTAAGCAATCAACTTTAACTGTCTTAAGCCTTTGCCACGGCCAAGGCCTACTTCTGGACTGTGTACTGTTGATGATGATGATTTGGTTGAAATCACTAAGGGTGGTACGATAGGCTTAGTCACAGGGTTGACGTGTTTAGCTCGGGAAGGTCGTATTTTCTTCGGTTGTAATAAAGAAGTCTGATACATTTGTTTCAGACTTCTTAACTCCGCTAAAATGTTCAACAGTACCGTGACCGTTTGATTTTCACCCTCTTGTTTCTTTGCTGCTACTTCTTCTTCTTGTTTTTTTTCTTACTTCTTCTTCTAGCTGCTGTAGGAGAAAAGCTTGTTCCGCTTCCTTTTGTCGTTGTATAAATTTCTCCAATTCTTCTTTCTGTCTCTGTCTAAAATTCTCCAATTGCGGTAATGAAGGTGACGAAGGTTCCGGAACAAATTCTTGCGAGGTAAGAAAATCCACAAAATCCCAATTTACCTCTTCTGAAAGTAAGTCCGGGTTCCCTTGGACGGTCTCCACTACTGGTGCACCCCAATGGATCGTTTTCTGAGTTTCCGTCATGTTGAATCACTGTCTCGCATCGATTGACTGCACACAGGCGCTAGCGAATCTATATAGACCACGTGACGTCACAGACTGTTCTCTTCGGATTGGATGCGGACTGACTGAATTTTGTAACGTTTGGATTTTGGTCAATGAACTCAATCCATTTCAATCCTTCCTACCCTTATAAATAAGCGCAGTTCACTGCATTGATTCACCTGTTCTCGGTACCTCAAGATGTGGACCACAGTCGAATCATCCACCCTTGTTTCTTCAATGATGTTTAGGACGGACATGCTAATGTATGTCCGATCCAAGTGGACTTGTCCACAAGTCAGACACCAGTCTGTGGATACGAAGAGTGTACGTGGAGAGACAAGGTTGCCTCAAGAGGACACTGATTTATGGCCCTCGAGTAAGACGCAGCTTGAGAACAAGAAGATGCCGCAGATGCCCTTTATGTTAAGGGCATATTAACATAAACCCAAAGGCCCTTTTCAGGGCCACTCATAGGTCTCGAAAAGAGATTGACTTTCAATTGCCAACCCTCTTTTTTTTTTTTTAAAAAAAAAACCAAAAAACAAATCCCATGTTAATTTCCCCTTGTCCCTAGAATAGATATTTTTTTTCTCCCATGTTCAATTCCCCTTGTCCCTAGAATGGATATTTTTTCTCCCATGTTCAATTCCCCTTGTCCCTAGAATGGATATTTTTTTCTCCCATGTTAAATTCCCTTGTCCCCAGAGTGGATATTTTTTTCTCCCATGTTAAATTTTCCATAGTCCCCAGAGTGGATATTGCCTTTTTAACATGGAACTCCCCTAGTCCCTAGGGTGTCCCCATTCACTACTAACGTCCCAGTCCTAGTGCCGCTGATGTAGTGGTAGTAGTGACTGCTGCCGCTGCTGGCTTCTGAATTGTGGCTGTCGATGTAGTCGTAGAAAGTTTAGAATTCTTGAATTGTAAGTGTCTCTTTCCCTTGAATTTCGCCAAAGAAGTTTCACACATTTTTCTTATGTTTTCCGCCAAAATGTCCTGTAACTAACCGATATTTTGTTTTCACTCCCTTTCTTCTTTTCACTGTTGAAAGTTTTCCTCTATTTTCCTTGCTTTCTCTCTTCTTCATCATCTTCTTGCTTTTAAATAAATGTTCGTACTACTACCAATTTTGGCCATCGTGAAGTCTTTAAACACTTCCATCTGTATTCTTTTTAAAATCACCACTGGCTTAAAATAATGGAGAACGAGGAGTAGCAGGTGTAGATGCAAACATTTCTGAGAAGATTAGAAATAGCAAAAAGTGAAAAGTATTACTCAAGTCATTCCAATAAATACTACTTGCTACAACAGCAGTAGCTGGACTCTAATTCCTGGTATAAGAACTATGCAACACATACACAAACACTATAACATTTGCTTTAAAAAAACTCACTACAGTTAAGCAGGTATACCATGATCTGGTTTGAACTCAAAACTTCAGCTGGGTACGGAATGATTCGTACACATTTTCAAAGAGAAACGAATACAACTTGCAACACATTGTCTACTGTGTTTCTTGCGTCATCCCAGCATGTCTCAAAAAGTCAACATTTTCCCTATATTTGCTACAGTAAATATGTGCACACTTCCATCAATTTCTGAATAATACTTTGTGGTACAGGAATGTTACACATACGGAATTGAAAAGCACAAAAAAATTTAATATATTTAAAATTATTGCAAACAGTATCACAAGTCTTCCAGCGTCAGGCTGTTTTTTTTTTTCTTTTTTTTTCTTGATGTATTCTTTTCCTTTATCTATGACATGAAGGTCTTGGGTAGTACACCTGTGGAAGTTTAAATTCTGGCTGCAAGAACATAGATTTCCTAGGAGTCAGCAGCACCATTTGTGCTGGAGGTTTTACAGGCGGAGACGCATTATTTGAGTCCAGACATTACGGTATGACGAATGTACATTTTTAAGTTGTGTTTATGAAAGCAGTGAATGATTGTTGATCAATGTCTGAACGCTGTGCTTTATTTGTAATGAATGCACACTTCAATATGTACATGCTTTCAACTCTTTCCAACTGTTATTGCAATATGTATTTTGTTTGAGTCGGTTTCCAGGTTAATAGTCCATTTATAAACATTACAACATCAATGCTGATTAGATTTGATTTTTGAATTGAGATCTCTACAGTATTCACATAACCGCTTAAATATATTTCTTCTTGTTAAGTGAATATACTTTTCACTGCACAAAGAAATTCTATATACCGGACATTTTTCTACAGTAAGTTTGCTTTAAAAGGCTTACAAGATAGGAACTTTGGGATCTTTGTTGTGGGGGATTCTGTCACTCTGACTCGTCTTGTATTTTTTTTACGCAGCTCCTGAACAATCCAACCTAGATGCATGGAAACTACGTTTCTTCCTCCAGTCAGAATGACCTTGATCTTTATTTTTTTTGGACCCAGAATTAATGAAATTATTCATTATCACACGCGAAAGCCAAACAACGTAGACTGGTGCATATAAATGTGGACTTATCCCCATGTTTACTGAAACTGAAACTAAAACAGTCCAATATTATATCACGGCAAACTTGTTGAGAGAGAGAGAGAGAGAGAACAAAAACAAAACACACACACTTCTCACCATGAACTATTAAAATGTTTAACTGTATTTCTATTTACAATGAGGGCATGAGGCAGCTACTATTATCACATTCATTTGATTTCCTTGACACTCACAATTATGATCTAGAAGGTTAGTAAAATCTTTAGAATTAGGAAATGTGGGGCACCAAAACTGACGAAAAATTAATTAACCTAATAACCCAATTAAAGGACAAATTATATTGGAGAGCGACCATTTATCAATATACTACTTGACACGAACCGAAAAATCGACTCTTAAAGGGATCAACAGGTCGAGATGTTACGTCATACTTAACTGTGATTGGCTGACATCAACTGAGCCGTTGCAATTAATCTACAGAACATCATTCAGCTTGAGTAATTAATGTACATGATATTCGGCAACTAATCATTAGATTTGTTTGAATCCATTTTTAAAACTTTGACGACTGCTGTTTTCAACAGGAAAGGGGTTCATTCAACACGTTAGAATTGTTTTTTGTACGAAATAAAAAAGAAACTAAAGCAGCAACAATTGTCTAGTTAGTTGCCATAAGAATTTATACCAATCCAATCCAGTGTTGATTCAGGAGTTTTAAATATGCAAACTAAAGAGAGATTGTACATTTTTCTTTTTCTTTTTTCTTTTTTAAATAAGTGTTGAATATTTGCCTGGCAAATTATGAACACGTAAACTGAGATCGTTATATATATAGCGACACTTTTTACAGACATTTCAGGATTTACAACTTGCAGATGTTTCGTACTTGTTCATTTCTTTGCATAGTTATTTATTTATTTATTTTTAACTTAATAATTATTTGATTGTATTTTTTATCGGCAATCAGTCAGACTATTTGTGGCAGTTTTCCAAACTAGCTATGCTCTTTGGTCAGTCAGTGAGATATCTGCCTTTATTTTCAGTGGTATATGAACTCTCTGTGACGTAACTAAGAGTGCTAGTTAACAGTTCGTTAAGATCAAACAAGAGGAACGCCAGATAATCGTCCAACGCATAACACATTGTCATCCGATAAAGTAAATGTGGAGAATATCGGGTGATTAGGAGCAGGATACAGTCATTTTGGTTTGGAAGGTATGTGCACTTATAATTTAATTTTTTACGATCTCTAAACCCATTGTTTTGTCAAATTGGAGAAAGTGCTTCTGTGTAACAATGATTTCGCCGTACATCAGAAAACAGTTCTGCTCACTCACCATTTTCTGTCAAATCTGTAATGTATTCCAAAGTTAATACATTAGCAAGAATAAAATTGCTGCAACAGTCACTTCTGAATATCTTATATCAAATTTGAACGCATATTGCGGCACTCGTGAAGTATCCACTGAACTATTTAGATTTCTTAATATTAATTTGAAAATACATAATCAGTCCCGCAAATGTAGCAGTGAACATGACACATTAAGAACTTCGAAGAAAATGAAACATGTTATGATTGAGGTGATGGCTATGAGACAGGAGAACAGTCACGAATATGGGAGAATTTCCTAAATTTCATAATGTTTAAGGGCCTTTTAAAACCGACAAATGCTAAAAACGCTTCGCCTATGATGTTTCTTAAAGAAAACTAGAGGGACCCTACCAAAGACGTTTTCATTTATCCTCTCTTAGTTTTAACAATAGAACTTTAAAAAGACGAATTCTGGGAGGGTTTTTGAAGATGCCTGCTAAGTAGCTCATGATTTCGTTTCTAAAACCAAAGTTTTTGCAGCTTCTTTATTGCAAAACCAAAGTTGTCGTTGTAGAGACATACTGCTGTTATAACGGACACTTTTGGTTAGAAAACTTATGAAAACTGGGTAACAGATAGTGAAATGGAAGAAGTTTGAAGTTTCTGGGCATGAAAACTAACTACGTGTGAACTGTCTGTCCCAACCTCCATATCCTTCAGTCCGAATGTGTGAGCAGGGAAGCAAGCAAATGTCAGAAGCATCACGCGCTGTCAATAATTGTAGAAATAAACAACAGTTTTGAGTAAAAGGTACAACATGTATTAACTAACATTGCCAGTTGATGATTATTTCTCTTTGTTATGCTATGAAATTCTCAACGGATTTTTTGCAGGTGATATTTAAACACCTGTAGTTTCCGCTGTTTTGGGGTTAATGCCATTTCTCATCGCAAGATAGGCATACATGGCTGCTATTATATCCAAGGCATATAGCGTATATTGCCCCATGAGAACATAGTTTTAATGTAAATGAGAAGGTAGGTGGGAAGTAGCTTTTGTTTTCAATTGTGAATTTTTACATCATAAACAAGGGGACTTTTGATCTAACATTTTCATTGTTAGTTCATCCCTAATTAATAGTACATGTTGGAATACAATTTTCATTTTTTTTAAAAGTAGAGAGAATTATATATTAATAAGCTCCGATGTATCGCAAGAACAATGGTATATTTATTTCCGTGCTTTTTCTTCCTTCTGTTCCTTCCGTTCTGCCTATCTAGTTTGTATCTATCATCCGCACGATGATTAAACAACATTATACGTATAGAACCACCACCACAGAACCAATAAAAAAGTACTAAATATTTGTTGAGGCATCCATTCCCTATAAATGGATTTCATTTTATTGTACATGATTACTTGCATAAACTTCAGTCATGAATTATTGTTTAGAACAAAATATTTACTTTTATTTTGATATCCTGTATTTGATTTCCTACGATAGAATATCGCTCGGCCACTTCTGTCAGGTCTTTCTCTACTTGACGGAAAAGGCCGACGATGATATGACTGAATTTCCTACGGATTATATAGCACATGAACTCATAGTATGAGGCTATGTTATTTGGTGCAGATCAGGAGTTTTCCATTTGTGCACAGGGCTTAAAATTAATTCCGCAGAACAGCTGTTTTTAAGGCTTGAAAAGTTCCCATGGTATGCTATTGTCAGTCTAATGCAGGAATTATTTTTATTTGTTAATATTAAAATTAAGATGTATTAGAAATTAATTAGTGGCCCGATCCCTATAGAGACGGAGTTAATGTGTATATCCATGACAACTATGTACATCTCTGCATTTGTTTCAGTGTCATTAGTTAATTAATAAGTGCTTGCAATACAATGAATTATTTCCGGAGTAAATTAGAGCAGACAAATGCAAATAATTATGGAAAAAAAGCCTCATGAATCTTACGATTGCCATTAGCTACTACTATTTGGATGGATTGTCACATTTTCCATCTTTGTGAGATTAAACACCTGACATAAAATATATGAAATATTAACACCTAAAAAATGTATTATTATTACTTTCTCTGTCACATAGAATCTAACATTTATCATATCTTATATTGCATGGTGCTCTTTAAGTGGCTTGAATACTGATCTAATTTAGTTCTCTGGGACAAAGTATTAGTTGGAGTGGATAGGCTACCTCCCTTAGACGATCTTTCTGAACTTTAACTCTAAAATGATAGATGCATTTTGCATTTTCTTAATTACATGTCATAAAACGAGTGGAAGGACCTGTCTCTCATTACAAATGATCTTTTGTGTAAAATAGTTGTCAGCTGTAATTTGGTTGAAAGTTGTTTTATTTCATATTGGGGTGGGGTTGGGGGTCAGTTAAATTTTAGTTATTTTCAATAATTAATACATCCAAAGTAACAAAAAAATTGAATTCTACTGCTTTTTACACGATTGAATAATGATGAATTATGTTTACTTACTTTGGTCGGAGCCTCTAGCATGTAGACTTGTAGATCAACCTTTAAACCGTTGGAATTCTTCGGTCTATTAGATTTGTAATGTACCAAAACGTTTACTTGTTAGTAAGCCAGTCTGAACCTGTTTCTTTCTCAAAAAGATTCTACTTTTCCTCAGAAAGGTCTATTATTTTATGTTTTTGTGGCATCCCTCACTACATTTTTCTCACTTGTTACACTTTCGTTTAAAGAAATATTTCCTGGTTTGGTATGAATATTTCTAATGTCCTCTTTAATTATGGCATATTTGACACGGTAATATAACTGTAGTTTATGATTTTAGTTATAAAGTGTGACTACAGTATCTGATTTTGTACTGTTACGATTTTCGCCTGCATTGTTTATATTATTTCTTTTCATCAAGGGGAGATTGTATCGCCTGATAGCCTGGTTAGGTCAATTGTTGCAGACTCTACATTCATCCGTTTCTCAATTGCCAAGTGATACAAAGCAAAAGTGAATCTCTTAATTGTCATAGAGCCTTCTTAACATATGATTCAAATGCAAAAATTCTATTTAAGAACGTTTTAGGCATCCAAAATATCATATTGCACCAGAAAAATTGTTGATAGCAGGGGGTTGTTTAATTGGATATCTTTTATTACTAATGGATAGTGCATATTTCGTTCATGCACATGAGTATGGTAGACACAAAAGTGTGATGTGATTTTGATTTTTAACGTAGCTTTAACAGTTTTTCAGTCATATCGCTACGATGTCTGCAATGTGGCAGTTTATAGTGATGTCTAGCACTGGGGCTTCATTCCGCAGACATGTAGCATGATGTCCCACCCAGTCACATTATCCTGACACCGGGCCGACCGGTCCTAACACTAACCTCTTAATGCTGAGCGCCAAGCGAGGCAGCTGTTAGTACCATTTTTGTAAGTCTTTGGTATGACTCGGCCGGGGATCGAACCCACGACCTCCCGCATCCGAGGCGGACGCTCTAACCACTAGGCCACCGGAGCGGTCGTAGACACAAAAGGAATTTACAAACAACATGAGACAAACTATTAAAATCACTAAAGTTATTCATTTAACTAAATGTATATTGTATGTACATGGTACAAATTTCGTGAAATGCAACAGTCATTCTTATCATCATTACATAGGTGCTGATTAGTAAGATATAAGTAGTAAGGTGGGACACCCTAGGGACTAGGGGAGTTCCATGTTAAAAAGGTAATATCCACTCTGGGGACTACGTAAATTTAACATGGGAAGCAATATCCACTCTGGGGACTATATAAATTTAACATGGGAAAAAAAGGTATCCACTCTGGGGACAAGGGAATTTAACATGGGAGAAAGGAAATATCCATTCTAGGGACAAAGGCAATTGAACAATGGAAGAAAAAAATATCCATTCTAGGGACAAAGGCAATTGAACAATGGGAGAAAAAAATATCCATTCTAGGGACAAAGGCAATTGAACATGGGATTTTTTATTTTTATTTTTTTTTAAAAAAAATTGGGGTAGGCAATGGAAAGTCAATCTCTTTTCGAGAAATGTGGGTGGCCCTGAAAAGGGCCTTTGGATTTATGTTAATATGCCCTTAACATAAAGGGCATCTGCGGCATCTTCTTGTCCTCAAGTTGCGTCTTAGTGTAGGGCCATAAATCAGAGTCCTCTTGAGGCAACCTTGTCTTTCCACGTACACTCTTCGTATCCACAGACTGGTGTCTGACTTGTGGACAACAGTCCACTTGGATCGGGCATACATGAGCATGTCCGTCCTAAACATCACTGAAGACACAAGGGTGGATGATTCGACTGTGGTCCACATCTTGAGGCGACGAGAACAGGTGAATCAATGCAGTGAACTGCGCTTATTTATAGGTAGAGGAAGGATTGAAACGGATTGAGTTCATTGACCAATCCAAACACGCGTTACAAAATTCAGTCAGTCCGCATCCGTAGCGCCTGTGTGCAGTCAATCTATGAGACAGTGATTCAACATGACGGAAACTCGGAAAACGATTCATTGGGGTGCACCAGCAGTGGAGACCGCCCAAGGGAACCCGGACTTACTTTCAGAAGAGGTAAATTGGGATTTTGTGGATTTTCTTACCTCGCAAGAATTTGTTCCGGAACCTTCGTCACCTTCATTACCGCAATTGGAGAATTTTAGACAGAGACAGAAAGAAGAATTGGAGAAATTTATACAACGACAAAAGTAAGCGGAACAAGCTTTTCTCCTACAGCAAGAGCAGCAAGAAGAAGAGATAAGAAAAAAACAACAACAAGAAGAAGTACAGCAAAGAAACAAGAGGGTGAAAATCAAACGGTCACGGTACTGTTGGACATTTTAGTGGAGTTAAGAAGTCTGAAACAAATGTATCAGACTTCTTTATTACGACCGAAGAGAATACGACCTTCCCGAGCTAAACACGTCAACCCTGTGACTAAGCCTACCGTACCACCCTTAGTGATTTCAACCCAATCATCATCAACAGTACGCAGTCCAGAAGTAGGCCTTGGCCGTGGCAAAGGTTTAAGGCAGTTAAAGTTGATTGCTTAAACTCACCCCTACACCAAAAACCAAAGGCCCTTTTCAGGGCCACCCACGTCTCTCGAAAAGAGATAGCCTTTCAATTGCCAATAACTCAAAAATCAACAAAAAAAACCCATTTTACCCTTATAGTACGTGTATATGAGTGCGTGAGTGTAGCTTCTTATTTAAAATCAAAACTCAAAGACACTTACCTTATATAATTAATGTATTCTTTTATCAATAGTTACAATCCAATTCACAATTCACAACATAGCACTTTAAAAAGTTCATAGACTTCTTCCGTCTCACTCTTTAGTCTCTCTGTTTTTTCAATTTCTTCACCGTCACAGTCTTTTCCTCCTCTTCCTCCTCACTTTCTTCCCTTCTTCTTTTCTTCTCCTGTTTCTTTTTCTTCACCTGTCTGCTTTCTTCCTCTGAAGAATCCCTCTCTTCCTTTGAAGAATCCCTCTCTTCTTCTGAAGAATCCCTCTTTTCTTCTGACTCCTCTTGTTTCTTTTTTGGGCAATCTGGAGACCAATGTCCTTTTTCTTTACAATAATAACAGGTATCTTGACTTTTGTCTTTTCTAGCCCCTGTTTTTTTTTCTTTTTTGACGGTCTGGACACTCTGAAGACCAATGCCCTTTCTTTTGACAGATATAGCAAGTATCTTGACTTTTATCTCGAAAGGAAGGAGAGTAGTCCGTCGGCTGGTCTGAAGAGAATTTTATAATGACCCCTCGCAAAGCTCTGATGAAACGTTCGATTTGGCTAGTCTCTTCCATCGTTGTGCTCGGTTAGAGAGTGAAATGAATAGTGAAATGACAAGACACAAACCCTTTTATATACGCTGGTCTGCCATGACTATAAATTAGTCCATGGTGTTTAAACTTGAGTCATTTGACGTTTTGCACTCAAGATGAAACGATCCAATTCATTCGAGAAGAAAGAAGAAGAAGAAAGTAAGAGGCAGAAACGTGATCTATCGCCTCGTACCAGGGCTGAAGTCTTGACACAAATTCATGCCAGTGATTTTGAAGAGGACATGAGTGAACCAGAATCCGAACCCTCTAAACAAAGTTCACCACCCTTAGTCAACCCTAAAACGTACTATTCCATTCGAGAGACGGAAAAGCGCTCCTCTAGAAAATTTAGAACCACGGCTTACAAATATATGGTGAAGTTTAAAGATTTCAAGGCTGAAGTACCGTTAGAGAAAGCAGAAGGGTTCATCACTGGGGTGTGGGATTCTTTGCTCACCGCACTCAAGCGACAATGTCAACCCAAAAAAGACGATCGCTTGAGACTTTCCATACAACACGACGGTTTGAAATCCCCTGTTTGGATCGAGTTTAGCAGACCCGCAGAACTAACTGCTTCCAAAGTCATGGACAAGATTCAACACGTGCAACAATCTAATGACCAGATTGACATCACCGATGGAAAAGCCACACTGGACATGACCCACGTCTCTCCTCCTCAAGGGACTGGACGCAAAAAGGTCTTATTGGTGGACGACCTTCGCATCACCAAAACGAGCCTCGTCCGAATTCACAACCCTCAAGACCAGATGTGTTTAGCCAGGCCTATCGTGGTGGGATGAACCTATGCCAACAAGAACGACACGGTAGAATGGAAAAGAGCCTGGGAGAACATTCGAAAATCGAACCGAGCCAAACAACGAAGTGAAGCAGAACTCCTGTTACAACAAGCTGGCCTGTCCAAAGACACACCCTGCGGTATTCCTGAAATGCAAACATTGCAAGATGTCCTAGCTCCATTCTACACCTTGAAAGTACACCCTCAAGAAGTGCGCGGGCCTCTGTTGTTTCGAGGCCAAGACTTTAAGGATGGAAAATACATTCACCTTTATCATCACGATGACCATTTCGATACCACTACCACTATCACTGGATTCCTGGGATACAAATATTACTGTGAGAAATGTGACTATGGCTATAATAATCGAGAGCAACACAAACATTGCGGATTGAAATGCTCAGGATGTTTGGCCTCTCCACCCTGTCTGAGCGAAGGACAAGAAAGAGTACATTGTCCTGCTTGTCTGCGCACGTTTGTCAGCCCTGCCTGTTACCAACAAAATCTGAAGACGCAAGGTTCACAGCAGAAATGTGCTTGTCAACTCCTGAGATTGTGCCCTACGTGTGGACTCGGCCTACGTACCAATAATGCCAAGACACACGTATGTTCAGGAAAGAAAAAATGTCACATTTGTCACCACATCGTGGACTTGGAACACGAATGCTACGTGCAAAAATACCAACCCCCACCAGAGAAAGAGGGCGGTCACAAGAAGAAAGACAATTTCATCTTTTTCGATTTCGAATGCATGCAAGAAACCGGCATTCACATTCCTAATTTTTGCGTGGCTCATCGAGCGTGCGAGAAGTGCATTCAAGAACCTATCTTCAGTCATTGCCCTCACTGCAGCAAGATTCCCGGAGGGCGTGAAAAAATCTTTCGAGGACCGAACACGTTAGCCAATTTTGCCCAATGGGTCTTAGACCCCATCGACAAGACTTGGAGCCAAGAGGACATCGAACGTTACGGAGATTGTCATCGTCATGCCACGGTGATGGCTCACAATTTCTCCGGATACGATGGACAGTTTCTTCTCAGATACTATACGGAACATGGCACCGAACGTCCTTAAGTCACTTTGAACGGAGCCAAAATCATTTTCATGCAAGTGGGACAAGTGCAGTTTAAAGATTCGATGAGTTACTTGGCCATGCCTTTGAGTCGAATGCCTAAAACGTTTGGAATGACAGAAATGGCTAAAGGGTACTTTCCACACTTTTTCAATACGGAAGCCAATCAACACGCCGTTCTACCCCATTTACCTGAGGCTCACTATTACGACCCCGACAACATGCGTACCGAACAACGAGAAGCTTTCTACGCTTGGTATCAGGCTCATGCCTCCGACCACTTCGAATTTCATGACGAAATGTTAAAGTATTGTCGTTCCGACGTGGACATTTTACGGCGTTGCTGTGGAAAATTTCGAGAACTGTTCATGGAACACGGAGGGGTCGATCCTTTGAAAGAAGCTTGCACCATTGCCAAAGCGTGTTCCTTAGTGTATCGACAACGATTCATGCCTGAAAACACCGTGGCTGTCATCAGTCCTCAAACGACCCACTATGTCAAACGTCAATACTCGGTCAAAGCCCTACGCTGGTTACATTACTTGTGCGACAAGGAAGACAAATGGATTCAGCATGCCCGGAACGGAGGAGGCGAAAAGACCATCGGAACGCATTCGGTCGATGGCTGGGACTTAGAAAACCCCAAGATCGTGTACGAGTTTAACGGTTGCTTATTTCACGGATGTCCCGTCTGTTACCCTGACCGTGGCACTAAAAATCAATTTTTACAACGAACCATGGAAGACCTGTACCAGGACACTTGTCAGCGACGCCTAAAGTTAGAACAGCAAGGATACCAAGTGGTGGAAATGTGGGAACACGAGTACGATCACCGTATGAAAACCGATCCCGAGTTTAAACGCCTCGTGGAAAGTTACAAGCTGATGGACCCCCTGAACCCGAGGGATAGTTTGTACGGAGGAAGGACCAATGCCACCTGTTTGCTGTACCAAGCCGACGAAGAAAAAGGAGAAGAAATCAAATACTTGGACGTGTGTTCGCTGTATCCCTACGTGTGCAAATATTGTCACTTTCCTGTAGGACACCCGCAATTGTTGACGGAACACATCGACCTGAAAAACATTCGACAATACGAAGGTCTGATCTAGTGCAAAGTTTTGCTTCCCACGGACTTGTACCATCCCGTGTTACCTCACCATTGCCAAGGCAAACTGATGTTTCCTTTGTGCCGTACTTGTGCCGAAACGTGCAACCAAGACCAACCTTGTCAGCACACCCAGGAAGAACGAGCCTTGACGGGAACCTGGGTCAGCGTAGAATTGTTCAAAGCTCTGGACATGGGATACCAACTGTTAGAAGTGTACGAAATTTGTCACTTTCCCAAGACACAACAATACCACAAGGGTGACCCCACTCAGAAAGGCATTTTCGCCGACTACGTGGATGCCTTTTTGAAACTGAAGCAAGAAGCCAGCGGCTATCCTTCCTGGTGTCACACTCCCGAAGACCAACTACATTTCAGAGAGATATACTATGAACAAGAAGGCATCTCTTTAGACCACATCGAGAAAAACGAAGACAGGCGATCGTTTGCCAAAGTGATGTTAAATTGCTTGTGGGGTCAAATGGCACAACGACCGTGTTTACCCAAGACGGAGTATTTGACAGAACCTTCCCGCTACTTCCAGATGATTCACGACAAAACCAAATACATGAAACACGTGGACGTCGTTCGAGAGAATTTGATCTTGGTCAATTACGAAGAAGATCTGGACTTTGTACAAGACGACCCTTTTGGAAATGTCATCATTGCGGCTTACGTGACAGCTCATGCTCGCTTAAAATTGTACGAAGTTTTAGAACTGTTAGGGGAACGCGTCCTGTACTTTGACACGGACAGTTGCATTTACATCCATCACCCGAGTCAACAGCACCCTGACATCGAAGGAGACCGTTTAGGAGCCTGGACAGACGAGCATCCCGACGACAAGATTCTAAGTTTCGCAAGTGGTGGTCCTAAAAATTACGGTTACGAATACCGCGACAAACAAGGAGAAGTGCACACGACGTGCAAAGTGAACGGATTGACTCTGAATTATCGTACCAGTCGAGTGGTCAACTTTGGGGTACTGAAAGAAACCTTGCAGTCTGGAAAAGATGAAGACTTTAAAGTGACCACCTATCAACCGAACAAGATTGTACGTTTACTCACTCACCACATCGTCAGTCGACCATTGGAAAAAGTCTATCAAATCGTGTATCAGAAGCAAGTGCGACTTCCCAATCATTTCACCTTGCCGTATGGACACGTCGGTATTGGTCTGTATATAAAAAGGAACCCTAGGCAAGATCGATAGTTCATTGTGACTACCAAGACCAAGCGAACAAGATGAATACTTTCAGAGAAACACAGAACAAGTTCAGACAGGTACACTTCAAGTGCGGGACTTCTGAAGTGGAATGCGATTGTGAGCCTTGCGATGGGTACGATGCTGTACGTTGTGACCTTAGCGATGCCGTAAAGCATCATGGGGACTTTGTTCTCACTACCCCTATCATGGAAAGGGATGCTGTGCGTGTCAAACCTGAGGGATGCGAA
Organism: Sinohyriopsis cumingii; assembly: GCA_028554795.2. NCBI lineage: Eukaryota > Metazoa > Mollusca > Bivalvia > Unionida > Unionidae > Sinohyriopsis > Sinohyriopsis cumingii. Next base: position 29,576,714 of record CM068825.1, on the reverse strand, counting down.
AGCGATGCCGCTCGTCCTCTTGGACATTTTACTGGGTTTCGTTTTAAAGGGGAATGTTCACCTTCACGTCTGCCCCCCTACGGATGTCATCCAGCTCTGAGCAAACTCCTGTCCATGTCACCCAACCCTCATCGAAACGAACCTGTGAAAGACGAATATTCGTTTCCTGTGCGTTTGTCGGAATACTGCGACGTTGAAAATCGTCTTCAGTCGTTCAAAGGGAAATGTCCTAAGTATCTGGGAGGCCCGACCCCCGAAGAATTAGCCCGAGCCGGATTTTTCTACTTGGGCGAAGGAGATAAAGTCAAGTGCTTCAGTTGCGGTGTGTCACTTCACCACTGGGAACCGCAAGATTCGGCCTACGTAGAACATGCTTGATGATCACCGAATTGTCATTACTTACCCTTAGTGGGACCGAGACATTAAAGTAACTTACCATGTCATTGACGAAGAAGAAACCAGTTTGGCTAGGAGTCAAATGTTGGACATCACCGAGACCAGTATTTAAACTTCATTTCAAAAACGATATTGAATCATTACCTAAAGAACTGCAAGAGAAAATTTACAAGGAAGTTTGGCAGGGACTTGCCAGAGTGAAATCTCAATGGGTGACTGTAGAACTTTTGTGCCGAGAAATTCACAAGAGGAAAGTGAAAAAAGTCAACCAGTGTGTTAGATTTCTTTGGGTCAAGTGTGCATTCGTCCTATTGTATTACTCTAGACCGTTTACATCAAAAGAGTTCAGTGACATTCTTGTTCGTTACCCTGAATGGCAGTGGTCAGAAATTACTCACTATGTGGATTACTTTTGCTCTCGGAGAAGATTGTGAATTGTACGGACTGACCTATTCATGGATACTTTACAAGAGAACATTCGTGCTTTGCCTGTGGAGTTGAGAGAACGCATTTACCGAGAACTGATCAAAATACAAGTGAAACGCAAACGCAAAGTTATTCATCCGTTTATGCTCTGTTCCAAAGTATAAGAAGACTGATTATGGGTGGATATTACATCAGTCACATAGGTAAACGAGGCTATTGGCCACCACCCAGTGATTCCAAAAACAGCGTATATACTTATGGATACTTTACAAGAGAACATTTTAACTTGCCTGAGGAGTTGAGAGAACTCATTTACCGAGAGCTGGTCAAAATACAAGTCAAACGTAAAGAACAGTTGCATCCGTTACGTCACCAGATCTTTAACCACTGGTACCTGAATGGTATAAGAGGACTGATTCGTCAAAAATCGTTTCAGTGGTCAGACCTTGTTGAACACTTTCAGTTAGTGAATGAACTAAACGTTCGTAATTTTGGTTTCTTCGAGATTCACCCACTGCAACGTATTGAGGAAGACGAGTTAAAGGATTACCAACATATTTTACGTGAAATCTGCTTAGCGGAAGACGAAACATCTAGATAAACTCTGACGTTTCGGTTACAGTATGCAAGACTTAGGTTCCCTACTGGAGAACGAAGATGTCTAGTTAGAAATTACCTTTATTGCTTCCGAAACAATGAGACTATAAAATCAGGCTGCCATGCCACGGATTATGTCACATGTTATTGAACAGATTCCGTGGAAGGAACTCAATGACCATATTCAAACCGTGGATCATTGCCATCGATTATTACAAGAACTGTATCCATTCAATTTGGGTCGACAAGTGGTGTGTGTCTTAGTGACTTGTTTTCTAGGATTTCGTTTACCAGCCGATTCCTTGTGGACTCTTTACGAACAGTACTTACCATACCCCGATGGTCTTAAATGGTCACGAAAAACTCCTTTTGCTCAAAGCCTTGCGTTTTCAACTGGATACTTCTCGACCTCTACGGGAGAAAAAGATTCGTCAACTTTTAGCTACCCAAGACGTGTATGACGATGTGTGTGTAGCTTGTGACTTACACCCCCATTGGACAGATGTCCGTGCCTGGAAAGAATGGGATTTTGAGGCTTGGACCATAAGAGGTGGCCCAGTATGCACGAGAGTTGTTCAAGGAAAAAAGTTACTTTTCAACCTGTGTTAGTGACGGTGCCAGAAGAACCCGTCACCCAGGACAGGACTGTCGTGGACAGGCCTGAAAGACCCTTTCGGGAGGACACTTGTGTGACCTTACCCCCTTTAGCACTGGTCAGAACTTTACCCAAAACATGTTGTACAGACACTTGTTTTTATTCCAGGTTAATGGTTATCATGTGCCTTTTATCCTTGTACTTAAACCTTTGGCTTTTATGTATTTTTGTCTTTCGTATTCATGTTTAAAACATTCAATAAACGTGTTCTGAAAAAAAACTATACATAAACTCTCGTCTTGTTTGTTTTCGTGTCACAAGTGACATTCCTGACACTATGGCTACCTCTGCTGTCTCTGCTCCCACTTCCTCCACTGTCAAAGTCATCGACGAACACTTAGATCGTGCCAGTTGGGAGGCTTTGTTTCTTCTCCATCCCTTTAACATGCTCATTGCTGGACCTAGCGGTTCAGGCTAAACCGAATTCGTCAAACGTTTGATCGAACATAAACATCATTTGATCGATCGGCCACCTCAGCGGATCGTGTGGTGTTACAAAGAGTGGCAATCGGCGTACAGCCTCTTGCGAGAAAGTCAAGGCGATTCCATCGTGTTTGTGGAAGGCATTCCTAAAGAAGACGACGGCATCGTCTCTGACTCCCGTCAAACCCATTTGGTCATTTTTGGCGACATGTTAGGAGAAGACGAAGAAGAAATTAAACTGTGGTTCACGCGCAAAGGGCATCACCGTAATGCCAGTGTCGTTTACATTACCCAAAATTTGTTTCCACAAAGTAAAGCCCATCGCACCATCAGTCTCAATGCGCATTACGTGGTCTTGTTTAAAAGCCCTCGAGATAAATCGCAAGTGCAAGTCTTAGCCAAACAGTTAGGAACGCCTTGGCTGACTCAGGCGTACGACGATGCCACTCAAACTCCACACGCCTATTTACTCGTCGATTTGAAACCTACGACCCCCGAGGATTTGCGATTTCGTACCCACTTGTTTCACCACTGGTGCCAAGACGGAGGGCCTGTCCTGTACTCGTCTCCGTCCTCGACTTAATTTCACTCAACAAAAAAAATCTATAAAAACCTCATACCCTTTTCGTCTGTCTCACACAACGTCAACATGACGTCCCTTCAGTCGCATCTTCCCGTCAAATTGATTCGTGCCTTGTATGGCATCAGTCGAGAAAAAAATCCACAAATACGAGCTCGTGTCTTAGAAGCTAGTCTCAAAGAAGTCTTACGATGGTTCACGGTGACGGCAATCAACTACTCCAAGGAATCATTCAGATTCCTCATCAAACCAAACGCTTTTTTGATCGAAACAAAGTCGCTTTGACCCAACTGGCCGATCCCCGCATCGACACTCAAACCAAAAAACAAATCATTTTGAAACCTGGAGGGAGCGGTACTCTAGGAGGGGTCATCATTCGCTCTCTCTTAAGATGGGATCCTAATGCCCCCAAACTTCTCCCCAAGAGAAAAGTCAAACGAAGCTCCAAGAAGAAGAAGAAAAAGACCAGGTCCCCAAGGAGAACTTCTCCAGTGGCGGGACCCTCCTCTTACCAGACACAACCCCGGAAAAAGAAAAGAAGCCCCCAGAAAAAGAAACAGAGAAAAAGTCCCCAGAAAAAGAAAAGTCCACAGAAGAAAACTAGTCGCAAGAGAGGCACTTCGGCCAGGACGCAACCTTACACTCGCAAACCACGACCTGCCACGGCGGTGACCCTGTCTCCGGCAGCCTCACCTTCATCCACTTCTCCGTTGATGACACCAAGAACTGAAGAGTACTTGGAGACGTTGATAACACAAAGAACTTCTCCGTTGATGACCCCAAGAAGAACTTCCCCAGTGGCAGGACCTTCCAATTTAGTGGCAGTGGCTGCTGCTCACAAAGTACCTTCTCCCAAAATCAAAGTTCAAGAAAGATCGGGCATGTTACAAAGTTTACTGGATTTGTCCAAGCAAGAACTGGCTCGATTTAGTCCGTTGCGTACCCCTGCACGACGTGTCATGCCTGTCCTCAAACTGATACGACGTAAAGACAATCAGTGGCGACGCGTTCCAGTATAAAAAAGGCCTGTGACCAAGTCGGGGTATCAGTGTTTTTGGTGCTGAAGACTCAAAGATGTCACCCTCCAGAAAACATCCCTCTTCTAAACAGCCCCAAGGAAAGAAAAGAAAAGGACTACCTCCTCGTTTAGTCATTGATGGGGACATGTTATCTGTCCTGTCCAAAGCTTCTCCACCTGTACGAAAAAAACTCATTCAATCAGCCTCCAAAGAGGTCATCGATACCGTGTGCGAGTGCTGTTTGAACGTCTTGAAAGGCACGATCCCTTTGTCCAAACACCAGAAACAATGCTTAGGCAAACATCGTCACGTTCTTCGCCAAATGGTTCTAAAGAAAATTCCCATTCGTCAAAAGAAGAAGATGTTGGTCCAACGTGGAGGCATTTTACCCCTCTTGTTAGGTCCCTTACTGAAAGGAGTCTTGGGAACCATGTTGGGAGGACTGGTGGGAGCAAGATAAAAAGGCCCTCGGAAGTCCCAAGATCTCAGAATCGACCCCTGACAACCCCATGGAAGGACGAAAACTAGCTTTAGTGCCTTACAAACGATGGATGGAATACCATCGTTGGCAAGAACAACGCAACCCGCATTTACCTCCCAATCCCAATTTGAGCGAGATGTCCCAGTTACAACACGAATTGCAGTCCTTGATGGATCGCCAAGATTTGTCCGAAACAGAAAAATCGCAAAAGTACGGTCAACTCTTGCAACGACTGCAACTCTTTCACCAGAAAGCTTTAGACGAAACAGCTCTACCCACTCAGAAAGATTTTAAGACCTTGATGAAAAGTTCAGAACCATCATCACTAACACCACTACTACCATCCCCAGGGGTCACCAGAGATGCTACCCCACGAAGACCTGAGGAGGAAGAGATGCGAGAAGTGTTTCAAACACCGTCAGCAGCTCCCATTTCGAGTAAGATTGCAGCATCCTTGTTGACCCCGTCCCCCACACCCCAACGAGAAGAAATGAAAGCTTGGGTTAAAAAGATGATGTCCACTCCTCCTTCGACAGAAGTGAAAAAGAAAGAAGGGAAACCAGAACTGAAAAAAAAGAAGACCAATGCCATTCCATTGCCACCTCCACCACCACTACCTTCGACTTCTACTCCCGTAGCCCATCGGACACGTAAATCCGTTTCTAAACCACCCTTTCGACCCACCCAAAGTAGCATCACCGAGGAGTGGGTGACTTATTAACACACAAACACAAAAATGGAAAAAGTCTTAGCCAGCATTTACTACGATCCCTCTCATCCTGCAGGTTACGCAGGAGTTCAAAAATTGTATCGTGCTGCCAAAACTCGATTGAAAAGTCTCCGTTTACCTCAAGTGCAACGATGGTTCCAAAAGCAAGCTACCTACACTTTACACAAACCCATTCGACGCAAGTTTGCCAGAAGTCGCACCCGAGTGGAAGGCATCGATCATCAATGGCAAGCCGATTTAGCCGATGTCTCTCATTTGGCCAGCTACAATTGTGGCTACAAATATTTGTTTTGTGTCATCGACGTCTTTTCCAAATTTGCCAGGGTCGTACCCTTGACTTCCAAATCGAGCAGCGAGTTAGTGCAAGCCCTGCAAGGAGTGTTGAAACAAAGCGGTCGTCACCCTCTTCGATGGCAAACGGACAAAGGCACCGAATTTCTGAACCAAGCTTTCCAAAAAGAATTAAAGAAACGTGACATTCATATTTTACCACCGAGAATCCCGAAACCAAAGCTAGCATCGTGGAACGTTTTCAACGCACTTTGAAAGAACGCATGTGGAAATATTTTACGCATCACCACACTCTGAAGTACATCGACATCTTACCGCACCTGGTGCAAGCGTACAACCAAACTTACCATCGAAGCATCGGACGTGCCCCGCAAGAAGTGACTCCCGACAACGAAGTGCTGGTGTTTGAGCGCCTGTTTGGTACGTCCCCGACGAGGGCTGTCCCCAAGAAAAGTGGAGAGTTGGCCGTAGGAGATTGGGTGCGCATTGGCAAAACCAAACGTACTTTCGACAAAGGTTACTTATCTAACTGGACGACCGAATTGTTTCGTGTCACTGGACGAGTGCATGGCCGTCATCCTGCCGTCTATAAATTGGAAGACATGAACGGAGAAGTGCTCAAAGGAGCGTTTTATTTGCCCGAGTTACAACGTGTCACCAAAAACGAAGACGACGTGTACGACATCGAAAGCATTCTCGAACGCAGAACCCGTAAAGTAGGCAAACGACGTGTCAAAGAAGTCAAAGTACGTTGGAAAGGATATCCACCCAATTTTGATTCTTGGATCGACGCTTCGCAAGTCATCGACTATAAAAAGAAGTGACCATCATGCCCTTTCACACAGACGCAGCTACGTCGACCACTCCTTCACCCAGTTCTTCTGTGCAAGATTTACAAAAACAACCTTTGTGGGTGTGGTGTGGAGAACGTGTGCCTAAAACGCAAATCGTCTTTTTCTGCCAAATCTTCGTGGTGTATTGTGTCATCGGAGCAGCCATTGCCAATTTGAGTTTGCAACAAGGAGACAAACAATTCTGGACCATTTTATTGAGCAGTTGCATCGGTTACCTACTTCCCAATCCCTCCCTGAAATTCTCCTCGAACGGGAACCACGGGAACCTTGTGTCCAGTGCCAGTGCCAGTCACCACTCCAACAACAACCAGAACCCCATTTTAGGCGGAGACACGCCTCTGACGTCCAGTAACCCCTCGGACAGCCACAGAACTCTGGAATTATGAGTCACCAAAACCAATTTTACTTAACCTTACCCAGTGACAGTTCCATGGAGGTGTTTCCCAACAACACGTTGTGATGTTACACGGCAAAATTACCTCAGACCATCCCATTAGATCACGAAGCCCATTGGGAAGTGGCTTTAGTAGAAGTCCTCAATGTCCTTCCCAATCAAAATTTTTTTGATGTGGAAGTTCATGACGAGCAAATGCAACAGTGGATGGATAGCAATGTCAAATATGATAAGAAAACCCGTACACAAAAGTACACCATCTATCACTTGTTCATTCCCCCAGGCTATTATTTTAGTGGTCAACATTTGGTCAGCACCATATCCACCAGGTTTAATGGCGTGTTTCTGAAAGCTTTGGAGCATGTCAACAAAAGTGTCACCATGGAGTACCACAAAGCAGCTCGTCGCCTGTCGATGAAATTTGAACGAAGTAAAATCATGTCCATTTTATTTTGTCCTGAATTGTATGACATGTTGGGCGGAGACATGAACATGAGAATGGTCATGATGAAGAAAAACGAATTGCCAGTCATTTACGACAACGAGTCTTTTAGCAAGTTATTTCGTGCCCCGGTAGAACTGAACCAAGGACTCAATTTGATGTTTGTGTATTCCGATGGGGTGGAGTATAACGTGGTGGGACACACCTCCGTGCCATTACTGCGTGTCATTCCTTTCAAAGTGGATAGTACCACGACCAGTGACGAGGAAGGTGGAAACACTTACCACGTCCACCGCGAATTTGTACATCCTCACTATTTGCCTGTCAGTAAGTCGTATTTGGACACGGTCATCATTGCTATAAAAGGAGATCTGGGACAAAATATTCCATTCACCAAAGGAAAAGTCACGGTGAAACTCCATTTTCGAAAGTCATGTGTCCAGTGTACCGAGGGGTTGCTCGACAGCGAGGACACGGTTTAGGAGATATGTTAAAATCGGCTTTTCGTTCGGTGGCTCCGGTGTTGAAACCGATGGTGACACGCGGATTGCACGCCTTGAAAGATGCGACACTGACGCAAGGCAAAGAATTTCTCCAAAATGTCATCATCGACAAACAAAACCCCAAAGAAGCCTTCATGAGGGCGGGCAAAAATGTCTTGCTTCAAACGGGTAAAGACCTTTTGGGCCGACGAGAAACACCTATAAATGCCCTGCACGCTACCGAATCAGGCATTCAGCAAGGACAAGGCAGAAAGAGACGACGAAGAAAACACCCTTTCACCAGACTTCACACTTCTAAAGCTAGAAAGACAAAGAAAAGAAAAACCGTTCTTGACTTAGACGTTTTCGATTAATAAAGTATTGAGACGAAGAGAAAAAAATGATGCACCGAGAATCTTGCGCCTGTTCCAAGTCGGAACTGGATCTGTTTGCCATGCCCCCCACCATGATGACGATGCAAGAATCCCAATGGGTGGAATTTCATCCCGTCTCCTCTTTGACGGATTCCGCTCCCATCGAGTTTGAAATCAAAGGACAGCCCGAAGATTACATCGATCTGAATAGCAGTTACTTGAAAGTCAAAGTAACCGAAGTGGACGGTGACCCTCTCATTGATACGTCCAGAGTAGCTCCTGTCAACAATTTCATGCATTCCTTGTTCAGTGGAGTGGACGTGTATTTGAATAACAAACTGGTCAGCAGCAGCATGGATACTTACCCTTACCGAGCGTACCTGGAAAATCTCTTGACGTACGGAAAAGAAGCCAAAAACACTCATCTGGATGCTTGCGTGGTATGGAAGCCTGACGCATTAGGTGCAAAGTTCGACAGCACTACAATTGCTGGGGATGATCAAAATACAACGGGATTTATAGAACGAAAAAAGAAAATTGCACTAAGTCGTAGTTTAGAACTGATGGATCGTTTACATTTGGACATGTGGTTGCAAGAGAAATATTTGCTGAACGGAGTGGATGTCCGCTTGAGACTGAATCGCAGCAGTGCCGCTTTCCATCTGTTGTCTAATACTAACGATTACAAAACTGTCATCCAAGAAGTCAGACTCTACGTGCGACGTGTGGAAGTGTTACCTAAAGTAGGTAACGACATCAGTCAGACGTTGAGCAGAACGACCGCCAAGTATCCCATACGACGCGTGGAAGTGAAAACCTTCACCATTCCCAAGGGACTGCGATCCATGATCGAAGATCATCTGTTCAAAGGACAGTTACCCAAACGTTTGATCGTTGGTATCGTCGAGAATGAAGCCTTCAACGGAGCTGTCGATAAAAATCCTTTCAACTTTCGACACTTTGGCGTGTCCAAGATCGAAGTCAGTCGCAATGGCAAGACCTTGTGTACCCGACCTTTCGAGACTAACTTTACCCAGAACAATTACTTGAGATCGTACTTGTCCCTGTACGAAGCCACCGGACAGTTAGGAACCAACACCAGTCACGGCATTACGTACGAGGATTATGCAGGAGGCTATGCTTTGTGGGGTTTTGATTTCACTCCAGACCAAGGCAGCGACGAGGGACATTTCCACCCTATAAAATCTGGCCAGATTCGTGTGGAAATTCAGTTTGCAAAACGAGACCCTCCTGATGACATAACGTTGAACGTCATCTTGTATGCAGAATTTGATAATACCATAGAAATCAACAGTTTGAGAGAAGTTATTCTAGACTATTAGAAGCCATGGAAGACTGTTATCCCTCTTTACCTAGTGGAGAAACTTTGGAGATGGAATGTGAGGAGACCGTGGAAAAAGAAGAATCCCAAGACAAAGACGATGAAGTTATGATGAAGTCAAGATGGTCAGAACATGAAGCCCATTTAGTCTCCTGTTTTGCCAAACACTTGGTCGAAAAAATAACGGAATTGATCAAAAAAGAGTGCTATGGATGTCAAAACGATGATCCCAGTCAAATTCAACACGATAAATGCCTGATGTTGAGTCAAGAAGAAAAATTGGACGAGTATCTGGACGAAGCTTGGAGTCTCATCTCAGACGAAGTCGTGTGGCATCAGTGGTATAAAGACTTGCGTGAACATTCTTGTCCACCATTAACCGCTCAAGAGAACCATCGTATCGAAGCTCTCCTGAATCAGAGTGAGGAGACGAAGCGAAGAAACGGTTATTTGTCAGACATTTGCAAGCAAAAAGTCAGGATCGAATTGATGACTTATTATTACCTGTGAAGAAGAAAAAAACCACACAAATCAATGGATACCTGGGAACTTTATTACCTTTTGAACCACAGTTCGTATACGGCTTCTTGGAATCCTGTCGTCTGTGCTAAAGATGAACTCCCTCATCGCAAACCTCAAGACCATCTAGTTTATGTGATCAACACGGACGACAGTCATCTCCCAGGAACCCACTGGGTAGCCGTCTACTTTCCTGAAGAAGGATGTGTGGAATATTTCGATTCGTATGGATTGCCTCCTTTGGAAGACGATATCATCGACTTTATGAGAAGAAATGCTCAGACCACCCGATTCAATAATGTGAAATTACAAGGCACAGATTCCTTGGTGTGTGGACAGTACTGTGTGTATTTTCTGCATCATCGCAGCCGGGGCTATTCCTTAGAACATTTAGTGACTCATTTTGATCCTCGTTCATCTTCTAGGAACGATGTGAAAGTAGATCGATGGTTTTGTGACCAGTATGCTTATCTTTTGTCTCAAGCTAGGAAACGTAGTGTCCATCAATGGCCTAATGACTTCCAACAGTGGAAATCACAGTTTCATTCACAACGTTGTCAGCCCTGTTTAAAGTAGAGTGTGAATTGGAAAAAAAATGTTTGTCATTTCAAAAAATGTTTGATGTTATATTGTTGGATTATTGTTAAAAAATGTTAGAGTTGTTGGTTAGTGTTAAGTGATTTTTGAATAAAAAATGATGTGTTTTGAAAAAGAAATGCCTTTGTCTTTTGTTTAGCTATAAGAATGTTGATTCATGCTCTTTGACTTCTTACTATCCCTCTCATGACACTCATTGAACTTTGCGGCTCGAAAACCGTAGAGGGATGTTTTCCTTCACGTCCGCGCTTTGACTTTAAAAACCGGGGTAGTTTCCAGTCTAACCATCCATTGTCGACTCATCCTCCCACGAAGATGTGCTCCAAACTAGCTAAGCTAAACGAAGCCTACGTGAATTTGCATAGGGTCAGACACAGTCTGATACCGATGCCAGAAGAGATAGAGAATGTGAGAATGTTAAAAGTCACTGAAGACCTGATAGAAGAGCTCTTCAGAGAAGAAGTGAACAGGGAGAAAGAAGAATGGACAGAGAAGTACAGACTTCAGAGACAGCAGCAACAGCAACAGCAACAACAACAGCAGCAGCAGCAACCTGAACCTGACAGAGGCTTTGTCGATTGTCGTATCGACACCAAAGAGTTCTTCTTCTCTTTCCGAAAAAGCAGACCTATCGTCAGAAAGTTTATCCTCAGAGGACGTCACATTCTTAGAAACTAAAAGATTGCCATAGCCAAAAAAAAAACCAAAAAAAACCCAGCCCTTTTCATGGCTACCCAATACTCTAGAAAAGAAATAACAATCCATTTGCCAATGTGTGTAGGTAGAGTAGTGTGAATATAAACACTAACTCTTTTTTTATAGTGTGAGTGTATGTGTTTGTGTATATGATTGTGTGTTTGTAAGTGCTCACGTATGTTTGTGTGGATAGTAGATTAAGATCATGCTTTTTTTTTTTGCTGTTTGACGTGTGGGGAGAGTAGATTTGGGGTTTGATTGCTTTGCGTATGTGGATAGTATATTGAAGTGATTAATGAAAATTTTTAAATTAGTAATGGGCAGTAAGTGAGTGTTTCTTTTAGGTCCGCGCGTTGTTTGGTCATGATCTAGGTAAGATGAATTTTGTTTTAGGGGGATGTTTTCCATCACGTCCGCGCTTTCAGTATAAATTGAAACTCGTTGGGCAGTCTAGCTACCCTGTTCATTCGTTAACAAGACAATGAATACCAGAATAAGCAAACTTCTTGAACTCCAGATACATCTGGAATATGTCAGGCGCCTGTTAAATGAACTGGCCGCGGAGGCCATAGTAGAAGAGGAAAAAATAAAGAAGGAAGAGGAGGAGAGAAGACAGAGGGAAGAGGAGGAAAAGAAAATAGGAGAGAGGATGGCTTACAAGATACCAGAGACAGAGGATTGGGGTGCTGAAGCCAATCATCCTCCCTCTGCGCTTTCAAGAAAAAAAGTTAAAGGAGACTGGGGAAGAAGATGTGTGTGTGGTGCCAGGCCTGGAAGGTGCTATCATTAACCAGGTGTCACTGGAGTTCAAAAACAAACAGCCCTTTTCAGGGCTACCCAATACTCTAGAAAAGAAATAACAATCCATTTGCCAATGTGTGTATGTAGAGTAGTGTGAATATAAACACTGACTTTTTTATGTGAGAGGGTATGTGTTTGTGTGTTTGTGTTTGTAAGCGCTCACGTACGTTTGTGTGAATAGTAAATTATGGGTTTGTTTATTGTTTCTTAGCGTATGTGGAGAGTATAGTTTGGGTTTTGTAAACGCTCACGTACGATTGTTTGGATAGTAGATTTGGGGTTAGTTTATTGCTGATTCACTTATGTGAATAGTATATTATATGAAATGAGAAAAGTAGGGGATGTTTTCCTTCACGTCCGCGCGTTGTTTGGTCATGATCTAGGTAATATCAATTTTATGTCTTAGGGGGATGTTTTCCATCACGTCCGCGCTTTCACTATAAGAACCCACAGTATTCGTCGTTCAAACCATTCTACAAAGAATAAAAAAAGAAGATGGAAGTGTCCCAACTGTTCAATTATTTAAGGCATGTTTATTTTTGGATGGTGGATGGTGAATATGGAGTTGAAAGGATTGAAAGAGATTGGAGGTTAAGAACCAGTGTGCACTACGTGAACGAACTAAGATTAGCCAGGGAGATGATAGAAGGATTAATTGAAGAAGAAGTGAAGAGACTGAGAGGGCTAATAAATCCCCCTTATGTCAGAGTGGGAACATTAAAAGAGGCCCTGGAGAAGGTAGAAGAAGTAAGAAGGTTTTTGGAAGAGATAGAAAAAAGGTCAGAGTGGCCCTTTGTCAAAAGGAGTGTTGAAAGATTGAAAAAAGGGGAAGAAAAGATGAGAAAGGTGATAGATGAAGAAGTGGAGAAAATAAAGGACAGGTGGGCAAAAGATAGAAAAGAAGAAGAAATTAGAAAGAAAAAGGAAGAACTAGAGAAACTGAACGCTAACTGGATAAAAATCCAACAGAAGTTCCGAGCCATGGGTCACCCGGACTGGATACCGGAAACAGAAAAGAAGAAGAAGAAAGGAATGATGGAAAATATAAGAGGATGGATAAAGAAGTTAAGGAGTTAGAAGAAGAAAAAGAAACCCAAAGGCCCTTTTCAGGGCCACCCACATTTCTCGAAAAGAGATTGACTTTCCATTGCCTACCCCATTTTTTAAAAAAAAAATAAATAAAAAATCCCATGTTCAATTGCCTTTGTCCCTAGAATGGATATTTTTTTCTCCCATTGTTCAATTGCCTTTGTCCCTAGAATGGATATTTTTTTTCTTCCATTGTTCAATTGCCTTTGTCCCTAGAATGGATATTTCCTTTCTCCCATGTTAAATTCCCTTGTCCCCAGAGTGGATACCTTTTTTTTCCCATGTTAAATTTACATAGTCCCCAGAGTGGATATTGCTTCCCATGTTAAATTTACTTAGTCCCCAGAGTGGATATTACCTTTTTAACATGGAACTCCCCTAGTCCCTAGGGTGTCCCACATTACTACTGATATAGCGTGCTTGGAGTACCGTACAAATTAGTGTACGCGATTCTACAAAATGTAAAAAATAATCTTCTGTGTATACAGTCTCTGTACAGACCAAACAAAACGTTTCTGCACCCCCTAACCTTTCTGTATAGAGGGACTATCGTAAGTAGCGTAAAAGCGGGAAGTCTGCATCATTTGCTGTTCATTTTGCTATTAACAGAAGATGAACTAGTTATGACTTTGAAGAGATACTGATAGCTTCGGCTGCTACACAAACTATTACATTAAATGGGGACTACGTAATATTCATGCAAAGAAGCAAAAGTGAATAAAGGTTATATAGATATTTTTCTCCAGAACTCTATGGTTATTATTAATTATATTATAGACTTTTCTTAAAATTAAATTACAGACGTGATACAGAGCTGCAAAAAGTGACCATACTTCATAAAATTAATGTTTCATATATTTATCAATCGTTTTTCAAATATTTGTCCTTAAGACATGCATCGAAGTAGAGCGCCAAAATGTGATCATAAATAAACCCATCTTTGTACACAATTCGAATTCCTATCATGCACCTGTTTAATAATGTAACACAATCGAAAAAGAATGACCTTTATCAATATAGCTTCGTTATTTATTTTCACTATTTTGGCCAAGATTGAGATTGTTTCTTCAGGCATCAAATAAGCATTCTAACCAATCAAAAATGTGAAAGAATCTAATTATTACCCTGGTGAAATGCTACACGAAAATACATTACTTTTCGCAAATACATACCGTCAGTAGTTATGGGTGGCATGGATGATACGGAAGAAATGGCAGTTCGAGATTATACCATACAGGAAAAATGGAAATTTAACATTACGTATGGGATGTGGGTAGAGGGGTAAGGATAAATTTAATATTTCGATGATAATATGGCAGAAATGGGAATTAAACATGACATATTCATGGACACTATTGAAATGATGGGGATTTAACGTTACGGAGAATACTTGGGGATGGGATGGGGTGGAAATATTATATTAGGATGGCAACAAGGGGAAAGGGAAATCGAATTTGACTTGTTTATGCGTCATCATGGTCGTAATGGGACTTTAATGTTAGGATGACACCACAAGTTAAAACATACTAACGGAGATGAATCATTCGACGGGAAAGAAAGTGTACATTCTGAGAGAGCAACATTGTTATTGACATTTTTGTTGACCGATAAACACGGCACCTAATGACCAGCAACGAATTAGTGTACGAGAAGTATCGAGAAGAGAAAGGGATAGGTAAGACTAGGGTAAAGGGTTAAGTAAGACTAGGGTAAAGGGGAGATAAGAATAGGCCGAAAACATGCTTATACTTAATATCCAACATAGTACATACAGTGTTAAGGGATAGCTAATACTTATATGTATCATCTAACGGCATCACACATGCACAGGGACGGGTGGTAGATAATGTATTTACTATTTAATTTTCATCACACATAAAAAAACGTTATGGTGTACACATGATCACACATAAAAAAGTTATGGTGTACACATGATCACACATAAAAAAGTTATGGTCTACACATGATCACACATAAAAAAAGTTATGGTGTACACATGATCACACATAAAAAAGTTATGGTCTACACATGATCACACACAAAAAAGTTATGGTCTATATTTATTTTCATATTTATCCGCAATTCCACATACAAAATAGGTGTGTTATGCGTTTTCATACCTGCACAAACAAACTCGCACGTACAAAGGGGGCGGGGTAGTTTTTACACACATACAAAGCGAGGGTAGTGTATATTGTTTTATACACATGATCACACACAAAAAATGAGTGTATGGTATACTTTATTTCATATACACACAAACATACTATGAGAGAAAGGAGTATGAAATTAATCAGATCAGGAAAATTGTGTCATATCTCAACCACCGTAAATCAAAGACATAGATACAATGGTAATGAAAAGAGATAATATAACTTACAAATCAATATATGTTGTGAATACATGAAAATGAGACTAGTTCTAAATTTCTTGTTGTGCAATAATTTTGTTTAAATTTTATTTCACCCATTTCATGACGTAAAATAGCTAATACTAATATTCAGTCAAGTATATCTACACAGTAAATAGACACATCCTTAGTGTGGAATTTGGATCATTTTAGGTTTAGATAGTGAAATAACTGGTATGTAATAAATATATTGTAAGTAAAAGGAAACTGGTTTAACCCAATTTTGTGGACAAGGGACGTAGACTTGTGAAGGTTTCATAATTTGGGATAAACCGGAAACATATTCAATGTCAGGGATAATTGTGATATTAAAAATGAAGCTCATATTCCGTACTCTTTTCTTCTTCAGGAAAGTCAAGCTCGGTCATTTCTTTATTGTTCATTGACATATGCAATGGGGAATGAAACGACTGACTCCTTACTTCTGCTGTATTTCTGTCATTTTCTAATAAGAGAGTGACTGACCCTGTTCACAACGCTGTCCATCCAAATGTTTGTATATAGGTACAGCGCTTCGTTAGATTGTGTTTTCACTGTTTGTTTTTTCCTTGTCATTAGCATGATATTCCAATAGTACAATAGTCGAGATTCCCCTAAAATAATTTGTGACTTTAAATCTACTTTTGAAATTAACCACTGTATTGCCCGAAAATATTCATCGCTTTTGTCACTTTTCATAAGTACATTTCCAAGTACTGTTAGCTTGTTGTTTAATTGAACTTGATCAGCATCAGCCTAGATGGTTTGAGACAATCTCATCAACCTAGATGGTTTGAGACAATTGTAAAATCCAGGTACTCTTAGTGTACTCGATGACCGATATTAAAACCGACTTTAAAAAAGTTTACGGATGTACTTCTCTAACATATCCTGCAAATTTGATGAAGTTTGATTGATTCAAAATGATTGAGAATTAATGGAAGATGACCCATGTTCTGGAAGATGGTTGTCTGTGATATGTGAAAGGAAAATGGATACTGGTAAAAGGGCAAATTATGTAAACTCTCGATACACAGCAAAATATATTTGTATTGCATCGGTATTAATTTGTATGCTGGTTTTTAATATGCTGAAAATTCATCTGACAGCTTAAAGCTCAGGAAGGCAACATGGACATATCATCAGCGACTGGTACTTGCTAGATATGAAAAGAGTGACCAGAACAGTTTGAATGAATTGCGACAGGCGAAGAAATATCGATTTACATTTCTGAACCCTAAGGAAGAGAAAATAACAGTTCGGAATTTAAAAAAAAAAAACACAACAGCAACAGAACAGAGACCGCACACATCTCGACGTAGCAGGTATTGCCAAGATAGTATAATACGTATTATATTTAGATCCAAAACCTGTGCCTCACTCTACTAGTGTCATGGACATTTGTAGACCTCCGAAGTGTTGCAAAGAGTAGTGGAGCAGTACCGAAAAGACCGCTCACCGATACTTGGTTTCCATCTACTCCATAACAATGCACCAGCGCATAATTTGCCGTCGTGACGCACTTCCTGAGGAAGCGCAGCATTCAAATTCTGCCACAACCTTCGTACAACCCAGAGTGTTTTAATTCGAAGACGGGTTGAAAGTCGCTATAGGATTGGAAGTGCATCTTTGCGTTGTATTGACACGATGCCCAAAACTGAATACAAGATGGCATTTAGTAATTACAAAATCAGACTGAGAATGCGTGAATGTTTACCTGACGTACACTAATAAATAACTTTGTTGTAAAGTGAACTAAAATTCAGAACTGTTTGAATGATCCTCATACAATGCCATACTCTAACAGCGCGATGCACTCTGCTGCACGTCATAAGTAGAATCATGTAGGAGAGATTCTCCCGCTTGAAATGTGTGTTTCGCAATAAGTAGCACTGCTTTGCAATATTTTGTGACTGGAACAAGTGCAAAATATCTATAACTTCTTTATTTTTCATATACACAACTGTAACAAAAGATAAACCCATAATTAAATTAAGAATATCATCTCTATACTCCTGCAATACATTACAAATATAACGTTTTACTGTTTTCCTTTCTAAAATCAACTTCTTATGTTTGTGTTAAATTGTTTAAGGAACACAAAAGTATTAGTTCAAGATTATATTCTCACGTAAATTAAATTTGTATTGTGTGCTTGACCTTTGAGGGTAAAGTTCTGGCGGTCCTGAGTTTTGACATGTTTTGTAAGATAATTACTGAAAAATTGAGTTTAATGCCTGACCTTGTTTACCAGTTTAGTATTTTCTGGAAGCGAACATGTGACCCACATCCTGGCCATTTTATTGTCTATTAGGTTTCTATATAAGGTTGTGATAAACAAAATTATTCGTTCTCATTTTCAGTTAAGTGGAATTATTTACATCTGAGTTGAGATTTAATTTGAGAGGATCATTTATTAAAATCATTCATTGGAATTAAAAAGTGCATTCTGACTTTTGGACTAAAAACTATTTTGAGATTATTGTGAATTAATTCAAAGACATTCTGGTTTATAGCATTGCGATACATCAAGACTATTGGTACGTGGACCTATTCAAGTCTTTTGGTATATCAGCACATTCAAGGTTATTTGAATTCATTCGGAATATTCTACTTTTCTGGACGTGTGATAGAACATTTCGAACTATCTGGAATTTAATTCACAGTGTTGTAAGTTTCTTTTAAATTTTCACTTTTTATTCTAGGAAAATAAATTTATTTGTTGCAATTTCAGAAGGAGGGAATAGATAGGCAAGTGTAAGGAAAGAGAGAAAGAGAGAGAAAACTGATAGACAAATGCAAAGGCAGAGAGAAAAGAAGAGAGAATTATAATTGCAGAGAGAGCGAGAGAGAGAGAAAGAGAATAAAAGAGAGTACAAACGCATATAGCAAAGAGAAGAAAGTGAAATGCAATATAGATTAAAAGAATGAGAACTTGCAGTGGACGCCCCCCGCTCTTTGCAAAAAAAGTTGAGGTTTTGATGTTCTAGAAATATTAGGTCAACACGCCCTTTCCAAGAAAAAGCAGCAGATAAATAATTTCGTCACTTTTGCTGCAAATTCGAAACGGCCAAGAGAGCAATGGACTTTGCATTGGGTCTACACTTCACTGTCGGCACAACGGAGTGCTGGTTACGATGCAGTTAAGGAATTTATCTTGAAGGGTTATGAGTTTGCCACCTCAGGCATATTAACAGAGGTTAGGAATTGTTTAAAAGAAACTGGACAAACCTGTGCCGAATTTTCTATGGGAAAAGAACAACTATTTGATAATTTGAATTTTTATGTGGAATTTCCTGATAGTCACTACTTATTTCCGTTCCAATTTTCTGAATCGTATGGCTACTTTGATTCTAAGCTTAAATTTAAAAACAAAATGTGGACTTTTTTTTAGGCCACACTAGAATCTGTTACAGTTTCAGAATTTTAGTACTACTTCTTGTTTAAGCCATGGTTTTTAATTGTTTCCAGATATTTTCATTCTCTAATAAAGTCAGTGGAAGTTTTGGAATTTTAATAATACTTTTAATCAAGAAATACTTTTAATGTTTTCTGATTTCCAACTTTTACTACTACTTTATGTCTAAGCCATGACCTTTGCCTTATTTCCTTTTTTTTGTTTTCATTCTCCGCACGTGTCGTATAAGTTTCGGAATTTTCGAACTAACTTTAGTCTAAGCCATATTTTTCAATATAATATTTTGATTTATGTGGTCCCCGCTAAGTAGTTTGAGAGTATTAGTACCACTTTTACTCGAAAATTTAATGTTTACATTTGTCTTTAATTTTTCAAAAAATAATATTCTCTAAAGTCCATATTAGTTTCGGAAGTTTAGTATTAGTCTCCGCCTAAGCAATTTTAATCCAAGTTGTTTTCTCTAGTATACGCTAATTTCAAGGACTTTTCCTAATTTAAGCATTACATAGTCGCGTCACTTATAATGGCAGTTGGTTCCTTTAATTATACATATTTATAACCTTAGTACAATATATGCAAATTTACCAAAACCGCCAACATAATTTGAGGTATAGCTAATGCTTTATGTATAAATCTGAGAAACATACATATAGACACACGGCAGTCTTCTGTCTATGCAACCATCATGACTCTTCTTGGTTTGTTAGGCTATTAAACGGTGGGTGTTGGATGGCGATAGCGATCGTGTGTCTATGATTCATAGCATGCACACATTGCAACACAAATTAAGGTTTCAAACAACTGATAAAGTGTAACGATAAGTTAAACGTACAATGTTGTAAACACGCGAGAAAACTAAAGTCACAATTTTCATGAGGAGCAAAATAAATTTTATAAATTGGGATTTAAAATGAGCACCGGATGGTTACTTTATACCTTTAAAAGCTGGAGGAAATATGTTTTTTAGCATAATTTTGAAAAGCGTTTTTGTGCATTTAACAAAACAAAATCTTGAACCTTTCAATGTGTAATGTTTGACTAAGAAAAAGTCAAGGTGACTTAGGTCAAGGTCGTAGTTTCACTAACGTTCTAATACGTTCACCTCGAATTGACATTTTACATTAGCTTGTATTTTGGAGGTAAAGTCATCCAACGTGGTTCATGTACCCAGTGAAAAAGAACGTTGTCTTATACTTTCTAGAACCCTGTGAGATGGATTGCTAAGTATTGTTTGCAAGCCTCACTATTCTCTATGATAAAAAAGTTCTAATCTCTGACGATGATAGGGATACAATGTACTTGTACTGATATACTAATGTGCTTATGAGCTAGATTAAGTGCTTGCGATAGTATTGCCACGACATAATTGTGCATGCTTTCGATGGTATTGCCACAACATAGCTGTGCATGCTTGCGAAGGTATTGCCACAAAAAGAGTTATGCTTTTACTGACATATTTTGCAGATTCGCTCAGACTTTGTAAAGGATGATTTGTTGAAGTGACTACGTCAGATCATTTTTTTAATAATTATTTTTGTCAGTGTTGGTGACTTTTCATTCAGGCGTGTGCAAACAGCGTCTGGTTTTCTACTCTTCTGGCCTTTAATAATTCAGATCGTCGTTGAACCATCTGAATTTTTTGATTAGTATCTATGGTAATACATTAAATAAAATCACAAATTATTTCAGAGATATTACAAAAATAAGAATGAGTTGGGAAGGGTTCATATTGGAATGCATCCTTCAGAAATGACGTTTCATATCAGAATACAGTTATCATGACATCGACAGTTTGATGCACACAACCCTATGTAGGGCTGGTAAAAGTTTGACACCAAAACACATTTTACAGACACGATTCACACCAAAGTCATACATGTAACGCTGCATAATGTAAATGTAACAATACTTTTGTAGTACGTGGATGACTCAGGTATCTGATGATTTTCATGCTGTAACAAATATATTTTTCCGTTTCAGGAAATATCAGAGAATGACGATGAATGGATCGTTGCTAAGATAAGGCAGTGGTTGGAAAGAAAAGTTGATTATGCCTTTTGAAGAGATACAATGCATTGAGTATGTGGTTTACTACAATATTAAAGAATGAAAGAAGGAGGGCGATTATTTCGTATCTTTCTTGTTCTGGTAAGCATTCTGGAGAGGAACTATAATACACTTTGTTAAAACACAAAGTGTGTCATGGCTCCCGATATTTATTTAAAATATGCCATGGCTGGGTTGCTACTCAAATCATCAATAATGCTGACAGTAAGTTGTAATTCACGAGAAACCTTTAGCTTTCAGATTATCATTTATGTTCTGACTGTCAATATTTATACAGCAAATTATTTACTGAGCTGTTGGCTATTTTTTGAAGCCCAGTTTTATATTTTTTTCAGGTAGTAACACGGGCATAGTACTTTCTAAAAACTTTGACGCATTTCCTGTGCAAAAATGTTGACAAACAGATCATAAACAACGTTGAACAAATCTTCGCTTAACCTTGAATGAGGAATTAAAATGTCTTTTGACGAATTTATTGAATGTAGCAATGGAGTCTTAATTATCTGTGTAAGAAAATCTTTCAAGCTGTTGAGTTGTTTGAGATAAGCTTGAAATGGTTCTTTCTAGTCTAGCTTGCGCGTGTGACATATTGGTTAGGTGAGACAGGGACCAGTAAAGGGCACTAAGTTGACATAAACATTCACAAAGTTATTGTTTCTATCAGGTTCATTTCTATGTGTAACGTCTTCAGTGAATTATGAAAAAATACTTTTAGTCAAAATGCAACCTATGCATTCTCTCCTCAAGCAATAGTGCCATTGTAAAAGACTCATGTCGTTAAGTGCAATAAGCTGGTATATATTGTTGGACACGTTTGATTAACAGCAAAATATAGATAGCCTGTTAGTATATGCCATCCTTAAGCCTTGGTAAGTTTTCAGTCACAATCCTATATCTATATTTTAACATTTAGATATCTTACAATGTGCCACACTGACAGTCAGTTCGTATTGTTTCGGATTGTTTAACAGAGAAAACTATTGTGTTCTTTTGATTAATTTGCTAATTGATGTTATCTGATTCTCTACTAATAGTGATCACTTGCAAAATTTTGTGTCGGGAGGGAGCCAGAAGTAAAATAAAATTTGTACGAAAAACGTTTTTGCTTCAATAAGATCTAATTACCAGAAACTAATTAAAAAATTATTTGACATTTTAATAGCGGATGAAATCCCACAAAAATGTGCGAGATTGACATTTATATCATGGTTCCTCTATGTCACATGATTTCTCTCTGTCCGATAGTGTCCTGAAACAAACAAGAGTTACATTAAATATTCCTTACCAATTCTAAACGTACAAACTATAATTGTTATTCAGAATATAATAAATTGAAATATATAACAGTTTAACTTTTTACTTATGTCAATGCGTGAGAGAGGCACTGGTAATGCCTGTCAGAGACTGCCAAACTGAAACTTGACCAAATTAACGAAATATTTTGTATGTAAAGCAAGGTGGATCCAGAAGAATTAATGAGGTTTGGGAAGATCATTGCCTCCTCAAATGTAGGCATAAAGTATGCTACCAAAGCTCGTGTATACCTCCTATACTCAGAAGTGTATGCGACTATAATCTAATTTGTTATGATGCTTTCATTAATTTTAATCAATATTAAACTTTAGAAAAGCATGTACTTGTTTCATCTGATTTATTACAGCGACTGATGGCTATATAACAACATATACTTTATGAATGGCAATTTGTTAGTTTTGTGGCATTTTTATACCTTTTGTCAGACTGATACGTTACCAATAAATACCTTACCCTGATTATATATATGCAGTATAACAAGCCACTGTCCTGTAATTTTCAAAGGAATTTTTTTTCAGCCCATGTTAACGAGATATAGCCGTCACGTTTTTGGCGTCGACGTCAAATGCGACCATATTTTGTATTGCTTGAGTTTGGTTGAAGCGTTTTCATTCTTTATGTTTCGTAAAGACCCTTGATTGATTCTGTTCATACTCGGCGTGTCTCATCAGAAAGCACATACATTTATTTTTTGGACATACTCCCTTATCCTTTTGACTTTGGAGCCAAAGAAGCAAGGGTAACAGCAATTCTTCGCATTTTGTTTCAAGGTGCAGTGCTCCAGCATAAGTGTGTTGATACCAGGTTTAACTATGTAATTACATCTTCAGATGAACGACTGAGCCACACTGGGAATCACTGAATTTTCTTTCGAGATGGACGGGAGATTTGACTAAAGAGTAAACTGTTGTTTCCCTGAATATAATGTGATTTTCCTTGATGGTAACCACATCAATACGGTAAAATATACGCAGCACCATCAACCGGTCACAATACTTTAGTATTTTTTCTATTTAGAAGAAAATTTCTTTGTTAACTGGAGGTGTGTCTTTGGACAGCATGCATATCTAAGAGACAGACAGTGAGATTCTATGGGTTATGTACGGTTTGGTGGGTGACGTATGCCACCTCGCAGGGCGCCGTCACTAAGGGACTCCAGATGAACTTTGCAAGGCACGAAAAGTGCATAGTTTGCATTTTCAGATTAGAAAATAATGTTCTAAGTGTAAACCATAAATAAAGTTGGCTTTTTTTACCTTTACCTTTCGACAAAGGGAAGCAAGGGTAGGGGTGGGGTATGCGCTGTATACAAAATTAAAATTTTGCCATGAGCTGACCGTGTATGCACTTGTGTGCGATAGGTTAAACCCAACCGAGGGTCAGAATCTGCTGGCAGGAGAGATGAGTTTTCTCTCATTTCACAATTAGAAATAGTGCTGTGGAAAAATAGATGTATAATCAGTATTGATATAGCTTTATAATTATTCAGGAACTTCGTAACGTTGTTATATCGTTAGACAGAGTATACAATTATTGTTGCTGTAAACAAAGATTGATGTTTGTAAGCAAGCAAAGATTGGTCCTTTTGATGTTAATGAAACCGTGATAAAAATGTCAAGGTGTCAGTGAGTAGATTCATATGGGATAGGCCTTTCCCACATGACTGTCTCACAAGGGAATACTGTAAATTTTAATCATTCATTTTTGCATAAAACACATGTTCTGGTAATATCAAAGCATACTGTTTATACAGTTGTAAACTAGAATTGGAAATCATAACAAATATCCTAATTAATAACTTTTTTTTTCATGTCCTCACTTCCAACCCACATGGCTGTACTCAGGATTCGAAACTTTTGTCATCATCTATTCATCCTCATTCCAAATAGTATCCCTTCTGCCGCCATACGTTTACATCTTTGCAAAAGCATTGGCCAGGAAATATGTAATGAATTTTCTTTTTTTCATGATCTTAATCGAAGATACATTACCGTGGAGACTCCTTTGTTTCAGATTACGTTTTGCTCCTCAATGATGAGTTTACCAAAGTGCAACATGTAATGAGTTTATTGCTGTATTTGTCTTTTATCTGTTACTAGTATTATCTTAATATATATTTTTGCAAATGCTGCATATGGTTTTGTTACTAACGTGACTAACTGTACATTACGTTTGTAATTATTTGACCCTTGAGACACAACCCATTTCCACACGAGAGTGTTAGATACCTCTGATGGATTTATCCACAACATTTCTTCCGCTATTTTAGACATAAAAAATCATTATGGGATTGCGGAATTTTTTGTATTGACATTAAACCTGCATATTATCTTTCATGCTTGAATTTTTAATAAAAGTAGAAAATTTGAACATAGTGTAAGATTAATTTATCATTTTTCAAAAACATGTACTAAAAACTATTTTGATGTTCGTCACTGGGGATTGGTGGTTTTTCTTCCTTAACAATGAAATCAGTCAGATAACCGACGTCTAGCATATTGATAATAATACACACGTGAACAGCGCTGAAAGCTTTAATATTGCTTTTATGAGACATAACGCTATTAGTAGTGGACAATAGGAAAAAACATTACAGCCCCCCACCCCGGAACACTCTACGGACAAGATTTTTCAGATCACCCTGGGGCACTTTACAGATAATGGAATTGTAACATGTGGAATATTTGGAGTTTATACAGACAATGGAAAGTGGGGTTGTTGTATAGGGACAATAGGAATTGAACTGGTAAGGTGACGTAACAGTACTGAAGATTGGTAACAATGTAGCAAGGGGCTGACCTCAATCGGGACCACAGAGCGTGGAAAAAACCCTAGAACGTTTGGCGGGACATAGACGTGTTACAGCACTTAACTTCTACTCACTGAATAGACGATACAAGTCCAGTATTTGTTCATTACTGGGTTTACTGTGCATTGAGGTTGATAAGTGGAGATTTATACATTTATCTTGCTTTTTTTACACCCTACAAATACAATAAAAATACATTTACTATAACAATAAATAATACCGTCATCAGTGTATTATTGTTCTGCATGTTTACATTGATTCTGTTTACAGTACATTCAATACGAATAACTTACAACACCATATATTTATTAATTATCTTTCTAGAGAGATAGTGGATCAACTAAACCTAAACAACAATTAGTGTTTAGAGCAAGCGTATGGACAGAACGATAGGCTCATAAAAGAATATACAGGTTGATAATCTATTAAAATTTATTAAACTACGTCAACATGCATTCCAGAGAAATATGCAGAGTACATATAAAATAAACTGTTACATTAACCATATTATAAATCTATTAACGTTATCATATGGGACAAAGGCCAATTCACATTTTCCTTCAAGCAAAAGAATCATCAGGCACTTTTCCTAATGCAATGCTATGACCAGCACCCTTCAGAAGCTCCAATGAACTGACCACCACTAATATGCTGTTCATACTATGTTGTTTATGCAGACAAGCAGCAAACTAACCAATCAGAAGGTTACTTACCGTTTGTCATACTATAGAACAACCCAGCATGAACAGTAAACAGGGTAGCTTCATTGCTCAGTGAACAAAACTCGAAACAATCCTGGTTCAAGGTTACCTAAGTGTCTAAATATGTGTAAAATGAGAATAATACAATAATTGCAACTGATGACTTTATTTCACTCATTAATAAACATTAACTACAAAAAAATAATAAAATACATACTTCTGCCTAATTAAGACATGAATATATAAAATTATAAAATGTATGCTCCTGCTAAAGACATATATAACAAATACAACATACAAACAGAAACAACAAACCAACCGACTAAAAAAAAGTTTTAGGCAAGAAAGCAAGTATTTTCGATGCATATAAGTGGCCCTGAAAAGGGCCTTTGGTTTTTTGTTAACATCATTCCGTTAACATAGAGGGCAACTTCTTCTCTTCCTCAAACTACTTCTGACTTCTGGACCGTAGATGAGAATTCTCTTCAAACAGCCTTGTCTCTCCACATAAATTCTTCTTTTCCAAACGCTCGTATCGGTGATCCGGATGATTGTCCACGATGATCTGACATACATGGATAAGTCCGTACGGAACAGCATCGACGATAAAAGGGTATATGATTCTACGTTAGTCCACATCTTGTGACAAGAACAGGTGAAGGGAATGAAATGAACCGCGGTTATTTATAGTGGAAGAACGGATCGAAATGGACTGAGTTTATTCACCAATCCAAAAATCAGTCACAGTGTGGACTCTGTCTTCCAACCCGAAGAGAGCTGACTGTGACGTCACATTCCCTATATATGCGCGTTAGTGTCTGTGCGCCGTGAATCAACGCGACAGAGTTTTCAAACATGATGGAAACTAAGAAGACGCTGAATTGGGGTGCACCGGCCTTGGAGACGAGAAGCTATGGTATAGCAGCGGCTACCAAAGTCAACACAGTCCTACTTCCAGAAGAAGTCGATTTTAATTGGGATTTAGTCGATTTTCTCTCTTCTTCGCAAGAAATTGTTCCGGTACCAGTACATTCTCCACCTTCTCCTTTTCCACGTCGAAAATTTTAAGCAGAGACAGAAAGAAGAATTGGATCAATTTTTACAACAGCAGAAAGAAGCAGAACAAGATTTTCTCCTTCAACAGCAACAGGGAGAAGAAGAAGCAAGAAGGAAACGACAGGAAGAGGTAGAAGCAGCAGAGAAGAAACAATCTCTAAGAGAGAAGGAGGACAGTGAAAGTCAAACGGTTACGGTACTATTAGACATTTTGATAGAGACATTTTGGTAGAGTTAAGGAGTCTGAACGAAATGTATCAGACTTCTTTAAAACGACCCAAGAGGAAAAGGGTTTCCCGAGTCAAACAACCCAACCCTGTTAATACGCCTGCGATACCACCCCTAGTGATTTCTACCAAATCATCGACAGGAGCCAGTCCAGAAGTAGACCTTGGCCGTGGCAAAGGCTAAAGGCAGTTAAAGCGGATTACGTCCCGTTCCTGATTTTTTTAAATATAAAAACGAACACCCAACGGTCCTTTTCAGGGCCACTCACTTCTCTTGAAAAGAGATATCATTCATTTTTCCAAAATCAATTAAAACTCAAAATCCCCTTTTTTGCCATGATGTACGTGTGTGAGTGAGTGCGTGAGTGTAGGTCCTTATTCTAAAAAATCAAAACCAAGAGCCACTTACGTTTTCTGTCTGGTCTATTCAGGTACAATCCAATTCACATCACAACACAACACTTTATAAAGTCCATAGACTTCTTTTGTGCTATTTTTCACTCTGTTTTTTAAATTTCTTCACTTTCACAGGTTTTTTCCTCCTCTTCTTCCTCACTTTCTCCTCGTCTTCTTTTTTTCTCTTTTTGGACGTGTCTGGGTTTTTCCTTTGGGGAAGGTACCTCTTATTCTTGTTCTTAACCCCTCTCTTCCTCTTGCTCTTGTTGTTTCTGAGGGCAGTCTGAAGACCAATGTCCTTTCTCTTTACAATGATAACATGTATCTTGACTTTTGTCTCTTTTGGCACCTATCTTGCTTTTTTGATGGTCTGGACATTCTGTTGCCCAATGCCCGCTCTTCTTACAGATATAGCAAGTATCTTGACTTTTTTCTCGAAAGGAGGGGAGTAGTCCGTCGGCTAGTCTGAAGAAAACTTTCGCATTACACCTCGCAAAGTTCTGATCAGAAGTTCGATCTGTGTGGAAGAGCACCGAGAGTGAAACGAATACTGGAAGGGATGACACTAAACCTTTATATATATATATATATATATATATATATATATATATATATATATATATATATATATATATATATATATATATATATATATATATACTGGTCTGACATGAATATATTGGGGACCATAGCGTTTAAAATGTAGTCATTTTACATTTTGCAGTCAAGATGAAATGATCGTATCATGTCGTGGAGAAAGGAGAATAAAGAAACAGGCAGAAACGTGATTTATAGCCTCGTACAGTAGCTGAAGTCTTGGCACAAATTCATGATAATGAGTGAGCCAGAATCCAGACCCAGAGAGTAGACACCCAATGCAAAAAGGTGTTACTGCTGGACGACCTTTGCAGCACCAGAACGAGTCTCTTTCGAATTAACAGCCCTCAAGACAAGATGTGTTTAGCCCGTGCTATCGTAGTGGGACGAAGGTATGCCGACAGGAACGACACGGCAGAATGGAAAAGAGCTTGGCAAACAATTCAAACATTGAACCGAGCCAAACAAAGAAGTGAAGCAGAACTCCTGTTACAGCAAGCAGGGCTTTCGATAGTCACTCCCTGTGTCATTCCTAAATGCAAACATTGCAAGACGTCTTGGCTTCACGCTACACCTTGAAAGTACACCCTCAAGAAGTGCGTGGACCTCTATTGTCTCAAGGTAAAGATTTCAAAGACGGAAAATACAGTCACGTCTATCATCACGATGTCATTACCAGTATCGCCGCATTCCTGGGATACGGTTATTTCTGTGAGAAATGTGACCATGGCTATAACAATCGAGAGCAACACAAGCATTGTGGATCGAAATGCTCAGTATGTTTGGCTTCTCAACCCTGTCTGGACGAAGGGTAATAACGAGTGCATTGCCCTGCTTGTCAGCGCACTTTTGTCAGCCCAACCTGTTACGAACAACATCTGAAGACGCAAGGTTTACAGCAGAAAAGTGCTTGTCAACTCCTGAGATTGGGCCCTAATTGTGGACAAGTCATACGTAGCAATAATGCCAAGGCGCACGTATGTTCAGGAAAGAAAAAATGTCACATTTTGTTACCAAATCGTGGACTTGGAACACGAATGCTACATTCAAAAATACCATTCCAAACATCAAGAGGAAGACGATCACTAGAAGAAAGGCAATTTCATCTTTTTTTATTTCGAATGCATGCAAGAGACTGGCATTCACATTCCTAATTTCTGCGTGGCTCAACGAGGGTGTGAGAAGTGCATCCCACAACCTATGTTTAGTCATTGCCCTCACTGCAGCAAGATTCCTGGAGGCCGTGAAAAAATCTTTCGGGGACCGAACACGCTAGTCGATTTCGCCCAATGGATCTTAGACACCATCGACTAGACGTGGAGCCGAGAGGACATCGAACATTAGGGAGATTTTCATCGCCATGCACGGTGATGGCTCACAATTTCTCCGGATACGATTGACATTTTCTTTTGAGATACTATACGGAACAAAGTACCGAATGTCCTAAAGCCACTTTGAACAGAGCCAAAATCATTTTCATGCAAATGGGATAAGTGCAGTTTAAAGATTCGATGATTTACTTGACCATGCCTTTGAGTCGAATGCCTAAAACGTTTGGAATGACAGAAATGGCCAAAGGCTATTTTCCACACTTTTTCAATAACAAAGCCAATCAACACGATGTTCTGCCCCATTTGCCTGAGACTCACTACTACGACCCCGACAACATGCGCACCGAACAACGAAAAGCTTTCTACGCTTGGTACCACATTCACGCCTCGGACACATTCGAGTTTCAAGAAGAAATGTTAAAGTATTGTCGTTCCGACGTGTAAATTTTATACCGTTGCTGTGGAAAATTTAAGGAATTATTCATGGAATACGGAGGGATCGATCCTTTGAAAGAAGCATGTACCATCGCCAAAGAGTGTTCCATAGTGTACCGCCAAAGATTCATGCCCGAAAACACCATGGCTGTCATAAGCCCTCAAGTGACTAACTTTGTCAAACGTCAATACTCGGTCAAAGCACTACGCTGGCTACATTACTTGTGCGACAAGGAAGACAAATGGATCCAACATACTCGCAACGGAGGAGGCGAAAAGACCATCGGACAGTATTTGATGGCTGGCTGGGACTTAGAAAACCATCAGATCGTGTACGTGTATAACGGATGCTTATTTCACGGATGTCCCCTTTGCCACCCGGAACGTGGCACCAAAAATCAATTTTTACAAGGGACCAAGGAAGAATTGTACCAGACCACTTGTCAACGTCGCTTGAAGTTAGAACAGCAAGTATACCAAGTGGTGGAAATGTGGGGACACGAGTACGATCACTGTTTGAAAAGCGATCCCGAGTTTAAACGTATCGTGAAAAGTTACAAGTTGGTGGACCCTTTGAACCCACGGGACAGTTTGTACGGAGGACGGACGAATGCCACCTGTTTTGCTGTACTACGCCGAAGAGGAGAAAGGAGAAGAAATCAAATACTTGGACGTGTGTTCGCTGTATCCTTACGTGTGGAAATATTGTTGCTTTCCGCAGGACACCCGCCATTGATGACGAAACACATCAACCTGGACAACTTTCGACAATATGATTAAATGTAAAGTCTTGCCGCTCACGGACTTGTACCATCCTGTTTAACCTCACCATTGCCAAGGAAAATTGATGTTTCCCTTGTGCCGTAGGTGTGCCGAAACGTGCAACCAAGACCAACCTTGTCAGCACACACAGGAAGAAAGCGCCTTGACGGGAAAATTGGTCAGAGTGGAATTGTTCAAAGCTCTGGACGTGGGATACCTACTATTAAAAGTGTACGAATTTACCACTTTCTCAAGACAGAAAAATACCACAAGGGTGACAAGACACATAATGCATATTCGCAGACTACGTGGATGCCTATTTGAAACTGAAACAAGAAGCCAGTGACTATCATTCCTTGTGCCACACTCCCAAAGACCAAAAGAAATTCAAAGAGAAATACTGGGAGCAGGATGGTATCACTTTAGACCACATGGAGAAAAACGAAGGAAGATGATCATTTACCAAAGTGATGTTAAATTGCTTGTGGGGCAAAATGGCACAACGAACGCGTTTACCCAAGACGGAGTATTTGATAGAACTTTCCCGTTACTTTCAGATGAGTCACGACAAAACCAAATACATGAAACACGTGGACGTCGTTCGTGAGGACTTGATCTTAATCAATTACGAAAAAGAAATGGACTTTGCAGAAGCCGACGAATTTGGAAATGTCATCAGTGCGGCTTACACGACAGCCCGTGCTCGCTTAAAATTGTACGAAGTTTTAGAACTGTTAGGAGACTGCGTCCTGTACTTTGACATGGACAGTTGCATTTACATTGATCGCCTGGGTCACTGTTACCATAAAATCGAAGGAGACTGTTTAGGAGCCTGAACAGACGAGCAACCCGACGAGGACAAACAAGGAGAAGTGCACACCGAGTGTAAAGTGAAAAGATTGACTCTCCATTATCGCACCAGTCGAGTGGTGAACTTCGGCGTGCTGAAAGAAGCTTTGTAGTCTGGAGAGGATGGAAACTTTAAAGTGGCCATCTACGAACCGCACAAGATTCTACGTTTAGCCACACTTCAAATTGTCAGTCGGCGTTTGGAAAAGTGTATCAATTTTGTTTACCAGAAGCGAGTTCGGCTTCCCAACCACTTCACTTTATCGTACGGTCACGTTGATACTGGTCAGCATATTAAAAGGGACAACGTCCAAGACCAATAGTTCGTTGTAATTACCAAGACCAAGCGAGAAAGATGAATAATTTTTAACAGACATCATTCAAGTTCGGTGATTCTTAAGTGGAGTGCGATGTTGTGCCTTGCGATGAGAGCCATGCCGTACGTTGTGACCTAAGCGATTCAGTACCACATCATGGGAACTTTGCTATGACTACTACTACTATCATACCTACCATGGAAAGTGATGCTGTGCATGTCAAACCCTGACGGATGCGAAAGCGGTGCCACTCGTATCGTGGACTGTTTACTGTTTTTCATGGTGGATGTCAACCTCCACGCGAGACCATGCGTCTACCACCCTACGGATGTCATCCAAAAATGAGCGAACTCCTGCGGATTTCACCATACCCTCATCGAAACGAGGATGTGAAAGACGAATATTCGTTCCCTGTGCGTTTTCCTGAATAATGCAACTTTGAAAGTCGATTCCAAACGTTCCAAGAAAAATTGCCTAAATATCTGGGAGGACCTAACCCCGAAGAATTACCCGGAACCGGATTTTTCTACTTGGGCACAGGGGATAAAGTCAAGTGTTTCAGTTATGGTGTGTCACTTCACGAGTGGGAGCAGAAAGATTCGGCTTACCTGGAACGTGTTCGATGGTCTCCCGATTGTCACTATCTACCATTAGTGGGACGACCTCAGTAATCTCTGGATGGATACTTTACAAGAGAACATTCATGGTTTGCCTGTAGAGTTGAGAGAAAGCATTTCCCGAGAGTTGGTCAAAATACAAGTGAAACGCAAACTAAATCACATTCATCAGTTTCTTTTTAAAACTCTTTTCCAAAGTAAACGAAGACTGCTTATGAGAGGACACTACTTCAGTTACAAATATTAACGAGGATAATGGCCAAGACCCAGCGAGTCCTGATTCTTGGACGACACTGAATGGATACTTTACAAGAGAACATTCGTGGTTTGCCTGTGGAGTTGAGAGAATGCATTTACCGAGAGTTGGTCACAATACAAGAACAATTGCATCCGTTACGTCACCGATGGTTAAACCACGGGTATCTGAATGCTATAAGAGGACTAATTCAGATGAGCGTGTTCCAGTGGTCAGACATTGTTAAACTTAGCGTGGGTGAAAAGGATTGGTATGTTGTGACTGTTTCTTTTTACTACAAGGTAGACATATTGCAACGAATTCCAGAGGAAGAGTTGGAGGGTTACCAAAATTATTTACACAATGTAAACATAGTTCAAGAGGAAACTTCTCAACGCAGTGTGATGTGCAAGTTAGTGACTAAACCATTTAGATTCGACACTCGAGTTCAATCATCTCTGTGCAGAAAGTACACTTATTGCCTCCGACAAAAAGATGTATAAAAGCAGGCTACCATGCCATGACCTTTTTCAGTGGTGATACAACAGATTCCGTGGAAGGAAATCAAAGAAAGTATTCAAACGGTGGAAGATTACCAACACTTATTACGAGAAATAGGTCCATTGAATTGGGGTCGACATGTGGTGTGTGTCTTAGTGACTTGCTTTCTGGGATTTTGTTGAAAGTCTTGCGTTTTCTTCTGGATACTTCTCGACCTCTACTGGAAGAAAAATTCGTAAACGTTTAGGTTCTGAAGATGTGTACGACGATGTGTGTGTAGCTTGTGACTTACACCTTCACTGGACAGATGTAAGTGACTGGACAAATTGGGGTTTCGAGGCTTGGACCAATGAAATGGCCAATTATCCTCAAGAGTTGTGATCCTTAATTCAAACGTCCAGTGCAAAAAGTAACTTTTAAACCTGTGTTAGCGACTTTGCAATAAGAACCCGTCACCTAGGACAACTACTCCCTTCAGTGTAACTGTACCCAATGTAGAGACTATAAGAACATTACACACTGTCCCTAGGACACATTGGTTACCAAAAACATATTGTACAGTGACTTGTTTCTATTCCACTTTGATCGTTTCGATGTGTATTTTATCGCTGTACTTAACCATTTGGCTTTTATGTATTTTTGCCTTTCGTGTTGTTCCTTTTTAACATGCAATGAACGTGTCCTGAAAAAGTATAAAAACTCTGGTCTTGTCCTTTTTCGTGTCGAAAGTGACATTTCCTGCACTATGGCTACCTCTACTGTCTCTGCTCCCTCTCTCTCTCTCTACTTTCAAAGTCATCGACGAACACTTAGATCGTGCCAGTTGGGAGGCATTGTATAATCGTCGTCACTTTAATATGTTAATTGCCGGACCAAGCGGTTCCGGCAAGATCGAATTTGTCAAACGATTTATTGAACGTAAACATCATTTGATCGATCGTCCACCTCAACAGGTCGTGTGGTGTTACAAAGAGTGGCAGTTGGCGTACAGCGTCTTGCGATACAATCAAGGCGATTCCATCGTGTTTGTGGAAAGCATTCCTGGCGAAGTCAGCGGAATCGTGTCTGACCCCAATAGAACCCATCTGTTCATTTTCGATGACATATTTGGAGAAGACGAAGAAGAAATTAAACTGTATTTTGCGCGCAAAGGGCATCATAGTAATGCCAGCGTCATTTACATTACTCAAATTTTTTTCAACAAAGAAAAGCCCATCGCATCATCAGTCTCAATGCTCGTTACGTGGTCTTGTTTAAAAGCCCTAGAGATAAATCGCAAGTACAAGTCTTAGCCAAACAGTTAGGAATGCCTTGGCTGACTCATGCGTACGACGATGCCACTCGAACCTCACAATCCTATTGACTCTACCCACCACTCACGATTTTTTGCGATTTCGTACCCATCTGTTTCACCACTGGTGTCAAGACGGAGGGCCTGTCGTGTACACGTCCTCGTCGTCGACTTAAGAAAAAAATCTATAAAAACCTCGGACACTTTGGATCTGTCTCACACAGCATCAACATGACGCTTCTTCAGTCTCATCTTCATGTCAAATTGATTATTGCCTGGTACGGCATCAGTCGCGAACAAAATCCACAAATACGTGCTAGTGTCTTAAAGGCCAGTCTCAAAGAAGTCTTACGATGGTTTACGGTAACATCACGTCAATTACTGCAAGACGTCATTCACATTCCTCATCAAACCAAACGCTGGTTTGAGAGAAACAAAGTTGCCTTGACGCAACTGGCCGATCCTCGCATCGACACTCAAACCAAACAGCAAATCATTTTGAAACCTGGAGGTAGCGGTTATCTAGGAGGTGTTATAATTTGATCCCTCTTAAAATGATTTCCTATTTCCTATTGCCCCCAAAGTCCTCCCCAAGAAAAAAGCCACTCCCAACAAAGCCAAACGAACTCCAAATCAGAAAAAGAGCAACGGTGTCAAGACCAGGTCACAACTCCAGAAAAAGAAAAGCCCACAGAAAAAGAAAAAGAATGGTTCCCAGAAAAATAAAAGCCATAAGAAAACAGCTTCTAGTCGCAAGAGAGACACTTCGGCCAGGACACAACCTTACATTCGCAAACCACGACCTCCAGCGACGGTGACCACGTCTCCAGTATCCTCAGATTCTTCCACTTCTCCGTTGTTGTGATGCCTGCCAAACCCAATTTGACACCCACTCTTCCTCAGTTGATGAAGCAATGGAAACCCACGTCTCCAAGAAATTCTCCTCCAGCGGTGACACCCTCCTCCTCTTTAGCTGCAGTGGCAGCTCCTCAGAAAGTACCTGTTCGCAAAATCAAAGTCCAAAAGAGATCGGGCATGTTACAGGATTTACTGGAATTGTCCAAGCAAGAACTGTCCCAATTTAGTCCGTTGCGAACCCCTCCACGATGCGTGATGCCTGTCAACAAGATGATACGACGTAAAGCCAATCAGTGGCGACGCATTCCAGTAAAAAAAATGATCTGAAGCAAAGAATGGGAATCTGTGTTTTTGTGCTCCTGAACACCCAAAGATGTCACTCCCAGAAACTAACCCTCTTCTAACCCCAAAGGAAGGAAAAGGAAAGGACTGCCTCATCGTTTAGTCAAACATGGGGACATGTTGTCGTCCTGTCCAAAGCTTCTCCACCCATGCGAAAAATATCATTCAAACAGCGTCCAAAGACGTCATCGATACCGTGTGCGAATGTTGTTTGAACGTCTTGAAAGGCACGATACCTGTGTCTAAACACCAGAAAAAATGATTAGCCAAACATAGTTACGTTCTTCGCCAAATGCGACCAAGCTAGCGAACCTGTCGGTGACTATGCGACAATCATCGACACAGGCGGCGAATCTACGATCCAGTCGGCGACTCTGCGACCAAGTCAGCGACACAATCGTCGACTCTGGGACCCAGTCGGCGATTCTGCGACCAAGCTACTGAACCTGTCGGTGACTATGCGACATAGTCATCGACACAGTCGTTGACTCTGCGACCCAGTGCGCAACTATGCGACACTGTCAGCAACAGAGTCGACGATTCTGCGACTCACTCAGAGACCCAATCGGCGCCTCGGTGACCACGGGACACCCAGTCAACGACTATTCGACTCACAGACGACCCAGTCGGCGACTCTGCGACTCACTCAGCGACCCAGTCGGCGACTCTGCGACACAGACGACGACTATGCAACCCAGTCGGTGACCCTGTGACAACGTCAGCAACACAGTCGACGATTCTGCAACTCACTCGGAGACACAATCGGCTACTCGGCGACTCAGCCATGATGTCAGCCACACAGCCAGTGACTTAGCGACCGAGTCGACGACTCCACGACCCAGGTGTAGACCCAGTCGACGCTCTGCAACAAATTCAGCGACCCAGTCGGCGACCTGGCGATCCAGACGACTATCACGCCGACGAGTCAGCGACTCAGTTGACGATTCAGCCGCCGGCCACAGGACACACAGTCGGCAACTCAGCGACCCAGCGACTCAGTCGGCGAAAAGAAGAAAGAAATAAGACGGTATACCGCTGGGGTAGAAATCTATCACACTCTGGAGCACCAGTCCTCCGAAAGATTCAAGGAGGTATCATTCGAAATACAAAAGACCTATCCTAAAGAACACGCGATAGCTGGACTAGATGTGGTGTAGGCGACGTAGTTTCCGCTGCAATAATTTGACCCAATTAAAAACCTACTTAGAGGATTTTTATTTCAACGCCTCATCGGCGGTTTCTAGGTAAGTATGTGTTTCAACAGTAGGCAAAATTTGGAGAAAATTCAATCAGCTGATTTTGAGACATTTGCGGCTATATAAGAGGGTCGGGTAAAACACATGCAGTAAGAAGATTTTACATTACGTATACTATTGGGAAATTACGTTAAGAGTTTTGACATGGACCCTTCATTGATATTTTGTCATTAGGAGATATAGAGTCCAACTACGAAGGAAGTCCTGACGAATTTCGTAGAGACGAAACAGCAAAATAAGGGGGGCCTTAGAGGGTACAGGGTATGAGAAACACTCAAATGCTAATAAACTCAATAATTTGTACGCATATGACCCTTACTTAGAGGATTTTGATTTCAACGCCTCTTACACTGTTTCGAAATAAGGCCCCTTTCTATCAGCAGAAAAAGTTTAAAGAAAATTCGTGGAGCCGATTTCGAGGAACTCGTGACTAAATAAAGGAAGTCGAGCAGAACACATGCGTTCGATTATATACATGTGGGCCATTACGTCCACTCTTTATACAGTCTTGACATGAACCCTCCATGGATATCTTATCTCAAGGACATAGAGTCCACCTACGAAGGAAGTCCTGAAGAATTTCGTGAAGACGAAACAGCGAAATAAGGTAAGCCTTAGGGGGTACCATCTGTCAAAAACACGCAAAATGTGGATCGAACTGAGCTATTACTGGATCCCACTGACAATGACTTAGAGGACTTTGATTTTATGGTCTCTTGGAAACTATCTAGTTTGGTATCAGTTCTAACAGTAGGAAAAGTTTGAAGAAAATTTATCCGCTAGATAAAGGGGTTTCGGTAGAACACATGCCGTTGGAAGATTATACCTGATGTATACAGTTGGGACATTACGTCCCCTATTTACAGAGTTTCGACATGGATCCGTATTTGATATTTATCTCTTAGGGATGGAATTTACCTTCGAAGGAAATCCTAATGAATTTCGTGAAGAGGAATCAGCGAAATAAGGGTCACCTTGCGGGTGTAAGTATGAGAAACGCAGAATGTGTATCATTGTATCAATATATGTTTATTAAATGAACTCCGACTTAAAGACATTTTATTTCAACGCCTCTTCGAGAATGCCTAGCTAAGTATGTGTTAAAACTGTAGGAAAAGTCTGAAGAATATTTGTTGAACCGATTTCACAAAATTGTCTGCTAGATAAAGGGATTGGATGCAACGCATGCCGTATGGCGATTTTTCATAGATTTTTGGCATGGACTGTTCTTCGACACTTTATCTCTAGCGGTCAACGTCGACCCTCGATTAACTTCTTCAAGATGAATCAGCGAATTAAGAGGCACTCTGTGAGTACCTGGTTTGAAAAACACGCTCACTGTACATCTAATATATCAATAATTTGTAATAATTTGATCACTACTTACAGGATTTCGATTTCAACTCCTCCTGGACGGTGTCTAACTCGGGATCAGTTGCAACAATAGGAAGACATAAAAAAAATAATTCGTCGAGCCGATTTCTCGAAATTCATGTCTAGATAAATATGGCCGGGTACAGCACATGCCGTGAGAATATTATATTTTACGTAGACAGATGGGCCCTTACGTCCCCTCTTTAAGCATCTTTGACATGGGCACTTCTTTGATATATATATATATATATATATATATATATATATATATATATATATATATATATATATATATATATATACACACACACATGGACCATTGAATATCCCTATAAAGAGTTTTACATTAGCCTTCTAGAGTTTTTATGTCTGGTAATATGTTGAAACAACGAAATCAGTCTTGACGAAGTGAGAGGGATCAGTGAAATGGGGGGGGGGGGGGGAGGGGGGCAATCTCTGGGTATCGGATATAAAAGTCACGTTCAATGGCTGTCGATTGTGTCAATATTTTTTACTTACAGATACTGTACTTCCAGAAGTTTGATTTTAGCGCATCTTGGAGAATTTCTGCTTATGGATCCGTTCCATCTCTATATAGATTTATTGAAAATTTTGTGGGACCGATTTTTAGAGATATGGAGCTTTATATATGTTATGCATAACAAAGAATATAAGGAAATCATATATTCAGCCCTTCTCTTGCAGCAGAGAATTTAAGAAGGTTTATCCAGCTCCCGCCACAAAAAAGATGTGATACCCACCCATGGCACATACATGCATGTGATGCCCTACATTAAGACATTTTGAAGTCCTCACCCTCTAACAACTGGAGAAACTCTCAGCTTGGTAGATTGGCCGGGATGACAGGCTGCGGTCTAGCTCTAGCGTCTAATGATGATGAGGGACACCCTGGACATGCGCATGTGGGTGGCCAACGAAGCAATTTTCTGTGTCGTCTTCGATCGCAAAGAAGTCGGTATCTTTTTTATTCCCCTATTTGCTCGTCTCACGTCCTTGACTATTGCTGCCAGGGTGGTGGTGACCGTGGCGCAATTAACTACCGTCAAGGCCGCCAGTAGGCGCCTTAGCTGAGCTGGCCCTAAAGTCCAAAAACCGCAGCATTGGAGACAAGAGCCTGGGGCGACGTCGAGAACCATCTCCAACTTTAACCGGTCCGGTTCGTCCAACCCGAAAACACTTTTCCGGCGTCTGCATGCGTGACGAGCTACCGCGTCTGCCATGGTGAGGTGTACGAAGGTCGTCATTGTCAACCTCGGCAAATCGTCAAACTACGTGACCTATTGGATGTTTTTTTCTCGCGGCATTGGCTAGTACTCTTTGTTCAGAACATATATAATTGCGCTCTCGAACGACCCGAAGCCTGGTGCGTTGATGAAGACGGCGTTGTTTCTGCGTAGCTGATAATTTCAACAGGTCTGATTACGGCATTTAGGATATCCCGTAGGACAACTTAAGACGCTCGCAGAGATACAGACGACGCCCTCCTAAGTGCTCTGGCTAACATCGCTCAGTACGTGAGAAATGTTGAGTTACTGAAATGCCCAAATACTTACAACGCCATAGACTTGAATGACCTTATTGTGTTCATCAAGACCGCCAGTAGACCAAAATGCTCTGACGTAGATTTTTTTTATACTCCTACTGAGGTCTGGCGTAGTGGTTTAGTCAAAACTGTATAAAGAGTGGACGTAATGGTCCACATGTATATAATCTTACGGCATTTGATCTGCTCGATACCCTTTATTTAGTCGCTAGTTCCTCGAAATCGGCTCGACGAATTTCCTTTAAACTTTTTCTGCTGTTAGAAAAGGGCCTTAATTTGAAACAGTATAAGTGGCGTTGAAATCTAAATCCTCTAAGTAAGGTTTCCATGAGTAC
Organism: Sinohyriopsis cumingii; assembly: GCA_028554795.2. Lineage (NCBI taxonomy): Eukaryota > Metazoa > Mollusca > Bivalvia > Unionida > Unionidae > Sinohyriopsis > Sinohyriopsis cumingii. The sequence continues at coordinate 29,536,485 of CM068825.1, read as the reverse complement.
AAACTATTGATACAGTTTATTAACATTTGCGTGTTTTTCATACTCGGTATCCCCTAAGGCGCCCCTTATTTCGTTGTTTTTGCCACAACTTCACAGCTGCACTATTTCTTCTTATTCCATTTCTGTAACGTATCGGTAGTTTTTCAAGCCTTAAAATATACAACTATACAGGGACCTATTTTACCATCGCTACCTCAAGCCAGTCAAATAATGCTTTTAAGCCTAATTTCGCCTATAACCATCCACCATATCTACCCTTATAACAAAGCAAGACGTCTCCAAACATCGGAACCGTCCCTTCTGAATTACTCTGTTGCACAATTAACCAGTCAACCACACGAATACGGCACATGCACTCACACACTCGTTACATATAGCTAGGTTTTAATAGGGACTACTCCAGGGACACTTATGGTACTCTGACCTGAACTCACTATAAAGTTAAACCATGCCATCCTGGAATCTCATCAACACTGCAATATGTGATGTTTTCCCCTAGCAATTGGCTAATTAGTCGCGCTTAGGACACTGACTTCCCAAAATCAACCAAGTGATCACTTTAATCTATGAAATCCTTAAAATGAAGAGCTATATGCTAATGGCTGATACTCCAAATTTATTACAATATCAAACATTGGTCTATGTAAAAACTGTATAAAGAGGAGACGTATTAGCTCAAATGTAAACATAATATAAAGTGTTATGTCATGTGTTGTGCTCGACTAACTTTATCTAGCTGAGAATTTCTCCAAATTGGCTCGACGCGTTTTCTTCCACTTTTTCTGTCTGTTATTTACATAAAAACCAAGAGGCGTTGTAATAAAAATCCTCTAAGTAGAGGTTCAATTAGTGCAAAAGTTTGATGCAATCTATGAATATTTTAGTGTTTTTCATACTCTGTACCCATCATTGTTTCATCTCGACGATATTCGCCAGGACTTCCTTCGTGGGTGGACTCTGTCGCACGGAGATAAAATATCAAGGAAGGTCCATTGTCAGAACTCTTTAAGAGGAGACGTAGAGGCCAACTATATAACGTAAGGTATATTATTCTGATCGCTTGTATTTTGCTTGGCCTCTTTCATTTAACAGCGAATTCGTCGAACTCGTCTCGACTAATTTTCTTCTAAGGTTTCCTACTGTTGGGATTGGTTACTCTTTACCGACTGTCAAACAAGGGTTGAAATCAAAATTCTCCGAGTAAGGGTTCAAGCATCGCAAAGTTTGGCTACAGTCTGTTCATAGATTGTAACGGTTTTAAATACTGTTGGTATCCGTAAAGACCCTCTTAGTTTTCCGCTTGCATTAGACAAACACCGTCAAAAATGCTTTTGGAAGCAAAATATTTATCTGTTTAGAAGATATCTTACAATAATAAATGCCAAGATCGTTTTAGTGGTGAACTGTAGGAACCAGATAGGGACTGAAGAGGCATTCTGCTAATGGACTTTGTTGCAACTATCATATATTAATCTCCAGATTCCAAGAAATCGGGTCGACAAATATTCTTTAAACTTTTCATACATTTGTTAGAGATCCCTAACTAGATATTCTCCGAGAGGCGTTGAAATCGATATACTCTAGGTAGGGCTTCAAAAATAACATTCTATTCAATCGATCCAAATTGTGCGTCCTTTTCATATCCAGTGCCAATAGGTTGTTCCTTCTTTCGCTGATTACTTTCTTTGAGATTCATCAGGACTTCTTTAATGGCTGGACACTATCCCCTAGAGATAAGGTGTCAGTGAAAAGTCCATGTCAAAACTCTTTGAAGAGGACACGTATTGACCCACCTGTATAAGTAAGATATTAACTTCTTGCCGCATATGCTATATCCCTCTTACGTAGTCCCAATTTCTGGAAAACGGTTAAACAAATTCTTTCAATGAATTTAGCTTATGTTGGAACAGATTCCTGAATAGAAACTGTCCATCAGAAGTTGCAATCAATATCGTTTATGTGCGTGTTTAATTCGCACTAAGTATTATTCGATTTGACTTACATTGAGCGTGTTTCATACACCTACCCGTATACTTGTTTACCTAGTTCCAAGGACTTCAAGACAACATTCGATGTCAACTGAAACCTTCATAAACCCGTAAATACTTAAAATAATTCTTCTTTAAGCACATTATGATCACATAAGAGAAATCTCCAAGTTCAAACTCGTATGTTTTTTTTTGTGGTTTCACGTTTACTTGAGTCATTAGTAAGCTTTTCGAAGACAAATGCTAATATTTCGCGCCATGCATAACAGTACGCGACCCCAACGTCCAACACAACTAATTAATCCTATTTCACATTACTAATTATGTATACCCACCAATATCCAAACCCCTTCCTCCACACAGTCCGTGATTTGTCTCTAGTCAGCTTTATATAGCTGGCACCAAAGAACACTCTTATTTCTCTAACTGGGTTAGATTAACACCAATGCATGCTCTGACGGGTTTTTAATCTTCAATAAGTAAGTTATAACCAATTACTTATATAACTGTGAATAAAGAATACCCAACTGGATGTGAATAAGGAATCAGTAACCAAATGTATGTATAAATAGTTGAATCAGGAATAAGTAACTGGCTACTTATTCCTTATTCAATCGGTAACTAGTTACTTATTCCTTATTCAATCGGTAACTGGTTACTTATTCCTTATTCAATCGGTAACTGGTTACTTATTCCTTATTCAATCGGTAACTGGTTGCTTATTCCTTATTCAATCGGTAACTGGTTACTTATTCCTTATTCAATCGGTAACTGGTTACTTATTCCTTATTCAATCGGTAACTGGTTACTTATTCCTTATTCAATCGGTAACTGGTTACTTATTCACTTATTCAATCGGTAACTGGTTACTTATTCCTTATTCACTTATTCAATCGGTAACTGGTTACTTATTCCTTATTCAATCGGGAATAAGGAATTAGTAATCATCTTGATGTCCATCTCAGTCTCAGTACTTACAAATTTCAATCTGGTACAACTTAAAGAAATCAAACTTCTTGTAAGACTGATCAGAAGTCCTTATTTCTTCCTACGTGCACTGAGGATATGTTATTTCTGCTATAAGTTAAAAAGTAATCAGGAATATCCTTAAACATATTGCAAAACATATTGAATCATGAGTTTGACAATACAGTCAATATGTAGCACTTGAAGCCAATGTGTCAAGATAAGCATGAATTCAGGTTGAGAATATCACCAAACTGAATATCGTTATGTCTCAGAACTGCAATATTAAAGCTTTCAGCGCTGTTCACGTGTGTATTATTATCAATATGCTAGACGTCGGTTATCTGACTGATTTCATTGTTAAGGAAGAGAAACCACCGATGCCCAGTGACGAAACATAATAATTTTTAGTCCGACATGTTTATGAAAAATGATAAATTAATCTTACACTATGTTCAAATTTTCAACTTTTATTAAAAATTCAAGTATAAAAAATAATGTGCCGATTTAATGTCAATACAACAAATTCCCCGATACCATTATAACTTATTAAGACTAAAATAGCGGAAGAAATGTTGTGCATAAATCCATCAGCGGTATCTAAAACTCTCGTGTGGACATGTTACAATTAGTGACGTTAGTAACAAAACCATATGCAGTATTTGCAAAAAGGTATATTGAGATAATACTAGTAACCTCGCCTCACGGTTACAAGACATACAACAATACAGTCATTACGATTCGGAAATATTTTGGAAAATTTGACAATTAAATTAAGTCAAAGTGAGTTTAGCCTTACTTGTGTTACATTTCTGGGATATAGTGTGGGAATCGGACAAGTTAAACCTAGAAGTTAAAGTCAAGGCTATCTCTGAATTCCCTGTGCCTATCAGTAAAAAGCAACTGATGCGATTTCTTGGCATGGCTGGATATTATCGGAAATTTTGCTCCAAATTTTCTATAAGTGCTGAACGCCTGACCAATTTGTATGTCAGAAAAGCAAGTTTCATTGGTCCAATAAATGTCGCGAGGCTTTCAATAAATTAAAGGTCATACCTAGGAGCGCATGAGTTCTTTCAGATCCGGATTTCAGACAATCATGTAAAACGTCCGTTGGTGCAAGATATGTTGGGGTTGGTGGCGTTTTCATTCAAAAAGACCAAATTGTGTATATTATCACGTGTATTATTTCTCTTAAAAAAAGTAAATAATCAATTATCCCACTATCGAGAAGAAAAATTTGGCTTTACGTTTGGATTAACGACATTTTGAAGTGTGCATTAATTCTGCTCCTTCTCAGATTAGTGTATTCAATGATCACAACCACCTTACTTTCATCTACAAAACAAAAAAGGAAAATCAGAGATTGTTGAGGTGACGTTTGATGATGCAAAATTATAACATGGACATTAGGCACATCAAGGGAAAAGAAAATTGATTGCAGGTACATTCTCACGTGTATAGAACTTCTATATTTCTTTATTTTGTATGTTTTGTGTCCTTAATAATGTCCTCGTATGTAATATTTTATTTTCATAAGCGTGTTTGATTAATAATATATAACAAAGCTTTGCTATATAAATCTTTTTTTTTCTTTTTGAGGGGGAGGTGTTATGCATATCTATATTTTGTGTAACCTTTAGTACGTAACTGTATCTATATCATGTGTAATGTCTGTTCCTGACTGTAAATTGTAGTGATAATCTATAAAGAAGATTTTATATAGCTAATTTTTTGTCAGTGGTTATAGAGTCTATTTAAGGATATTGAGATATAAATATGTGTTTACACGTCAAATTCAACCTATATCTTGAAGTTGTTGGCACATTTCGAGTAATTTATCATTGAATTCTGATGTCAAGTGGGTTCTTGGATGAATTACATTACTTTCCATTAGATGGGTCGATCCTGGTGTGTTCTTTCACGACGTGTGGGTATTTTGAAATATCAAGTAGTGAGTAGGAGAAAATTGAATTTTAGGGCCGTATGAGAATATAAGGTGATGGAATTGGGCAAGGAAGGCACTCTTATTTACTATGTTCATGTTTTAATATCAGTCTGCAGAGGTGTTTTATTTTGTGTTATATATCATTTGAGAGGAAATGTCTGTTTGGACTACTCATTGGAATTACAAAGTACTTGATGGACTGAAATGTTATTCTGGGACTATTGTGAAGTTATTCAAAGAAATTCTGGATAACGCCATTGTGATATTTCAGGACTGTTGGGAGACCAGTACATTCGAGGACATGGAATTCATTCAGAACATTTGGAACATTCGATTATTTAGGACTAGCGATAGAACTTTTGGAATTATTTTGGAATTATTGGAATTATTTTTTATTTAATTCACAATACTATCAGCTCCTCTTAAATTTTCAGTTTTTAAAACTTCATGGTTTTGCTGCTGTCTGTTGCTTAGTGTATCATCATAGAGTCGTAACAATTTAACTCCCTGATGTATCGTCTCTTGCTTGTTAAAAGTTATAAATGTACTTTAATATATTTGCTATTTATTTTGATAAATAATATTTCTTCATCTTTTATGTTGGCGTTCAATTGTGCTCCTCTGCAATTGTTTGTAATTGACAGAAACATTCTACAGTCACCTCTATAAAAAAAAGTCCAATTTTAAGTTTGAATCTGTTTATGTACTTTTAGAAGTTTACCGTGCATTGATCTGTGTCGTAATCATACTATCAACCTCGATCAAAATTTTAGCCTCATGCTGTCGCAAGGGACTCCACAAATTTTTATGTATAGCTATATTGTGTGCTTAATTTTTGCCCATGATTATAGATTGTACTGATGAGCTTTGACTATGATATTAGAAGGTTCTAGAAAATGAATCTGTCTAGAGTTTGAAGTAATTTTGGGATTGAAGGGTCGGGATGTTATGTGTCAGATAGAGATATATTGCGACAAAGAGTCTTGGGGATGTATATAAAGAGGAAGAAGTACACAATTATTCATATTCCTTTCCTTGTTTTTGTTTAATATTAGCGTCTGATCTTGTAGAAGTACACAATTATTCATATTCCTTTCCTTGTTTTTGTTTAATATTAGCGTCTGATCTTGTACTCGATCATTCCTAGCATCCAAATACAGTACAAAATTTCATAAGGACATTCAGAAATCCACATATGCTATGCAAATTTAAGATCTAAGGCTTTTGCATGCACAGTAGGAGCAACCTTCTCGTGGCTCAGAAGAAAACAAAAGTCTCGAAATCTCTAATTATACCTTGCTCTGAGTGTGGTTCTGATTGTCCAATTGTATTACTATGTACTACATTACCAAAATTGTTAAACAAGCTCTTTAATGCTTTAAAAAGGTTTACATTAACAAACTACATGCCATTATTTGCACATAATTCTGATCCACGACATCATTCCCGGAAATTCATCACACCTATTTAATTGAATACTAATACGCGTTTATGTGCTAGGCATCTGTATTTCACACTCAAGCCACAAGCATGCAGTGTGTTCACCACTGTTTTGTTTGTCTCACTCTTTCTTGATTTGAACTCATGAATTACCTGATGTTAGACCATGACTAGTTATAATATCAATTCTGACCAAGATACATACTTTCAGATTTTTGAAGCCCTGACAGTTGATCTGTTTATTTTGTCAGATAACACCCTAATAACAATCAGATTGGAAACTGAAAGTACATTTAATTCTTGAATTACCTTTATGACATTTTGAAATCGGGGTACATATATGTATTACCCGGAATGACTTGCCTGTTGAATCTCGGACACAGTGGTACCGATTAAATTGGTCTCCAGAACAATATGTCAGAATTTTAGCACAAATCCCTGAAAGACTATTATGGACTGGACATGAATGGAAATCATGGTGACAAATGTTTCCAAAGTAACGCACTGCTTGACTTTGTTCCAAACTTACAAACGCTTTAAATCCAGTCTGGAATAAGAAGAAAAAATTCAAATAAATAAATAAACTAGCAATGGGATCTTTTGTTAACAATTCCATTTTCTTTAGCTTTTGGCACTCCTCTATTACTCAACCATGGTGTGGCATCCTGGATCCAAACAAGCGCTACTGCCATATACTCGTCGTAAAACAAATTGAATACATCTAATACAATTAGCCAAGGATGCCACGGGAATCGGATTGGACTGGGGTTGGGCTGCGGGAGTGCATTTAAAAGTCACATTTTCATAGGTAATATGAATTCTTGCTTGCAATCTCAATTCTATATACACCATTTGGGTGAGGCTGATCATACTTGGCACAGAATATTTCTCTGACCCTAATGGAGGAATCTCCGACTCTTATAAATGTCAAAGCATTAAGTCGGGAGGCTTAGCTTTTTCATAAGGCTACATAACTAGCACTGGGACTTTTGACTCTCACTACTTCATCCCAAAGAAAATCTCCTTTCATAAGAGCACAATGACTAGATAGCAACAAAGGTAACTGAAATTTAATCAGAGCAAACAAACTATGCAGCAATCAGGGACAATTTCTGGTTATTATATAAACGTGTATACATGATTATATTTTCTAGAAATGTAAAAATTCATTGATACCATCCGATAAATTTTACAAGGACACACTGCTTCGATATTTGAACGAATTAGGAATATCCCAAAACATATTGCAAAACATATTGCCTCACGAGTTTGACAATACAACCAATAGGTATCACTTGAATCTAACATATCAAGATATGCATGAATTAAGGTTGAGAATATCAACAAACTGAATACCAGTAGTGAAGCGGGATACCCTACGGACAATGGGGAAAATACATTATAGACACCATCCTCCGGGACACTCTACGGACAAGAATTTTCAGATCACCAAGGGACACTCTACGGACAAAGGGAATTTAACATGGGAATATTAGGACTGTATACGGACAAGGGAAAGTAGGGTTGTTGTATAGGGACAATAGGAATGGAACTGGTAAGGTGACGTCACAGTACTGAAGATTCGTAACAATGTAGCAAGTGCCTGACCTCGATCGGGACCAAAGAGCGGGGGAAAAAATCTTAGAATTTTTGGCGGGACATTACGGAGCCCCTTAAGTGACATGGATGCACATATTTTTTATTTCGTTTAATCGAAATATATTTCGTTTAAACGAAATACTATTTCGTTATTTCGAAATATTATTTCGTTATTTCGAAATACTATTTCGTTATTTCGAAATGCTATTTCGTTATCTCGAAATACTATTTCGTTATTTCGAAATACTATTTCGTTTAAACGAAATAATATTTCGTTATTTTGAAATAGTATTTCGTTATTTTGAAATGCTATTTTGTTTAAACGAAATACTATTTCGTTATTTCGAAATACTATTTCGTTCTTTGGAATCATATATGATTCGTACTAGTGTTTTCCCCGGGTTCTTCCTCCACCAGTTTTACTGGCAGCCATATATAGCCTATCTTACGCTGTGAAATATCGTTAAACCCTAAAACAACAGCAAAAATTGATATTGAAGAAAATAATATTTATTATTCTTTTATGTCCAGTTACAAGAGCTAACATTTCAAAGCCACATTATTTCCTTTATTTTCTTTGCGGAGGCCAGCTGTTTTATTGGTGATTATTTTACTATAAACAGCGGTTTAGTAAGAAGTTCTGGCTCTCGCTCTCCTTGGTAAAACTGAATTCTGGGACCCCTCCCAATAAAAACGTTGTTTGATAAGAAAATCATATGTTACTACTTCTTGGGTGATAGAACACATGGCGAAAATTTTGGAAAACTTATATAAAATGACATGTTTGCATATAATGCCCTACATTTCACGTTCTCTTAGGATAAAGAAACAACATGTATCATCTGTGGAATGAAGTGGTTCAAGGTTATTATTGCCTTGACTGTTTGCAGATGAATATCTTAAAAGATACTTTTAATAACCTTCAGAAAATCTATCCTGTGACGAAGGAGATAACTTGATAAAATGATGGACAAAGACTTGGGATTAAAGTCACTGTGTCCTGAAGCAATGATGGATTGTATGTATCTTGCCGAAATTTCAGGCATGAGCGATATGGGTGGTAATGCAAGCCCAATGTCTACCTCCATTCCTTTTCAATCCAACCAAAATGATGAGGGTTATTTATGACCTCATTCCAAAGTGTCTGAGCTTCAACTCGCATAAATTGATTTATCTTGCCACGTGGCTAGGAAAGAAGCTTATAGTCAGAATTTATTAGTTTCTGGTTGATGTGTTCATATTTTGAAAAGTTTGTTTTGTTAATTTTTTAAAATACTTTGAGCTGCTTTTCCTGGAGCACTGTGTCTTTTGTATGAGACCTTTTTGTCCTTTATGCAGTCTGTCCTTCCTTTTAAATAAGAATTCTAAAAACTATCACCTGCAGCTCCGTGTCAAGGCGTTCTTAGTGTTCTTCGTATCTACCATATGACATGGAACAAATCCATTCTTGAAGGAGAAATCCTTTTCTCTGTGGCCTCTAAAAAGCGGGTAATATCAGTTACGGTTTTCATATTAGAATTAAGAATTAAAACGAATTTGATTAGTTCAGCTACATGTTTGTGTGCTTATTTCTATTGATTTTGTGACAAAGTTTCGAAAGAGGAAATTTGATGTATTTCATTAGGATTAATGGGTGTTACCGTTTGGCAATTACGATATCGGCATGAATCATCCACATACCGCGAGTAACGGCAAGTATCATCAGTGTCCAAACCCACACGGCCATGCTCTCACCTGCCCGCCCCCTCCCCCCCCCCCCGACACAAGAAAGATGAAAGAAGGTCGAATATAAGGGCCTGACGTTGCATGAAAATCCATTCTCTTTGGCAAACGGAATTTAATACTTAGCTATAGGACACACGGTACTAATTATACGGAAGAACTGTGAACCAGTTTAGAAATGGATGAAGAAATAATAGAGTATTTACAGGTTTGGTGGTCCATAATTGGTTAAAAATGAAAATTAAAATTTTAGGAAAAATATATTTTGAGAGCTTATCCTATATGTAATGTAAACAAAATATTGACAAATGTCTACTGATGCAATTTTACCATTTTTACAGGCTTGATTCAGGAGTACTCAATACTGAAAGTAGCACCTGATCCATTTGGTGCAGAATCAATAACACGTGTTTCATGCACATGTATGAGTAGTGAATGGGGTGAGATTAGCGACAATGGGAATTAGCATTAAAAACACCCCCTGGGTAAGATTGGCGACAATGGAAATTTAACATTAACCACCCTGGGTAAGATTAGCGACAATGGAAATTTAACATGGGCAAAAAACCCTGGGTAAGATTAGCGACAATGGAATTTAACATTGGAGAAAGGAAAAAAAAAAGGAAATATCCATTTTAGCGACAAAGGCATTCGAACAATGGAAAAAAAATATCAATTCTAGGGACAAAGGCAATTGAATATGGGGAATAGAGTTTGGGTCTGTCTAGGGACAAGGGGAATTGAACATGGGAATAGAGTTTGGGTTTGTCTAGGGACAAAGGGGAATTGAACATGTTAGAAAAAAAGAAAAAAAAAACAACAAAAAAAACCCAAATACTTTAGGGACAAGGGGAATTGAACATGGGTTTTTTTTAAAAAAAAATTAAACAAGGGGTAGGCAATGGAAAGTCAGTCTCTTTTCGAGAAATGTGGGTGGCCCTGAAAAGGGCCTTTGGTTTTATGTTAATATTAACATAGACGGCATCTGTCACATCTTCTTCTTCTTAAACTCCTTCTAACTGCAGGTCCATACACAAGTACCCTCTTGAGGCATCCTTGTCTTTCTATGTAAACTCTTCTCATCCATAGACTAGTATCTGTCCTATCGACAACAGTCCACTTGGATCGGACATACATGAGCATGTCTGTCCTCAACATCATTGTTGACACAAGGGTGGAAGATTGAACGTCGGTCCACATCTTGAGGCTCCTAGAACAGGTGAGTGATTGCACTGAACTGCGCTTATTTATAGGGAGAGGAAGGATTGAAACGGATTGAGTTCATTGACCAATCCAAACACGCGTGACAAAATTCAGTCAGCCCGCATCCAATCCGAAGAGAGCAGTCTGTGACGTCACGTGGTCATATAGATTCGCTAGTGCCAGTGTGCAGTCAATCGATGCGAGACAGTGATTCAACATGACGGAAACTCGGAAAACGATTCACTGGGGTGCACCAGCAGTGGAGACCGCCCAAGGGAACCCGGACTTACTTTCAGAAGAGGTACACTGGGATTTTGTGGATTTTCTTACCTCGCAAGAATTTGTTCCGGAACCTTCGTCTCATTCTTCATTACCGCAAGTGGAGAATTTTAGACAGAGACAGAAAGAAGAATTGGAGAAATTTATACAACGACAAAAGGAAGCGGAACAAGCTTTTCTCCTACAGCAACAGCAACACAAACAAGAAGAGGTAAGAAAAAAACAACAAGAAGAAGAAGTAGCAGCAAAGAAACAAGAGGGTGAAAATCAAACGGCTACGGTACTGTTGGACATTTTAGCGGAGTTAAGAAGTCTGAAACAAATGTATCAGACTTCTTTATCACGACCGAAGAGAATACGACCTTCCCGAGCTAAACACGCCAACCCTGTGACTAAGCCTATCGTACCACCCTTAGTGATTTCAGCCCAATCATCATCATCAGAAGTAGGCCTCGGCCGTGGCAAAGGCTTAAGGCAGTTAAAGTTGATTGCTTAAACTCACCCCTACACCAAAAAAGGCCCTTTTCAGGGCCAACCACTTCTCTCGAAAAGAGATAGCCTTTCAATTTGCCAATAACTCAAAAATCAACAAAAAACCCCATTTTACCCTTATAGTATTTGTCTGTGTATGAGTGCGTGAGTGTAGCTTCTTATTTAAAATCAAAACTCAAAGACACTTACCTTATATAATTAATGTATTCTTTTCTCCATAGTTACAATCCAATTCACAATTCACAGCAGAACACTTTATAAATTACATTCACTTCTTCTGTTTCTTTTTTTTTACTCTCTCTTTTTTTTTAATTTCTTCACCGTCACAGTCTTTTCCTCCTCTTCCTACCTCACTTTCTTCCCTTCTTCTTTTCTTCTCCTGTTTCTTTTTCTTCACCTGTCTGCTTTCTTCCTCTGAAGAATCTCTCTCTTCTTCTGAAGAATCCCTCTTTTCTTCTGACTCCTCTTGTTTCTTTTTTGGGCAATCTGGACACCAATGTCCTTTTTCTTGACAATAATAACAGGTATCTTGACTTTTGTCTTTTCTAGCCCCTGTTTTTGTTCTTTTTTGACGGTCTGGACACTCTGAAGACCAATGCCCTTTCTTCTGACAGATATAGCAAGTATCTTGACTTTTATCTCGAAAGGAAGGAGAGTAGTTCGTCGGCTGGTCTTAAGAGAATTTTCTAATGACCCCTCGCAAAGCTCTGATGAAACGTTCCATCTGGGTAGTCTCTTCCATCGTTGTGCTCGGTTTGAGAGTGAAATGAATAGTGAAAGGACAAGACACACACCCTTTTTATATACGCTGGTTTGCCATGACTATAAATTAGTCTATGGTGTTTAAACTTGAGTCATTTGACGTTTTGCACTCGAAACGATCCTATTCATTCGAGAAGAAAGAAGAAGAAAGTAAGAGGCAGAAACGTGATCTATCGCCTCGTACCAGAGCTGAAGTCTTGGCACAAATTCATGCCAGTGATTTTGAAGAGGACATGAGTGAACCAGAATCCGAACCCTCTAAACAAAGTTCACCACCCTTAGTCAACCCTGAAAAGTACTATTCCATTCGAGAGACGGAAAAGCGCTCCTCTAGAAAATTTAGAACCACGGCTTACACCTACACAGTGAAGTTTAAAGATTTCATATCCGACGTACCATTGGAGAAAGCAGAAGGGTTTATCACCGAGATGTGGGATTCTTTGCTCACCGCACTCAAGCGACAATGTCAACCCAAAGAAGACGATCGCTTGACACTATCCATAGATCACGACAGCTTGAAATCCCCTGTTTGGATCGAGTTTAGCAGACCCGAAGAACTAACCCTTTCCAAACTCATGGACAAGATTCAATACGTACAACAATCTAATGACCAGTTTGACATCACCGATGGTAAAGCCACACTGAAAATGGCCCACGTCTCTCCTCCTCAAGGGACCGGACAACGCAATAAGGTGTTATTGGTGAAGACCTTCGCAACACCAAAAAGAGTCTCGTCCAAATTCACAATTCTCAAGACCAGATGTGTTTAGCCCGAGCCATCGTTGTGGGACGAACCTATGCCAACAAGAACGACACGGTAGAATGGAAAAGAGCCTGGAAAACTATTCAACGATCCGACCGAGCCAAACAACGAAACGAAGCAGAACTCCTGTTACAACAAGCCGGACTGTCCAAAGACAAGCCCTGTGGCATTCCTGAGATGCAGAAATTGCAAGATATCCTAGCTCCACTCTACACCTTGAAAGTGCACCCTCAAGAAATGCGCGGACCTCTGTTGTTTCGAGGGAAAGACTTTAAGGACGGAAAATACATTCATGTCTATTATCATGATGACCATTTCGATACCATTACCACTATCACTGGATTCCTGGGATACAGTTATTACTGTGAGAAATGTGACTATGGCTATAACAATCGACAGCAATACAAACATTGCGGATAAAAATGCCCAGGATGTTTGGCCTCTCCACCCTGTCTGAGCGAAGGACAAGAAAGAGTACATTGTCCTGCTTATCTGCGCACGTTTGTCAGAACTGCCTGTTACCAACAACATCTGAAGACGCAAGGTTCACAGCAGAAATGTCACATTTGCCACCACATCGTGGACCTGCAACACGAATGCTACGTCCAAAAATACCAACCCCCACCAGAGAAAGAGGACGGTCACAAGAAGAAAGGCAATTTCATCTTTTTCGATTTCGAATGCATGCAAGAGACTGGCATTCACATTCCTAATTTCTGCGTGGCTCATCGAGCGTGCGAGAAGTGCATTCAAGAACCTATCTTCAGTCATTGCCCTCACTGCAGCAAGATTCCCGGAGGGCGTGAAAAAATCTTTCGAGGACCGAACACGTTAGCCGATTTTGCCCAATGGGTCTTAGATCCCATCGACAAGACATGGAGCCAAGAGGACATCGAACGTTACGGAGATTGTCATCGTCATGCCACAGTGATGGTTCACAATTTCTCCGGATACGATGGACAGTTTCTTCTCAGATACTATACGGAACAAGGCAACGAACGTCCTAAAGTGACTTTGAACGGAGCCAAAATCATTTTCATGCAAGTGGGACAAGTGCAGTTTAAAAATTCGATGAGCTATTTGGCCATGCCTTTGAGTCGAATGCCTAAAACGTTTGGAATGACAGAAATGGCTAAAGGGTACTTTCCACACTTTTTCAATACGGAAGCCAATCAACACGCCGTTCTACCCCATTTGCCTGAGGCTCACTATTACGACCCCGACAACATGCGTACCGAACAACGAGAAGCTTTCTACGCTTGGTACCAGACTCACGCCTCCGACCCTTTCGACTTTCAGGAAGAAATGCTAAAGTATTGTCGTTCCGACGTGGACATTTTACGGCGTTGCTGTGGAAAATTTCGAGAACTGTTCATGGAACACGGAGGGGTCGATCCTTTGAAAGAAGCTTGCACCATTGCCAAAGCGTGTTCCTTAGTGTATCGACAACGATTCATGCCTGAAAACACCGTGGCTGTCATCAGTCCTCAAACGACCCACTATGTCAAACGTCAATACTCGGTCAAAGCCCTACGTTCGTTACATTACTTGTGCGACAAGGAAGACAAATGGATTCAGCATGCCCGCAACGGAGGAGGCGAAAAGACCATCGGAACGTATTCGGTAGATGGCTGGGACTTAGAAAACCCCAAGATCGTGTACGAGTTTAACGGTTGCTTATTTCACGGATGTCCCGTCTGTTACCCTGATCGTAGCACTAAAAATCAGTTTTTACAACGAACCATGGAAGACTTGTACCAGGACACTTGTCAGCGGCGCCTAAAGTTGGAACAGGAAGGATACCAAGTGGTGGAAATGTGGGAACACGAGTACGATCACCGCATGAAAACCGATCCCGAGTTTAAACGCCTCGTGGAAAGTTACCAGTTCATGGACCCGCTGAACCCGAGGGATAGTTTGTACGGAGGAAGGACCAATGCCACCTGTTTGCTGTACCAAGCCGACGAAGAGAAAGGAGAAGAAATCAAATACTTGGACGTGTGTTCGCTGTATCCTTACGTGTGCAAATATTGTCGCTTTCCTGTAGGGCACCCGCAATTGTTGACGGAACACATCGACCTGAAAAACATTCGACAATACGAAGGCTTGATCAAGTGTAAAGTTTTGCCTCCCACGAACCTATACCATCCCGTCTTACCTCACCATTGTCAAGGCAAACTGATGTTTCCTTTGTGCAGTACTTGTGCCGAAGCGTGCAACCAAGACCAACCTTGTCAGCACACCCAGGAAGAACGTGCCTTGACGGGAACCTGGGTCAGCGTAGAATTGTTCAAAGCTCTGTACATGGGATATCAACTGTTAGAAGTGTACGAAATTTGCCACTTTCCCAAGACACAACAATACCACAAGGGTGACCCCAGTCAGAAAGGCATTTTCGCCGACTACGTGGATGCCTTTTAGAAACTGAAGCAAGAAGCCAGCGGCTATCCGTCCTGGTGTCACACTTCCGAAGACGAAAAGACATTCAAAGAGAAATACTATGAACAAGAAGGCATCTCTTTAGACCACATCGAGAAAAACGAAGGCAGGCGGTCGTTTGCCAAAGTGATGTTAAATTGCTTGTGGGGTAAAATGGCACAACGACCGTGTTTACCCAAGACGGAATATTTGACAGAACCTTCCCGCTACTTTCAGATGATTCACGACAAAACCAAATACATGAAACACGTGGACGTCGTTCGTGAGGATTTGATCTTGGTCAATTACGAAGAAGATCTGGACTTTGTACAAGGCGACCCCTTTGGAAATGTTATCATTGCGTCTTACGTGACAGCTCATGCTCGCTTAAAATTGTACGAAGCTTTAGAACTGTTAGGGGAACGTGTCCTGTACTTTGACACGGACAGTTGCATTTACATCCATCACCCGAGTCAACAGCACTCTGACATCGAAGGAGACCGTTTAGGAGCCTGGACAGACGAACATCCCGACGACAAGATTCTAAGTTTCGTCAGTGGTGATCCCAAAAATTACGGCTACGAATACCGGGACCCACAAGGAGAAGTGCACACGACGTGTAAAGTGAAAGGATTGACTCTGAATTATCGTACCAGTCGTGTGGCGAACTTTGGGGTATTGAAAGAAGCCTTGCAATCGGGAGAGGATGGAAACTTTAAAGTGACCACTCACCAACCGAACAAGATTGTACGTTTACCCACTCACCACATCGTCAGTCGACCATTGGAAAAAGTCTATCAAATCGTGTACCAGAAGCGAGTGCGACCTCCCAATCATTTCACCTTACCGTATGGACACGTCGGTATTGGTCTGTATATAAAAAGGAACCCTAGGCAAGATCGATAGTACATTGTGACTACCAAGACCGAGCGAACAAGATGAATACTTTCAGAGAAACACAAAACAAGTTTAGACGGGCACAATTCAAGTGTGGGGCTTCTGAAGTGGAATGCGATTGTTAGCCTTGCGACTTTTCAAACTGTGTTAGTGACGGTGCCAGAAGAACCCGTCAACCAGGGCAGGACTGTCGTGGACAGGCCTGAAAGACCCTTTCGGGAGGACACTTGTGTGACCTTTCCCCCTATAGTACTGGTCAGAACATTACCCAAAACATGTTGTACAGACACTTGTGTTTATTCCACGTTGATGGTTATCATGTGCCTTTTATCCTTATACTTAAGCCTTTGGCTTTTATGTATTTTTTTTGTCTTTCGTATTCATGTTTGAAACATTCAATAAACGTGTTCTGAAAAAAAGTATATAAACTCTCGTCTTGTTTGTTTTCGTGTCACAAGTGACATTCCAGACACTATGGCTACCTCTGCTGTCTCTGCTCCCTCTTCCTCTACTGTCAAAGTCATCGACGAACACTTAGATCGTGCCAGTTGGGAGGCTTTGTATCTTCGCCATCCCTTTAACATGCTCATTGCTGGACCTAGCGATTCAGGCAAAACCGAATTCGTCAAACGTTTGATCGAAGATAAACATCATTTGATCGATCGACCTCCTCAGCGGATCGTGTGGTGTTACAAAGAGTGGCAATCGGCGTACAGCCTCTTGCGAGAAAGTCAAGGCGATTCCATCGTGTTTGTGGAAGGCATTCCTAAAGAAGACGACGGCATCGTCTCTGACTCCCGTCAAACCCATTTGGTCATTTTTGGCGACATGTTAGGAGAAGACGAAGAAGAAATTAAAATGTGGTTCACGCGCAAAGGGCATCACCGTAATGCCAGTGTCGTTTACATCACCCAAAATTTGTTTCAACAAAGTAAAGCCCATCGCACCATCAGTCTCAATGCGCATTATGTGGTCTTGTTTAAAAGCCCTCGAGATAAATCGCAAGTGCAAGTCTTAACCAAACAGTTAGGGACACCTTGGCTGACTCAGGCGTACGACGATGCCACTCAAACTCCACGCGCCTATTTACTCGTCGATTTGAAACCTACGACCCCCGATGATTTGCGATTTCGTACCCACTTGTTTCACCACTGGTGCCAAGACGGAGGGCCTGTCCTGTACACGTCTCCGTCCTCGACTTAATTTCACTCCACAAAAAAATCTATAAAAACCTCAGACCCTTTTCGTCTGTCTCACACACATTTTGAACATGACGTCCCTTCAGTCGCATCTTCCCGTCAAATTGATTCGTGCCTTGTATGGCATCAGTCGTGAAAAAAATCCACAAGCACGAGCTCGTGTCTTAGAAGCTAGTCTCAAAGAAGTCTTACGATGGTTCACGGTGACGGCACGTCAATTACTCCAAGGAATCATTCAGATTCCTCATCAAACCAAACGCTTTTATGATCGAAACAAAGTCGCTTTGACCCAACTGGCCGATCCCCGCATCGACACTCAAACCAAAAAACAAATCATTTTGAAACCTGGAGGGAGCGGTACTCTAGGAGGGGTCATCATTCGCTCTCTCTTAAGATGGGATCCTAATGCCCCCAAACTTCTCCCCAAGAAAAAAGTCAAACGAAGCTCCAAGAAGAAGAAAAAGACCAGGTCCTCAAGGAGAACTTCTCCAGTGGCGGGACCCTCCTCTTACCAGACGCCACCCCGGAAAAAGAAAAGAAGCCCCCAGAAAAAGAAAAGTCTACAGAAGAAAACTAGTCGCAAGAGAGGCACTTCGGCCAGGACGCAACCTTACACTCGCAAACCACGACCTGCCACGGCGGTGACTGTGTCTCCGGCAGCCTCAAGTTCATCCACTTCACCATTGATGACACCAAGAACTGAAGAGTACTTGGAGACGTTGATCACACCAAGAACTTCTCCGTTGATGACCCCAAAAAGAACTTCCCCAGTGGCAGGACCCTCCAATTTAGTGGCAGTGGCTGCTGCTCACAAAGTACCTTCTACCAAAATCAAAGTCCAAGAAAGATCGGGCATGTTACAAAGTTTACTGGATTTGTCCAAGCAAGAACTGGCTCGATTTAGTCCGTTACGTACCCCTGCACGACGTGTCATGCCTGTCCTCAAACTGATACGACGTAAAGACAATCAGTGGCGACGCGTTCCAGTATAAAAAAGGTCTGTGACCAAGTAGGGGTATCAGTGTTTTTGGTGCTGAAGACTCAAAGATGTCACCCTCCAGAAAACATCCCTCTTCTAAACAACCCCAAGGAAAGAAAAGAAAAGGTCTGCCTCCTCGTTTAGTTAAACATGGGGACATGTTATCTGTCCTGTCCAAAGCTTCTCCACCCCTACAAAAAAAAACTCATTCAATCGGCCTCCAAAGAGGTCATCGATACCGTGTGCGAATGCTGTTTGAACGTCTTGAAAGGCACGATCCCTTTGTCCAAACACCAGAAACAATGCTTAGGTAAACATCGTCACGTTCGTCGCCAAATGGTTCAAAAGAAAATTCCCATTCGTCAAACGAAGAAGATGTTGGTCCAACGTGAAGGCATTTTACCCCTCTTGTTAGGTCCCTTACTGAAAGGAGTCTTGGGAACCATGTTGGGAGGACTGGTGGGAGCAAGATAAAAAGGCCCTCGGAAGTCCTAAGATCTCAGAATCGACCCCTGACAACCCCATGGAAGGACGAAAACTAGATTTAGTGCCTTACAAACGATGGATGGAATACCATCGTTGGCAAGAACAACGCACCCCGTATTTACCTCCCAATCCACATTTGAGCGAGATGTCCCAGTTACAACACGAATTGCAGTCCTTGATGGATCGCCAAGATTTGTCCGAAACAGAAAAATCGCAAAAGTACGGTCAACTCTTGCAACGACTGCAACTCTTTCACCAGAAAGCTTTAGACGAAACAGCTCTACCCACTCTGAAAGATTTTAAGACCTTGATGAAAAGTCCAGCACCATTACCAGTACCAGTACCAGTACCACCACTACCAGTGACCAAGAGAGAAAAAAGAGAAGAAGAAGAAGAAGAAGAAGGGTTTCAAACTCCACCAGAAAAAGTACGCAAGTTAACAACACCACCTACCTCCAGAATTGGATGGATTAAAAAGATGATGGCCACCCTTTCTTCATCACAAGAGAAAATGAAAGTGAAGACAGAAGTGAAGACAGAAGTGAAACAAGAACCGATATACCCCGCTCAGACATCCTCCTCTTCAACACCTATTGCCGGTCGCACACGCAAAGCATTGCAGTCCAAGAAAGTACCCCAAGAGAAAAAGAGTAGCATCCTCCAAGAGTGGGTGTCTTATTAACACACAAACACAAAAAAATGGAAAAAGTCTGAGCCAGCATTTACTACGATCCCTCTCATCCTGCAGGTTACGCAGGAGTTAAAAAATTGTATCGTGCTGCCAAAACTCGACTGAAAAGTCTCCGTTTACCTCAAGTGCAACGATGGTTACAAAAACAAGCTACCTACACTTTACACAAACCCATTCGACGCAAGTTTGCCAGAAGTCGCACCCGAGTGGAAGGCATCGATCATCAATGGCAAGCCGATTTAGCCGATGTCTCTCATTTGGCCAGCTACAATCGTGGCTACAAATATTTGTTTTGTGTCATCGACGTCTTTTCCAAATTTGCCAGGGTCGTGCCCTTGACTTCCAAATCGAGCAGCGAGTTAGTGCGAGCCCTGCAACGGTTGTTGAAACAAAGCGGTCGTCACCCTCTTCGATGGCAAACGGACAAAGGCACCGAATTTCTGAACCAAGCTTTCCAAAAAGAATTAAAGAAACGTGACATTCATTTTTTTTACCACCGAGAATCCTGAAACCAAAGCCAGCATCGTGGAACGTTTTCAACGCACTTTGAAAGAACGCATGTGGAAATATTTTACGCATCACCACATTCTAAAGTACATCGACATCTTACCGCACCTGGTGCAAGCGTACAACCAATTTTAGCATCGAAGCATCGGACGTGCCCAGCAAGAAGTGACTCCCGACAACGAAGTGCTGATGTTTGAGCGTCTGTTTGGTACGTACCCGACGAGGGCTGTCCCCAAGAAAAGTGGAGAGTTGGCCGTAGGAGATTGGGTGCGCATTGGCAAAACCAAACGTACTTTCGACAAAGGTTACTTACCTAACTGGACGACCGAATTGTTTCACGTCACTGGACGAGTGCATGGCCGTCATCCTGCCGTCTATAAATTGGAAGACATGAACGGAGAAGTGCTCAAAGGAACGTTTTATTTGCCCGAGTTACAACGTGTCACCAAAAACGAAGACGACGTGTACGACATCGAAAGCATTCTCGAACGCAGAACCCGTAAAGTGGGCAAACGACGTGTCAAAGAAGCCAAAGTACGTTGGAAAGGATATCCGCCCAGTTTTGATTCTTGGATCGACGCTTCGCAAGTCATCGACTATAAAAAGAAGTGACGATCATGCCCTTTCACACAGACGCAGCTACGTCGACCACTCCTTCACCCAGTTCTTCTCTGCAAGATTTACAAAAACAACCCTTGTGGGTGTTTTGCGTGGAACGAGTGCCTAAAACGCAAATCGTCTTTTTCTGCCAAATCTTCGTGATTTATTGTGTCATCAGAGCAGCCATTGCCAATTTGAGTTTGCAACAAGGAGACAAACAATTGTGGACCATTTTATTGAGCAGTTGCATTGGTAACCTGCTTCCTAATCCCTCCCTGAAATTCTCTTCGAACGGGAACCACGGGAACCTTGTGTCCAGTGCCAGTGCCAGTCACCACTCCATCAACAACCACAACCAGAACCCCATTTTGGGCGGAGACACGCCTCTGACGTCCAGTAACCCCTCGGACAGCCACAGAACTCTGGAATTATGAGTCACCAAAACCAATTTTACTTAACCTTACCCAGTGACAGTTCCATGGAGGTGTTTCCCAAGAACACGTTGTGCTGTTACACGGCCAAATTACCTCAGACCATCCCCTTAGATCACGAAGCCCATTGGGAAGTGGCTTTAGTAGAAATCATTCACCCGACCCAAGTCCTCAATGTTCTTCCCAATCAAAATTTTTTTGATGTAGAGGTTCATGACGAACAATTGCAACAGTACTTGGATACCTATGGCAAATATGACAAGAAAACCCCTGGCACAAAAGATCAAAAGTACACCACCTATCACTTGTTCATTCCTCCAGGCTATTATTTTAGTGGTCAACATTTGGTGAGCACCATAACCTCCAGATTTAATGTCGTGTTTCTTAAAGCTTTGGAGAGTGTCAAAAAAAGTGTCACCAAGGAATACCACAAAGCAGCTCGTCGCTTCTCGATGAAATTTGACGGGAGTAAAATCCTGTCCATTTTATTTTGTCCTGAATTGTTTGACATGTTGGGCGGAGACATGGACATGAGAATGACCATGCTCAAGAAAAACGAATTACCAATCGCTTACGACAACGAGTCTTTTAGCAAGTTATTTCGTGCCCCGGTAGAACTGAACCAAGGACTGAATTTGATGTTTGTGTACTCCGATGTGGTGGAGTACAACGTGGTGGGACACACCTCCGCACCGTTACTGCGTGTCATTCCTTTCAAAGTGGATTCTGCCACGGTCACTGACGAGGAAGGTGGAAACACTTATCACGTTCACCGCGAATTTGTCAATCCTCACTATTTGCCTGTCAGCAAGTCGTATTTGGACACGGTCAACATTGCTATAAAAGGAGATCTGGGACAAAATATTCCATTCACCAAAGGAAACGTCACGGTGAAACTCCATTTTCGAAAACGGTTCTCTCACGACTCGTAAGTCATGTATCCAGTGTACCGAGGGGTTGCTCGACAGCGAGGACACGGTTTAGGAGATATGTTAAAATCGGCCTTTCGTTTGGTGGCCTCGGTGTTGAAACCGATGGTGACACGCGGATTGCACGCCTTGAAAGATGGGACACTGACGCATGGCAAAGAATTTCTCCAAAATGTCATCATCGACAAACAAAACCCTAAAGAAGCCTTCATGAGGGCAGGCAAAAATGTCTTCCTGCAAACGGGCAAAGACCTTTTGGAACGACACGAAACACCTATAAATGCCCTGCACGCTACCGAGTCAAGCATTCAGCAAGGACAAGGCAGAAAGAGACGACGAAGAAAACACCCTTTCACCAGACTTCACACGTCTAAAGCGAGAAAAACAAAGAAAAGAAGAACCGTTCGAGATTTAGACGTTTTCGATTATTGAGACACAGAACAAAATGATGCACCGAGAGTCGTGTGCTTGTTCCAAGTCGGAACTGGATCTCTTTGCCATGCCCCCTACCATGATGACGATGCAAGAATCCCAATGGGTGGAATTTCATCCCGTCTCCTCTTTGACGGATTCCGCTCCCATCGAGTTTGAAATCAAAGGACAACCCGAAGATTACATCGATCTGAATAGCAGTTACCTATATTTGAAAGTGAAAGTGATCAAAACGGACAACACCAATCCAGGAGGCGATGCTATAGTAGCTCCTGTCAACAATTTCATGCATTCCTTGTTCAGCGAAGTGGACTTGTACTTGAATAACAAACTGGTCAGCAGCAGCATGGATACTTACCCATATCGTGCCTACTTGGAAAATCTCTTGACGTACGGAAAAGAAGCCAGGAATACTCATCTGGATGCTTGCGTGGTATGGAAACCTGACACGGCAGGTGTAGGCACTTTTAGCGACACAGTCCTGACAGAAGATGACAATCCTCACAATGTGGGGTTTAACGACCGTCGTAAGAAAATTCTGCAAGGGCGAAGTTTAGAACTGATGGATCGTTTGCATTTGGACATGTGGTTACAAGAAAAGTATTTGCTGAACGGGGTGGATATCCGTCTGAGACTGAATCGTAGCAGTGCCGCTTTCCATTTGATGGCCCATGCCAACGAATACAAAACTATCATTCAAGAAGCCCGACTTTACGTGCGTCGTGTGGAAGTGTTACCTAAAGTGGGAAAGGAAGTCAGTCAGACGTTGAGCAGAACGACCGCTAAGTATCCAATACGACGCGTAGAAGTGAAAACGTTCACCATTCCCGCTGAACAGCGATCTATGATCGAAGATCATCTGTTCCAAGAACAGTTACCCAAGTGTTTGATTGTTGGTATCGTCAGGAATTCAGCCTTCAACGGAACCCACGATCAAAATCCTTTTGAGTTTCAACATTACAATGTGTCCAAGATCGAAGTCAGTCGCGACGGCAAGACCTTGTGTACCCGACCCTTTGAGCCCAACTTTGGTGTCGCAAAGAATTATTTTAGATCGTACTTGTCCCTGTACGAAGCCACGGGACAGTTAGGAACCAACACCAGTCACGATATTTCGTACGACGATTATGCAGGAGGCTATGCTTTGTGGGGTTTTGATTTCACTCCAGACCAAGGCAGCGACGAGGGACATTTCCACCCAATAAAATCGGGTCAGATTCGTGTGGAACTTCAGTTTGCAAATCCACCTCCAGATCACACAGTGAACGTCCTCCTGTATGCAGAATTCGACAATACCATAGAAATCAACAGTTTGAGAGAAGTCATTCTAGACTATTAGAAGCCATGGAAGACTGTTATCCCTCTTTGCCTAGTGGAGAAACTTTAGACATGAAATGTGAGGAGACCGTGGAAGGAGAATCCCAAGACAAAGACGAAAAGGACATCATGATCAAGTCGAGATGTCCAGAACAAGAACAGCAATTGGTCTCCAACTGTGCTACACACCTGGCAGACACAGTTACGATATGGATGAAGCATGATTACTATGAATGTCAAAACATCAGTCAAGAAGAAAAATTCAACGAATATCTGGACGAAGCTTGGAGTCTGTTTAAAAAAGACGTGTTACGTTGGTGGTATAAAGACTTGCGTGAACATTTCTGTCCTCCATTAACGACTCAAGAAATCCATTACATCAAAGCCCTCTTTGACAAATTCAAAGAGAAAGTCGAGATCGAAATTGATCACTTATTATCAGCAAAAGAACATTTAGTGACTTATTTTGATCATAATTTTTCTAGAAACGATGAGAAAGTAAATCGTTGATTTTGTGACTAGTATGCTTATTTTGTTGTCTTCAGCTAGGAAACGTAGTGTCCATCCATGACTCAATGACTTGCAACAGTGGAAATCACAATTTCATTCACAACGTTGCCAACCCTGTTTAAAGTAGAGTGTAAATTGAAAAAAATGTTTGTCATTTGAAAAAAATGTTTGATGTTATATTGTCGGATTATTGTTAAAAAATGTTAGAGTTCTTGGTTAATGTTAAGTGATTTTGAATAAAAAATGTTGTGTTTTGAAAAAAATGCCTTTGTCTTTTGTTTGGCTATAAGAATGTTGATTCATGCTCTTTGACTTCTTACTATCCCTCTCATGACACTGATTGAACGTTGCGGCTCGAAAACCGTGGAGGGATGTTTTCCTTCACGTCCGCGCTTTGACTTTAAGAACCGGGGGGAGTTTCCAGTCTAACCATCCATTGTCGACTCATCCTCCTACGAAGATGTGCTCCAAACTAGCTAAGCTAAACGAAGCCTACGTGAATTTGCATAGGGTCAGACACAGTCTGATACCGAAGCCAGAAGAGATAGAGAATGTGAGAATGCTAAAAGTCACTGAAGACTTGATAGAAGAGCTCTTCAGAGAAGAAGTGAACAGGGAGAAAGAAGAATGGACAGAGAAGTACAGACTTCAGAGACAGCAGCAACAACAACAACAACAGCAGCAGGAACAGCAGCAGGAACCTGAACCTGAGAGAGGCTTTGTCGATTGTCGTATCGACACCAAAGAGTTCTTCTTCTCTTTCCGAAGAAGCAGACCTATCGTCAGAAAGTCTATCCTCAGAAGACGTCGCATTCTTAGAAACTAAAAGATTGCAATAGCAAAAAAAAAAAAAAAAAAAAAAAAAAAAAAAAAAAAAAAAAACAGCCCTTTTCAGGGCTACCCCAATACTCTAGAAAACAAATGACAATCGATTTGCCAATGTGTGTAGGTAGAGTAGTGTGAATATAAACACTGACTCTTTTTATAGTGTGAGGGTATGTGTTTGTGTATAGGATTGTGAAATTGTAAATGCTCACCTACGTTGGTGTGGATAGTAGATTAAGATCATGTTTTTTTGGCTGTTTGACGTGTGGGGAGAGTAGATTTGGGGTTTGATTGCTTTGCGTATGTGGATAGTATATTGAAGTGATTAATGAAAAATTTTTTTAGAATAGAAATGGGTAGTATAAAAAGTGAGTGAGTGTTTCTTTTAGGTCCGCGCGTTGTTTGGTCATGATCTAGGTAAGATCAATTTTATGTTTTTAGGGGGATGTTTTCCTTCACGTCCACGCTTTCACTATAAATTGAAACTCGCTGGACAGTCTAGCTACCCTTGTTGATTGATCAACAATAAAAATGAGTAGCAGACTTGAAAAACCTTTTGAACTCCAGATGCACCTGGAATATGCCAGATGCCTCCTGAACGAGCTGGCTACGGAGGCCCTTGTGGAAGAAGCCAGGATAGAACAGGAGGAGGAAGAGAGAAAAATGAAAGAAGAGGAGGAAAGAAAGATAGAGATCAGGTGTCACCCTATGATGAACCCTGTGTGCAAGGTGACACCTAAGGCAAGAACATCTCCCCAACCTGTAGCTACACCACATTTACAACAGGAGGTAAGGATGCCAGTTCATCCTAGAAGAAGAAATAGAAGAATAGAAAGGGAAGTCTTCACTATTCCAGAGACAGAAGATTGGAATAGTGAAGCCACTCAACCCGCCTCTGCGCTTACAGCAACAAGGGTGAATTGGCAAGGAGACTGGAGTCAAAGATGTGTGTGTGGTGCCAGACCAGGAAGGTGCCAGCATTAGATAGGTGCATCTGGAGTTAAAAAAACAGCCCTTTTCAGGGCTACCCCAATCTCTAGAAAAGATATAACAATCGATTTGCCAATGTGTGTAGGTAGAGTAGTGTGAATATAAACACTGACTCTTTTTTTTCTTTTGTGTGTGTGTGTGTGTGTGTTTGTAAGCGCTCACGTATGTTTGTGTGGATAGTAGATTTGGGTTTGTTTATTATTTCTTAGCGTATGTGGAGAGTATAGTTTGGGTTTTGTAACCGCTCACGTACGATTGTGTGGATAGTACATTATGGATTTTGTTTATTGTTTCTTAGCGTATGTGGAGAGTATAGTTTGGGTTTTGTAACCGCTCACGTACGATTGTGTGGATAGTAGATTATGGATTTTGTTTTAATGATTTGCGTGTGTAAATAGTAGATTTGGGGTTTGTTTATTGTTTCTTAGCGTATGTGGAGAGTATAGTTTGGGTTTTGTAAACGCTCACGTACGATTGTGTGGATAGTAGATTTGGGGTTAGTTTATTGCTGATTCACTTATGTGAATAGTATATTATATAAAATGAGAAAGTAGGGGATGTTTTCCTTCACGTCCGCGCTTTCACTATAAGAGCCCACAGTATTCGTCGTTCAAACCATTCTACAAAGAATAAAAAAAGAAGATGGCTTCGAACCAGCTCGATAAAATGAAAACATTGCAAGACGTTCTGGACAATTTAGGTATGATGGAGCAAATGTTAGTGAGGTTAAACGAGGATCACTATTCTTATAGCCCACATAGAGTGAAGATGGAGATTAACAACTTAAGAAAAGTAAAGGAAATGATAAGTGCTGTGATGAAAGAAATAAAGGAGGAGAAGGAGGATGACGAGGAAAGGATAAGGATGAGAGTATGGAACGAGAAAATTGAAAAGGAAGAAGAAAATGAGAAGAGGAAGAAAGAAGAGGAGGAGAAGCAGAAAGAAGAGAAAAAGAAGGAAGAAAATAAAGAAAACAATAGAAAGAGTGTAGGAGAGAAAATAAGAAGTTGGTGGAGAAATAGAAGAAATTAGAAGAAGAAGAAACCCAAAGGCCCTTTTCAGGGCCACCCACATTTCTCGAAAAGAGACTGACTTTCCATTGCCTACCCCTTGTTTAATTTTTTTTTTACAAAAAATCCCATGTTCAATTCCCCTTGTCCCTAAAGTAGTTTTTTTTTTCTAACATGTTCAATTCCCCTTGTCCCTAGACAGACCCAAACTCTATTCCCCATGTTCAATTGCCTTTGTCCCTAGAATCGATATTTTTTTTCCATTGTTCGAATGCCTTTGTCGCTAAAATGGATGTTTCCTTTTTTTTCCTTTCTACAATGTTAAATTCCAATGTCACTAATCTTACCCAGGGTTTTTTGCCCATGTTAAATTTCCATTGTCGCTAATCTTACCCAGGGTGGTTAATGTTAAATTTCCATTGTCGCTAATCTTACCCAGGGGGTGTTTTTAATGCTAATTCCCATTGTCGCTAATCTCACCCCATTCACTACTTGTATGTAAACAAATTGCCGCGGATCATATGGTTTTCTCCACACATAAGCTTGCACCAAGGTTAGATGTGCACGAAAAATTATAGGTGTCATTATCAGCACCCATAAATTTTAAGTTATTGAATTTTGAATATGATAGTGTTTGCATATGTTTACCATTGGAGTGGAATTAGTACCGTGAGTCCTATATGTACGCACCCACTGGATTTCTATTGGGAAATGCAAGATGTATACTACGTTTTCTTAGCGGTCCGGAAGTTGCAGTGTCAGTTTACTTACCGTAAAAGAGCGCACGCCTGTAAAAACAAATGTACTCCAAATGTCTTGAGTGTCATTTGTTCAGGCTTTATAATTCGAGCTCTACAGCCACAATCATTTCTAAAACATTTATCCCAGGATAAGTTATCTATTTCTTTTGTTTAACTTTAGAACTGTTTGATATTTATTTCTAAAGGGTCATTTAAAAGAAGTGTGTATGTGATTTGGATTTTTAACGTAGGTTTAACAATTTTTCAGTCATATCGCTACGATGTCTGCAGTGTGGTAGTTTATAGTGATGTCTAGCACTGGGGCATCATGCCACAGACATGTAGCATGATGTCCCACCCAGTCACATTATCCTGACACTAGGCTGACCATTCCTAACACTAACCTCTTAATGCTGAGCGCCTAGCGAGGCAGCCGTTAATACCATTTTTATAAGTCTTTGGTATGACTCGACCGGTGTTCGAACCCGCGACCTTCCGCATCCGCGGCGGACGCTCTAACCACTACGCCACCATTTAAGAGATGAAGAAAGTAAATACATTTTGGAAGTGACAGAATGAAATAATCATATCAGTTGGGGGGGGGGGGCAAAAGAAAGAAAAGATGCAAAAGCCTTTATTAGAGTTTTTCAGGGATCGCAGTGTCTCCTCTGCTAACACAAATATAATGTTTGCTGTATTAATTTTAAGCACATGAAACGGTACTAACTAAAAACATGGTTGATTTTCAACCATCTCCATTCCGGCTACAGCGCATAAACGTGTACGTTTGTCTTACTATCTACCAACGCTTGCCAAAGAAAAGCAAATCCTAGTGGACAAATTTATAAGATATGTTTGTATATACGGATCGACGCTTATTTGCTTTGTTCCATTATTCCATTCTTATTCAAACTGAGCTATTTACAATCCTAAACGCCAAGTAATTTCTTTTTATATTGTACTGCCAGCTTAAGGTTGACGTCACATTTTTTTAGTATTATATGGATGGAAATGACGCTGAAAGTTAGATAAATGGCTTGACAACAGTTATTTTTTACATTGCGCGTTATGTGGCATATAAGTTATTTCACACATATGCACACGGTTAATAACATTAGATATTAAATGTTTGTATGCGGTGTTTAATGCAATGTTTAGGTAATCTGGTCAATCCAATGATTTCTACAGTTAACAACAACGCGAGAGGAGGGTGGTTGTCGGGATCTTTTTTTCAGCTGAGATTTTCATAGTATTTCACCTCACTTTTGTGAAACGGGAGCAATTCTTCACAAGAGAAGGAGGGGTAGGGAGGTTGGTAACTGACATAAAACTATTCTGAGAGACAAAGTAGGGGATCCACCAAACAATAATGCCCCCTGGCGGATCGGTAGAGGATTCACCAAACAATATTGCCCCCGGGCGCCTAAAACCCTCGCGCTTCCACTGTCTGCTGTAAAATCCGATATGAACTTATTATTTGAATTCAGAAATTGTTTAAAACATATAAAATATATGCTGGATATATTCCTTGTGATCTTTTCTGAGGGATACAATTCCCAGAATGCACTTCATGTCACCACAGTAGATAGGCCTATGGAAGTAAACATTGCTAGTACAGCAAGTCATAATAAATAGAACCAGTTAAAATTACAAAACAACAGTTCTCCATTTTCTTAGCAGACACTTTTCTTTCTTGAACCCTAATTTGTATAAGATATGAGTGTATTGCTGGTCACTTACTCCGTTGCAGATATTTACCTCTTCATTTGGCGCTATTGTTAATCAAGAAATGCAAACATTTATGTTTCAGCAGGTCGTAAGAATAGAGATAAACACACCTTTCTCAGTTCTAAGAAAAACGGTGAACCAAGATTAAGAAAAGCTCAGACTAATACTGACCCTTGTTTTCTACAAAATGATGGGAATCAAAATTGTTTAAAATAAATTTTTTTAAATTTGAGGGGGATGGGGGAAGGCTACAGAGATTAGAATGCTTTGTGCATAACTACAAGTAGAGCATTGGTTCCATGTTTACTATGAAACTTATTGAATAAATTTAAATTGAACCCGATACTAATTAAAATATTTATCTGTGTGACTGGAGAGAAGGAAAGGATGCAGAATGAGTATAGTTAAGAAACTGTTTACACTTGTTTAGCTACAGTCAGATATCGTTGTTTTAATAACACAGGCGGGTCAAAGAGATCAATTATGTCGTCAAATTTACGAAATCAAAGACATAAACACACTTGATACCAACTAAAATAGATGCACGCTATATAAATAACTTGAATGACTGTATAACTTATTTTTGTATGTATTTGTCAAGCGATTTAAGTGCGAGTTTTATATTTTTCTGATAATAAAAACAAATGGCAAAGTTCCATTCAATATCATATCCTCTTATTTCTAAATATTGGTCTCAGCTCATTTCATCTGGAACAGAAATATGATCATTATCCAAGCGCATAAAATGACTGTACATATATTATTAGGAGAATGCCTTTCACAATATATGTCAATAATATGTTGCCGCAACTCCAAATACAGATCAAGAGCTTCATATGCATTCTTTGTCATGTGTAAACTTTGCTCAGCCATTATATATACACATATATTGTATACATCTTCGTCTGAAGCCATTCCATCACGGTACCATGCATTATTCTGACATAACTGGAATTCTTCCTCATCTATCAGACACATGCAGTTCTCTGTCTCATACAACTCTGGAACTGAAAACATGATGTTTGGAATACCACTTTGAACAGTTAAGTTTTTGGATGGTCGAATCACATGGGAATCCCACACTTCGGCTACTGAGTCTAATTCATTCTGGAAATAAAAGACAAGAAAAAATGTTCACACATGAAATACTTGATAATAGGTATGAAAAGAAAAGAAAGGCTGAGAAAGAATTTCTTCATGTGAACGTATGACCTTTATGAGGCATAATGAAACACTGTAAATATATATTATTTGGTAACACAGCTTTGTTAAATATACAACTGATGTATCAAATCACAACTCTAACATGTAAGAGTGATTATTATCAGTGACATCAGCTCGTATAGGGAACATAATGGTTCGGAATCTATAATAACTGTAAGACTTTGAAACAAATATTCCCAATCTGCATTAAAATTCTCGTTATGTGATAATTCTATTGTATAGTATTTGCTCTTTGAACATTGTAATCTGTAATCAGCATTTGTGTTTCCTTACGATGAATTATGCATATTTAATATATATTCGTGTGCGTTTGTGTGTGTGTGTGTGTTTGAGAAAGACAGACAGACAGAGACAGAGCTATACTGTCCATACCTGTATCATACCAAGAAAACAAAATAGTACAAGATTCTTGTCCAGATATCCACCGTCAAATTTACCCTCAGCTTTTATTTGGTCGAAGAGTGACAACCAGAACTCTACACATTCCCTGCGCAAAAAGCCCCACCAGCTTTCAATTCTTTTGTTATTTGTGCTGCGTCCGTATGATCATCACATAATGAATCATTTCCATGCCGGCGAAAGAGACGTGGGAATTCACAAACATATCCATTTTCTGTCCCCCTGTCAGTTCGAAGTATAAGGGGACAACCACCGAAGGCTTTCACAGCTTCGAGATAGTAACCCCTGATAACGCTAGGGTTACTACTTGTGCAATATGCATTTAACCATATCATTTTCCGTGAAAACCCATCAATACAACCATTGATGCAAATACCATAGCGGCGCAACTTGTCATAGTAGTCCATATGCCAGATGTAATTAGGACCTTTTGATAGGTACATACGCCAATGAAGTCGATGTGATTGGCGGAGGGCAACATTTTCAAGATCTATAACTCTCATCAAAAGGCGAACTTCTTCCTTTCTTGCCCGTATACCTCTGCATTTCAACTTATGATACATCCACCTATAACCGTGCATGGTAACGGAGAACAGCTGTTCATTCATTATGAATTCGGCAACAGGCATCATATCAGTGGCACTTTTATACCGGTAAAGACCAAGAACATGCAAAATACGAATCAGCTGTCTAATGCTGAGATTATATCCTTGTCTTTCTTTCAGAACCAACACAATCTCCTTATACTTTAAACCCAAGTGAAAATAAACTTTTATCAGAGCCAAACAGTCCTTATCCATTCTCACAATTAAAGCAATACCAAACGCCTAAATATCAGTGAAATGCTGTTATCTCGAAAATAATCCAAAATAACGAAATACTATTTCGAAATAACGAAATACTATTTCGAAATAACGGAATAATATTTCGTTTCAACGAAATAGGATTTCGAAATAACGAAACAGTATTTCGGTTAAACGAACTAGTATTTCGAAATAACGAAATAGTATTTCGTTTAAACGAAATAGTATTTCGAAATAACAAAATAGTATTTCGAAATAACGAAATAGTATTTCGTTTAAACGAAATAGTATTTCGAAATAACGAAATACAATTTCGAAATAACGAAATAATGTTTCGTTTTAACGAAATAGTATTTCGAAATAACGAAATACTATTTCGAAATAACGAAATACTATTTCGAAATAACGAAATAATATTTCGTTTAACGAAATAGGATTTCGAAATA
Organism: Sinohyriopsis cumingii; assembly: GCA_028554795.2. Classification (NCBI taxonomy): domain Eukaryota; kingdom Metazoa; phylum Mollusca; class Bivalvia; order Unionida; family Unionidae; genus Sinohyriopsis; species Sinohyriopsis cumingii. Next base: position 29,503,762 of record CM068825.1, on the reverse strand, counting down.
ACGAAATAGTATTTCGTTTAAATGAAATAAGATTCCAAAATAACGAAATATTATTTCGAAATAACAAAATAGCATTTCGAAATAACGAAATAGTATTTCGTTTAAACGAAATAGTATTTCGAAATAACGAAATAGTTTTTCGAAATAACGAAATATATTTCGATTAAACGAAATAAAAATATGTGCATCGATGTCACTTAAAGGGCTCCATAGGACATAGACATATATAACACATTCAACATACAACATACAAACACAAACAACTATACAACCGACTAAATGATTTTTCAGGCAAGAAAGCAACTCTTTTTGAGGCATACGAGCGGCCCTGAAAAGGGCCTTTGAGTTCTTCTTCTTCTTCTATTTTCTCCAGTTCTTCCACCATTTCCACACTTTCTTAATAATTCCTTTCTTCTTGTTCTTGTTCTTGTTGTTGTTCTTCTTCTTCTCTAGCATCCAGTCAGGATGCCCCATAGATCTAAATGTCGCCTGCTCCTGTATCCAGTTTTCATTCATTTTTTCAAACTCCTCTTTTATTTCTTCCTGTTTTTTTCCCTTTCTCTCTTTAGCCAAGTTATCTTTAATTTTTATCACCTCTTCTTCCAGCGCTTTTCTCATCATTTCTTCTCTTTTCTTTAGTTGATCTATCCCCCACTTTACAAAAGACCACTCTGTCAAATTCAATATGTCTTTTAAAAAAACACCTGACTTTGACGACACCATCAAGTGCTTCCTTCAATGTTCCAGCTCTTACATATGTTGGTTGAATGAAGCCTCTTAACCTTTCTACTTCCTCCTCTATCATGCCTTTTGCGAGATCCCTGGCGACTTTCAGGCTGGTCACTTGACGTGTCACAGAGTCTTTGGTAACTGGATACATCCATTCATGTTCTAGCCTTTCCACCACATAGGCGGCATCCGCCATCCATTATCAACTGTCTTTACGTTGTTAAACAAATCCATTTTGACTAATCAATGCTGAATGGCGCGAACGACGAACGCTTTGACTTTATATTTTTCAAGCACGGACGTGAAGGAATACATCCATTGCACTCACTTCATACATTATCTACTATCCACACATGGGAAGGAAAAAAAAATCAAACCCAAATATACTATCCACACATGGAAAGGAGAAAAAAACAAACCCAAATATACTATCCACACACGGGAAGGAGTAAAAACAAAAACAAAATATACTATCGACACATGGAAAGAAGAAAAAACAAACCCTAATATATTATCCACACACGGGAAGGAGGAAAAAAAAACCGAATATACTATCCACACACTGGAAAAAGAAAAAGAAATCCAAATATACAATCCACACAAGGGAATGAGAAAAACCAAATCCAAAATATACCATCGAAAACCCCAATCTCTACTATCCACACACGGGAAGGGGAAAAAACCACAATATTTACTATCCACGCGAACGCTTACAAACCCCAAAATCTAATATCAACACAAACGTACGCGAGCTCATACCAACACACACACACACACACACACACACACACACACACAATCACATCAGTAAAGGAATGAGTGTTTATAATCACACTACTCCACACTCACTCAAATTGGCAACTTGAATAGTCTCTTTTGTAGAGATTTGGTTAGCCCTGAGAAAGGCTGTTTTTTTAAACTCCAGATTCACCTGATTAATGGTGACACCTCCCAGGCCGGGCCCCACACACACATAGTCTACTCCAATCATTGTCCCAGTTCACAGCTGTGGTTGGGAGTGCAGAGGCCTCTTGAGCGGCTTCAGAACCTCAGTCTTCAGTTTCTGGGATTCTGACGATTTGTTCCCTCTGTCGTCTTCTTCTATGCCACACCTGGGCATGCTGTCATTGTTGTGGCTCCCGCTGTCTCTCCAAATCCTCCTCCCAGGTTTCAATTTGGGGGACAGCGACTCTTGGTACTAGTACTGGTAGTAGTAGGGATGTGGTTGTTGTTGACGCTGTTCTTGTGGCTGTGGTACTGGTGGTAACTGTAGAGGTGTCCTCTCCTCATTCTTGACCTCACACAGAGGTCTCAGCATGAGGTGAAGCATGATCGTTCTTTTCCTGTCCTTCTCCTCTTCCTGCTTCTTTTCCTCCTCTTCTTTTTCTATTCTTTCACTGTCTTCTATGGCCTCAATGGCCAGCTCGTCCAGGAGGTGCCTGGCATATTCCAGGTCCATCTGGAGTTCCAGAAACTTGGTTAGTCTGCTGCTCATTTTTGTCACAGTTGATGGATCAACGATGGGTAACCAGACTGACGAGCGCTCCATTTATCTTTGTCAAGCACGGACGTGAAGGAAAACATCCCCTGATACCAATGCGTACAAAACCCATATCATCATCCCAAAAAATATGGAACACACGAACCTAAAAGAAACACTCACTAATTAATTACAAGCACTAACTACAAACACAAACACATACAGACTATTTTTTGACAAACTACGGAAAAATGTGCTTATAGTCACACTTGTAACTAAGTCCAACAAACGATGTGCTTATATACACTTTTTTTTAAAAAAAACTTACGAACTTACGAACATACCATTGGAAATTGAATTAGTATTTCTTTTCTAGAGTATTGGGGTAGCCCTGAAAAGTACTGTTTTTGTGGACAGGGAGTTATGACAATCTTTTGTCGTCTAAGGTTGCGTCCCCGTCTGACGGCAAGCTTTCCCACAGGATAGGGTCTGCTTCTTCGGAGAGAGAAGGAGAACTATTTTGTGTCTACACCACAGTCCACAAAACATCTGTCTGGTTCCTATTGTTGCTGCTGATCTCTCTGCTCCCTCTGGTTCTGAAGTCTGTACTTCTCCGTCCATTCTTCTTTCTCTTTCATAATTTCCTCTCTGAAGGGCTCTTCTATCAAGTCTTCGGTCACTTTTAAAATCCTGACATTCTCTAACTCTTCAGGCTTTGGTATCAGGCTTTGCCTGACAAAATGTAAATTCACGTAAGCTTCGTTCAGCTTGGCTAATCTTGAACACATCTTCATAGGAGGATGAGTCAACAATGAATGGTCAGACTTGGTTGGTTGGTTAGTTGGAATATAGTGGTTTTCGTTCTTTTGAACATGTACCACTTGTTTATTCACGCACTGCGTGATTTTTAATTACTCCTGGGGGGAGGAAAGGGAGACTCATCCCCCCAGGCTTTTGTGTACTCACTGGGTACTTTTTAATTTAGCCACTCAGGTGTAGGACTAACTAGTCCTTAACAACCTGACTGAAAGGCTAATAAACATGAGTGGGAATGGTCACAGGTGTCAACCCAAGCAGTATGTGACGCCCGCTACGATTGGTCGGCAGCGATGACGTCACATTAGAACACCTGGTCTTGTGGCAGGTGGAAATAGTTCCACATACTGCCACGTGTACGTTGTCCGAGCGTGGTAAAGGAGGAAAGGTACTCGAAAAGCCAGCCATGGATGTCATGTACTCCCCAAAACGCCAGCCCGTACTTATTCCAAATCATGTCCAGTTTAACTAATGGACAAAATATACCAATAATGTGTTAGCCACCTCTGCAATTAATCAAATCATAAGAGTTATAAATTTTGAATAAAATTTTCACGACAAGTTTCAATTTAGTGTACATAGTGTACATACTTATTGAAATGAAAAACCAATCGGTCAAGTTTTTTGAGTGTATGAGAATGTAAACGGCGGTACCAAAACAGATCAATTCAGATGTAAGATTAGTTGATCTAGGAGGGATACCAAGCCAAAATGGATCCCTGTTAGATATTTACAGGCAATTTTAGTAGCCCTAAGAAGGTCTTTTGTTTTTAGGCAAACGTTCCCCGTCTGTCCTCTGCTTCCCTGCATAGCTGGGCTGTTTGCTTTCTTCGTTAGTTTCCCCTGGAAAGGCATAACCATGAAGTTTAGCGATGTATTTAGCCGCCTCGGTCAACTGGCGTAAGGAGAACTCTGAGTAAGCTTCATAATAGAGCGCCAATTAATGTATTGGATTGCATTGACGAAGTGGCCCACTTTTTGATATCATCAATTGCCTTTCCCAGTCCCATATTCCGGTAGACAGAGCCTTCCTTTTATCCACTCTGTTTAGGTGGTGCAGATTCCTCAGCTTCGTCGCCGCTAGATGATGATACTTCCAGGGCCGCTGCCAGCGTGGAAGTTTCAAATTCTTCGGGGTCGTCTGCCAACATTGCCTGGATTTGGCTGAGTATGCTAGTAGAAATAGCTGTGGAAGGTTGATTTAAAATTTCAGCCAGATGTTGTTTAAGAGACAAGGAGACGGTTAAGAGTAGATCAGGAAGGCAGTATAGATAAAGTTTAAAAAAATTTTTTTATACAATTTCTTTTAATTTTTTTTTAAATTTTTTTTTTCTTCTTTTTTTCTTCTTGAATTCCTTATTTATTTTGATTCCTTATCTTATTGGTTTGGAATGAAAACTTGTTTTATGGTTGTTTGTATGTTATTATGGAGTCCTGTTTTAATTAATTCCTATTTTCCTATTTTAATTTGTTGTGGCCTTAATTGGTTTTTATTATTCGGGCTATGAACGGCTGTGACAGTCTGTGAATCCAAGAGACCTAGCAGGCCGTCGTAATTCCCAAACAGTGATTTTTTTATTTTTAAAAAAATTGTTTTTTTGATTAGATTCGTCCTTAACTGGTTTTTATTATTCGGGCTATGAACGGCTGTGTCAGTCTGTGAACCCACGAGACCGAGCCGGACGTCATAATTCCCAAACAGTGATTTGTAATATTTTTGACTGGTCTTTGATTTACTTTCTTAGATTTTTTTGATAAGATTGGATTCGAATATAAAACTTATGATATTTTCGAATGTTAGATTAATATTGGGGTTTGTGTTCATCAATAATTCTGGGTATGTTGCAGGGGGATCCAATATTATGCTGTTTAACTTTAAACTTAGCCCTTTCTTTTTCAAGTGTGTGGCAGTTGTTAAAAATATGGTCTATGTCTTCTGGGACCCTGCAGTGGTAGCAGTTAGGGTTATGTGGTTGTGGTCCTATGTACTGTCCGAAGCTGTTAGCCAGCTTGGTTTTGCCCGTGAGTATTCTTTTTATGAATTTTTGTTCACTGCCTTTTGTTTTGGGTGGTTTCCTATTTCTACAGACTTCTTTAATGATGGTTTTAAGTTTCCTGCCTTGAGTGCTTGTATTCCATAATTCCTGCCATTTATTATCAATGAGGGTTTTAGATATGCTATTGAGTTCGCATATGCTATAATCTAGGTTGATGTGAGTGGTTTCGTTTAGTTTTTGTTTAGCTGTTATATCTGCCATATCGTTACCTGGTATGTTAATATGGGATGGTATCCACATAAATTCTGCTTGTAAGTTATTATTGTTCAGTATTTTTAACAATAAATTGGTTTGCCTAAGATAGATTTCTCTTGATTTGGTGTTGTTATTAAGTATTGAGTTTATGACGCTTAGCGAGTCACTTATTATTACCGCTTGGGGTATTTTGTTCTCTTTGATCCATTTGAGTGTCATTCAAGTATGGCCCAGAATTCAGCTGTGTATATGGAGCAGAGGTTAGGTAGTCTTCGTCCTACTTTAATGTTAAGTTCGGGGATTACGTAAGCTGCTGCTGTTCTGGATGGTTCTGTTATTTTGGATCCATCAGTGTAAATCTTAATGTAGTTGCAATATTTTGAGTTGATTTCTTCTGTACAGATTGTGTTTAGTTTGAGTTCCTGTTCGTTTTTATTGCCATATTTCGTAATGAGGGTGTTAACTGAGGGGTTGATATTTATCCATGGTTCTTTGTCATAGTGATTTGCAATTTCTGCTTGGAGGTTGTCTATAGGAAGTTGTTCAATTAATTGATGGACTAATTTCCCTGCTGGTATATTTTGTGATAATTTAGTTCTAAAAGGTATGTTGCATTTATTTATAGCTAGCCGGGTGGGGTGTGTCGGGGTGTGTTGTTAGCCTGGCTGCATATCTGAGGGTGAGTTCTTGTCTTCTAAGGTGGAGCGGCAGTTCTCCAGTTAAGATTTGAAGCTCCACTAGTGATGTGGATGGTAGTGCTCCTGTGCAAATAAATAGGGCCTTTCGTTGTATGCTATCTAGTTTCTTGAGGTTATTTCGGGGTACCGAGTTGTAAATTTGGCATCCGTAATCTAGTTTAGATCTAATTAACGATTTATATAATGCTAGTAAGGTTTCTTGATTGGATCCCCAGATGGTTCATTTAAGGGTTGTAAGGAGGTTAATGTCTTTATTGCACCTTTTGACTAGTTCGTTTATGTGGTGTCCCCAGTTTAGCTTGGAGTCATAATAGTAGTATATGGGGCCACCCTAGCGACAATGGGAATTAGCATTACAAAACCCCTTGGGCCACTCTAGCGACAAGGGAAATTTAACATGGAGAAAAACCCTGGGTCACTCTAGTGACAAGGGGAATTGAACATGGAAATTGAACATGGGAATGTCACCTGGGGATCAGTGGGAATGAAACATTGGTAACGTCATAGGTTTATAGGGTCAAAACCTTTAATAGGGTGAAATGTATTTGTAGGGACAAAGGGTTGATAGGGACAAACATAGACATACAGAAACAAACAAATACACATTGAAACACACAGAAAAGAGGACAGAAATATTCTAAAGAAAGACTCACAGATAGAATAGAGACTCGATAAAGAAAAGTCTGTTGTATGGGTTCAAAACATTTATTCAAGTACATATATACATGGGCTCTCTGGCCTGTGCTTTGGTCTAAGCACTATCCATTAAATACATAAACATTTGAACATAAAAGAAACATATTTACGAGTTGTTTAGTTATTGACTCTAGCAAACTAATGTTTAAAATTAACGTTCACTCCTTTCTAAAATCACTTCATATGCAACGAATTTACATTAAATGTTCGTTTATAAGAAAAAGTCAAAACAAAACAAGTAACAAACAATCAAATAAGAGAAAGTTCGTGTTTGTCTCTCTATCCGTTACACACGTTGTTTAATATCTGGTCAGCTACCACTTGTGTCCCAGCATAGATGTTTCCGATCTCGTATTCCCTGTCACTCGTAAATCTGCTGTTACGTCCATCGTGCTAGGTACACTTATCGGTAAGCAGATCAAGAGCAGTGATCGTCTTCTTCCCATGGAGGTGCAACATATGCCATATGAATAGTCACTTTTCCATCGGTGATGTCAAATTTTTCTCTCACCGACCGCACGTCTTCAATAGCCCTCAAAAGTTTGGAAGAAGTTATTTCTGCAGGTGTGCTAAATCCGAGACATACAGGCGAGTTCAAACTGTCGTGATACATAGATAGGCTCAAACGACCTTCATCTTTGACTTGGCAATGACATTTGATTTCCTCTAACAGTGAGTCAAGTAGATCCGTAATGAAACCTGATACTTCCTCGGCTGGAACGTCAGACGCGAAGTCTTTAAATTTCATCGTGTAGGTGTAAGTTGTCGTTCTAAATTTTCTCGAGGTCGCTGTCTGGGTCATTTGGATGCTAAAATACTCCTTTAGGTCTATTGAATCCTTTCCCTTCTTGAACGCACTTTGCTGTGACGGTATGGTGGTGAAAGAGGTCAATGATGTTTGTTCCTTCTCTTTTTTCTTCTGCGTAGAGTTATTCATCTTTCTCGTCGCTTGTCCTCGCAATGAAGTGTCGTTCTTGGAAGTCGTCCCTTTTTATACTGGGTGATATCAGCATGTCCATAAGGTAAAGTTTTGTGGTCTGGAAGTTTCACTGGTTGCACGTAGTTTGTCATGGCATTAATACATAACAACTAAGATGTGGTATTGCATTGGCGATGTGATCGTGAGGCATAGAATCACACCCGAGTTTCTCGTTGGACTTGAGTCTTACGCTCTATACTTGCTGTTTGAAAGGATTCATTTTTGTCGATTGGTCTTGGTAGTGACAATGAACTATTGGTCTTGGACGTTGTCCCTTTTTATATGCTGACCAATATCGATGTGACCGTACGGCAACGTAAAGTGATTGGGAAGTCTCACTCGCTTCTGGTACACGATTTGATAGATTTTTTCCAGGGGTCGACTGACGATGTGGTGAGTGGGTAAACGTACAATCTTATTCGGTTGGTGAGTGGTCACTTTAAAGTTTCCATCCTCTCCCGATTGCAAGGCTTCTTTCAATACCCCAAAGTTGACCACTCGACTGGTACGATAATTCAGAGTCAGTCCTTTCACTTTGCACTCCGTGTGCACTTCTCCTTGTTTGTCCCGGTATTGGTAGCCGTAATTTTTAGGACCTCCACTCGCGAAACTTAGAATCTTGTCGTCGGGATGTTCGTCTGTCCAGGCTCCTAAACGGTTTTCTTCGATGTTAGGGTGTTGCTGACCCGGTCGATCGATGTAGATGCAACTGTCCGTGTCAAAGTACAGGACGCGTTCCCCTAACAGTTCTAAAGCTTCGTACAATTTTAAGCGAGCATGAGCTGTCACGTAAGCCGCAATGATAACATTTCCAAAAGGGTCGTCTTGTACAAAGTCCAGATCTTCTTCGTAATTGACCAAGATCAAATTCTCTCGAACGACGTCCACGTGTTTCATGTATTTGGTTTTGTCGTGAATCATCTGGAAGTAGCGGGAAGGTTCTGTCAAATATTCCGTCTTGGGTAAACACGGTCGTTGTGCCATTTTACCCCACAAGCAATTTAACATCACTTTGGCAAACGATCGCCTGCCTTCGTTTTTCTCGATGTGGTCTAAAGAGATGCCTTCTTGTTCATAGTATTTCTCTTTGAATTGTATTTGGTCTTCGGGAGTGTGACACCAGGAAGGATAGCCGCTGGTTTCTTGTTTCAGTTTCAAAAAGGCATCCACGTAGTCAGCGAAAATGCCTTTCTGACTGGGATCACCCTTGTGGTATTGTTGTGTCTTGGGAAAGTGGCAAATTTCGTACACTTCTAACAGTTGGTATCCCATGTCCAGAGCTTTGAACAATTCTACGCTGACCCAGGTTCCCGTCAAGGCACGTTCTTACTGGGTGTGCTGACAAGGTTGGTCTTGGTTGCACGTTTCGGCACAAGTACGGCACAATGGAAACATCAGTTTGCCTTGACAATGGTGAGGTAAGACGGGATGGTATAGGTTCGTGGGAGGCAAAACTTTACACTTGATCATGCCTTCGTATTGTCGAATGTTTTTCAGGTCGATGTGTTCCGTTAACAATTGCGGGTGCCCTACAGGAAAGCGACAATATTTGCACACGTAGGGATACAGCGAACACACGTCCAAGTATTTGATTTCTTCTCCTTTCTCTTCGTCGGCTTGGTACAGCAAACAGGTGGCATTGGTCCTTCCTCCGTACAAACTATCCCTCGGGTTCAGCGGGTCCATGAACTGGTAACTTTCCACGAGGCGTTTAAACTCGGGATCGGTTTTCATACGGTGATCGTACTCGTGTTCCCACATTTCCACCACTTGGTATCCTTCCTGTTCCAACTTTAGGCGTCGCTGACAAGTGTCCTGGTACAAGTCTTCCATGGTTCGTTGTAAAAACTGATTTTTAGTGCTACGATCAGGGTAACAGACGGGACATCCGTGAAATAAGCAACCGTTAAACTCGTACACGATCTTGGGGTTTTCTAAGTCCCAGCCATCTACCGAATATGTTCCGATGGTCTTTTCACCCCCTCCGTTGCGGGCATGCTGAATCCATTTGTTTTCCTTGTCGCACAAGTAATGTAACCAACGTAGGGCTTTGACCGAGTATTGACGTTTGACAAAGTTGGTCGTTTGAGGGCTGATGACAGCCACGGTGTTTTCAGGCATGAATCGTTGTCGATACACTAAGGAACACGCTTTGGCAATGGTGCAAGCTTCTTTCAAAGGATCGACCCCTCCGTGTTCCATGAACAGTTCTCGAAATTTTCCACAGCAACGCCGTAAAATGTCCACGTCGGAACGACAATACTTTAGCATTTCTTCCTGAAAGTCGAAAGGGTCCGAGGCATGAGCCTGGTACCAAGCGTAGAAAGCTTCTCGTTGTTCGGTACGCATGTTGTCGGGGTCGTAATAGTGAGCCTCAGGTAAATGGGGTAGAACGGCGTGTTGATTGGCTTCCGTATTGAAAAAGTGTGGAAAGTACCCTTTAGCCATTTCTGTCATTCCAAACGTTTTAGGCATTCGACTCAAAGGCATGGCCAAATAGCTCATCGAATCTTTAAACTGTACTTGTCCCACTTGCATGAAAATGATTTTGGCTCCGTTCAAAGTCACTTTAGGACGTTCGGTGCCATGTTCCGTATAGTATCTGAGAAGAAACTGTCCATCGTATCCGGAGAAATTGTGAGCCATCACCGTGGCATGACGATGACAATCTCCGTAACGTTCGATGTCCTCTTGGCTCCACGTCTTGTCGATGGGGTCTAAGACCCATCGAGCGAAATCGGCTAGCGTGTTCGGTCCCCGAAAGATTTTTTCACGTCCTCCAGGAATCTTGCTGCAGTGAGGGCAATGACTGAAGATAGGTTCTTGAATGCACTTCTCGCACGCTCGATGAGCCACGCAGAAATTAGGAATGTGAATGCCAGTCTCTTGCATGCATTCGAAATCGAAAAAGATGAAATTGCTTTTCTTCTTGTGAGCATCCTCTTTCTCTGGTTGGGGTTGGTATTTTTGCACGTAGCATTGGTGTTTCAAGTCCACGATGTGATGACAAATGTGACATTTCTTTTTTCCTGAACATACGTGTGCCTTGGTACTATTGGTACGTATGCCTTGTCCACACGTAGGGCACAATCTCAGGAGTTGACAAGCACATTTCTGCTGTGAACCTTGCGTCTTCAGATGTTGTTGGTAACAGGCAGGGCTGAAAAACGTGCGCAGACAAGCAGGACAATGCAATGGTTTTTGCCCTTCGCTCAGACAGGGTGGAGAGGCCAAACATCCTCGGCATTTCGATCCACAATGTTTGTGTTGCTCTCGATTATTATAACCACGGTCACATTTCTCACAGTAATATCTGTATCCCAGGAATCCGGGGATGGCGGTAATGGTATCGAAATGTTCATCGTGATAATAGACATGAATGTATTTTCCGTCCTTAAAGTCTTGGCCTCGAAACAACAGAGGTCCGCGCACTTCTTGAGGGTGCACTTTCAAGGTGTAGCGTGGAGCTAGGGCATCTTGCAATTTTTGCATCTCAGGAATGTCACAGGGTGTGTCTTTGGACAGTCCGGCTTGTTGTAACAGGAGTTCTGCTTCATTTCGTTGTTTGGCTCGATCGGATCGTTGAATAGTTTTCCAGGTTCTTTTCCATTCTACCGTGTCGTTCTTGTTGGCATAAGTTCGTCCCACCACGATGGCACGGGCTAAACACATCTGGTCTTGAGGGTTGTTAATTCGGACGAGACTTGTTTTGGTGTTGCGAAGGTCGTCCACCAATACGACCTTTTTGCGTCCAGTCCCTTGAGGAGGAGAGACGTGGGCCATTTTCAGTGTGGCTTTACCATCGGTGATGTCAAACTGATCATTAGATTGTTGTACGTGTTGAATCTTGTCCATGACTTTGGAAGGGGTTAGTTCTGCGGGTCTGCTAAACTCGATCCAAACAGGGGATTTCAAGCTGTCGTGATCTATGGATAGTGTCAAGAAATCGTCTTCTTTGGGTTGACATTGTTGCTTTAGTGTGGTGAGCAAAGAATCCCACATCTCGGTGATAAACCCTTCTGCTTTCTCCAATGGTACGTCGGACTTGAAATCTTTAAACTTCACCGTGTAGGTGTAAGTCGTGGTTCTAAATTTTCTAGAGGGTCGCTTTTCCGTCTCTCGAATGTGATAGTACTTTTCAGGGTTAACTGGTGGACATTGGTTTGGAGTGGGCTCTCTATGTCTGGTCGCAGACGTGGAAGGTGTTGGTTCAGGTTTGCTCATGTCTTCGTTTTGAGCGAACACTTCTTTTCGTGTGTGAGGCGATACGTCACTTCGCTGCCTCTTACGTTCTTCTTCTCTCTCACTGAAATCGTGCGATCGTTTCATCTCGATTGCTGATTCAGAAATGATTTAACCAAGTTCATTCTCTCCATATATACCCTCTCTACCTCTTGTTGTCACAATGACTTGGTATATTTCACAAGGGCAAGTGAAAGCCAAGCATATAGGAGCCCAACGACAGCGGTGCGTCTTAAACACCTCATGCATCTTGATGACCCTTCGATTCAAACCCTACCACGAAAGAAAAAAGTTGCAAGAAAAAAACCCAGACAGTTGGTGTCTTCAAGAGAGCTAGAGACGCCGGCACTGTGTCGCTGGGACACGTACGTACTCCAGAAAACTACGCCACTCGACAACGTTGTCTCCTTCTCTCAGTCACTTCTACTTTGTCGCTGAATACATTCTACCAACTCTGTTTTAACACACGTTTCTTCATCTGATATTTTTTAAAAAATATACTAAACGCATTTTTAAAAGAACTACCCTTTTTCGACAGCAGTGACGGCGTCTCCTGCTGCTGTTACCACTGTTGCTGCACAAAGATGATCTTTCCTTAAGATCAAAATATGAGACAGAGCAAGTAAGTTGTGAAGTTGAACGGAGGTGTCTAAACAACAACTGTCAAGCCCCTATGTTCCATTTCTGTTTGTGATAATAACTTGTGATACTTCACATTTTCTAAAGTGGAAATCTTTACAAACCGTACAAAAGTTATATGACTTTGGCTTCTGACAGTTGTACAGACTCTTCACTTTATAAGTGTCACGAGAAAATAGTGTATCCAAGTTTTACCATTTTCCAAAACACCCACACACTTGCAACGTGACCAGAATCTGTACTTCTTTATTTGTGGATATCCAACAGACCCGTCCCAGCATATATAGCTGGTTAAGAACTGTAGGAATATCACCTCATTTTTTTTCCAGAAATATCAAAGCTTTTATGTGTATCTTCCCTGTTCCACCCTTTATTAGTGCTTAGGTATATTCCCTAAACAACACAAACAATTTGGAACAAAATTAAATTTTGAATTAAGGTTTCTCTCTGTTTATACATTTTTTTTTTCAAGTTGTTGGTACATGGCATATGACATCCAAATACTTTCTCAAACTGAGAGGCATTTCTACACATGTCATTGCCTTTGTTAAATTCGGTTTTGTTGGTTGGTCATCGTTAATCTTTAATTCTATTTTTATGATGTATTTCTTTTTTGCTAGAAGATTTAATTTATTTATGTTGTTTAGTCTGCTGCTGCAAAAAAGAAAATGCATATCTATAGCAAAGTGTTTCAGTTTGTTCAGTTTTTTATTTCAAGCTCTACAAAAGGTACCAAGTTTGTCTTGCAAGGGGGATTGAAACTTTAAGTTACGCGGACGTGAAGGAAAACATACCTTTGTTACTACAATTTGCTGTCTTTGTGTTCGTTCTAATCATGCTTGCCTTATATCTTTTTGTTTTAGGATCATATTTCTTCTGATGTAAATACATACATCAATGGATAGACAGCTTGGGTTATCATCCTTGAGGTTCACTGTACTTTTAGTTTCTTTACTTCATACAAACCCCAAAATCACTAGCTTGAAGGGAAAAAAATAACAAAAAACTGACACCTGGTACTGTAACACATCTGTCTCTGTTGATGTGAGTGTGCTTGACAAAATGTTTGAGTAAGATTAAAAATGTTTGTCAGTTTCAAAACTCGAACCAGTACTGTGGCCGTTTAATATTTTCATGTGGCAAGAAGAAATGGTACAATACGCAACAAAGGGATTGTACATTTACACTCCAATCTGTCTGCACTGCAATGGTAACAACGCTCTTGCGTTGACATTATTTTGCCACACTACCTAAGAAAAAACAATTCATCACTCATCATAAACGATTTCATTGGCTATACATATTTTCTTACCGCTTTCGCTTCGAATTGACTTCAGTACCTTTTCGCACAGTGACAAGATCGGACGTGTTTTTTGCTTTTTTTTTATTCTGCGGCTGGTCGCTACACTACTTGCTCTGAATTTACAACCAAACATTGTGTTACGCATTGTAAGTGACTTCATTGGGCCAACCGATATTTTACACTTCTGTCTCTATTCATATGAGTGTGCTTGTCAAAATGTTTGAGTAAGATTAAAAATGTTTGTCAGTTTCAAAACGCGAACCAGTACTGTGGCCGTTTAGTATTTGATCTGGCAAGAAGAAATGGTACAATACGCAACAAAGGGTTTGTACGTTTACACTCTCCAATCTGTCTGCACTGCAATGGTAACAACGCTCTTGCGTTGGCATTATTTTGCCACACTACCTAAAAAAAAAAAACAATGCATCACTCATCATAAACGATTTCATTGGCTATACTTATTTTCTTACCGCTTTCGCTTCGAATTGACTTCAGTACCGTTTCGCACAGTGACAAGATCGGACGTGTTTTTTTTTTTTTTATTCTGCGGCTGGTCGCTACTCTACTTGCCCTGAATTTACAACCAAACAATGCCTTGCACATTGTAAGTGACTTCATTGGTCAGTCGATATTTTCCACCGCCTTAGCTTAAAATTGGTTTCACTTGTTATTCGCACCGCGAGATAATCAGACGCGTTTTTCTGTACCTGACCATTAGTCACTTCACAAACAATAAAACTAACACACAAATGATCACGCCATGGGCGACTCATGGAAATTATGTTAGTCATGTTACGAAATATATCACGACTTGTTTGGATGTACTTTTCTGTGGTCACTCTTTAATCACATGCGTCTTCAGTTAACTCTTGTCATGTTTTTTAAAGGGTGTATTTTTTCTATGGATGTGATTGTTATGTTCTATATGTTCTTTTATGTTTTCAGTGATTTTACTTTATATCTGTATTTTAATTTAGATGTATAGACTATGTAGTCTGAAATAAAGAATTCTTATCTTATCTTATGTAAGTGGAATGAGTGTTTCTTTGAAACTTTCATAAGGCAAATATACCGTAAAAAAAAACAAACGTACGTGTCGTGATATTTTTAAAGTAGGAATACATGCTTTCTCTCTCTCTCTCTCTCTGTGGTTTTGATTTATACCCTAATGAAATATGTTCCCGTTTGAAGATACCTCTCCAAAATTGTGATCAGTGGTCACCATAATTACGCGAACTGTTCCGTTTGTCATCTTATTTTTTTTCAAAAGTTTACACTCTAAAAAATTGTAGAACGATTTTTTTTCTTCCATCAGTAAATCTTTGGATAAAATAAAAGCTTGAGTTTGCACAATTCTGGTATCTTAACTTTATCCTATTTTGGAACTGAAACATGTCACGGAATTTTTTTTCTTCTAACATTAGATTTACACTTTTTCAGAAAAAAAGACAATCACACGGCTTTTTCAAGAATGAAGCAAGCGACATTGCACTGTATAACCCTGCCTATGGTTAACTCTGAATTCTAAAGTCAAAACATGGGTTCAGGAAAAAATGTAACAATGTTCGTCTTAGGAGGATAGGACGAACATTGTTACATTTTTTCCTGAACCCATGTTTTGACTTTAGAATTCAGAGTTAACCATAGGCAGGGTTATACAGTGCAATGTCGCTTGCTTCATTCTTGAAAAAGCCGTGTGATTGTCTTTTTTTCTGAAAAAGTGTAAATCTAATGTTAGAAGAAAAAGAATTCCGTGACATGTTTCAGTTCCAAAATAGGATAAAGTTAAGATACCAGAATTGTGCAAACTCAAGCTTTTATTTTATCCAAAGATTTACTGATGGAAGAAAAAAAATCGTTCTACAATTTTTTAGAGTGTAAACTTTTGAAAAAAAATAAGATGACAAACGGAACAGTTCGCGTAATTATGGTGACCACTGATCACAATTTTGGAGAGGTATCTTCGAACGGGAACATATTTCATTAGGGTATAAATCAAAACCACAGAGAGAGAGAGAGAGAGAGAAAGCATGTATTCCTACTTTAAAAATATCACGACACGTACGTTTGTTTTTTTTTACGGTATATTTGCCTTATGAAAGTTTCAAAGAAACACTCATTCCACTTACATAAGATAAGATAAGAATTCTTTATTTCAGACTACATAGTCTATACATCTAAATTAAAATACAGATATAAAGTAAAATCACTGAAAACATAAAAGAACATATAGAACATAACAATCACATCCATAGAAAAAATACACCCTTTAAAAAACATGACAAGAGTTAACTGAAGACGCATGTGATTAAAGAGTGACCACAGAAAAGTACATCCAAACAAGTCGTGATATATTTCGTAACATGACTAACATAATTTCCATGAGTCGCCCATGGTGTGATCATTTGTGTGTTAGTTTTATTGTTTGTGAAGTGACTAATGGTCAGGTACAGAAAAACGCGTCTGATTATCTCGCGGTGCGAATAACAAGTGAAACCAATTTTAAGCTAAGGCGGTGGAAAATATCGACTGACCAATGAAGTCACTTACAATGTGCAAGGCATTGTTTGGTTGTAAATTCAGGGCAAGTAGAGTAGCGACCAGCCGCAGAATAAAAAAAAAAAAAACACGTCCGATCTTGTCACTGTGCGAAACGGTACTGAAGTCAATTCGAAGCGAAAGCGGTAAGAAAATAAGTATAGCCAATGAAATCGTTTATGATGAGTGATGCATTGTTTTTTTTTCTTAGGTAGTGTGGCAAAATAATGCCAACGCAAGAGCGTTGTTACCATTGCAGTGCAGACAGATTGGAGAGTGTAAACGTACAAACCCTTCGTTGCGTATTGTACCATTTCTTCTTGCCAGATCAAATACTAAACGGCCACAGTACTGGTTCGCGTTTTGAAACTGACAAACATTTTTAATCTTACTCAAACATTTTGACAAGCACACTCATATGAATAGAGACAGAAGTGTAAAATATCGGTTGGCCCAATGAAGTCACTTACAATGCGTAACACAATGTTTGGTTGTAAATTCAGAGCAAGTAGTGTAGCGACCAGCCGCAGAATAAAAAAAAAGCAAAAAACACGTCCGATCTTGTCACTGTGCGAAAAGGTACTGAAGTCAATTCGAAGCGAAAGCGGTAAGAAAATATGTATAGCCAATGAAATCGTTTATGATGAGTGATGAATTGTTTTTTCTTAGGTAGTGTGGCAAAATAATGTCAACGCAAGAGCGTTGTTACCATTGCAGTGCAGACAGATTGGAGTGTAAATGTACAATCCCTTTGTTGCGTATTGTACCATTTCTTCTTGCCACATGAAAATATTAAACGGCCACAGTACTGGTTCGAGTTTTGAAACTGACAAACATTTTTAATCTTACTCAGACATTTTGTCAAGCACACTCACATCAACAGAGACAGATGTGTTACAGTACCAGGTGTCAGTTTTTTGTTATTTTTTTCCCTTCAAGCTAGTGATTTTGGGGTTTGTATGAAGTAAAGAAACTAAAAGTACAGTGAACCTCAAGGATGATAACCCAAGCTGTCTATCCTTTGATGTATGTATTTACATCAGAAGAAATATGATCCTAAAACAAAAAGATATAAGGCAAGCATGATTAGAACGAACACAAAGACAGCAAATTGTAGTAACAAAGGTATGTTTTCCTTCACGTCCGCGTAACTTAAAGTTTCAATCCCCCTTGCAAGACAAACTTGGTACCTTTTGTAGAGCTTGAAATAAAAAACTGAACAAACTGAAACACTTTGCTATAGATACATGCATTTTCTTTTTTGCAGCAGCAGACTAAACAACATAAATAAATTAAATCTTCTAGCAAAAAAGAAATACATCATAAAAATAGAATTAAAGATTAACGATGACCAACCAACAAAACCGAATTTAACAAAGGCAATGACATGTGTAGAAATGCCTCTCAGTTTGAGAAAGTATTTGGATGTCATATGCCATGTACCAACAACTTGAAAAAAAAATGTATAAACAGAGAGAAACCTTAATTCAAAATTTAATTTTGTTCCAAATTGTTTGTGTTGTTTAGGGAATATACCTAAGCACTAATAAAGGGTGGAACAGGGAAGATACACATAAAAGCTTTGATATTTCTGAAAAAAAAATGAGGTGATATTCCTACAGTTCTTAACCAGCTATATATGCTGGGACGGGTCTGTTGGATATCCACAAATAAAGAAGTACAGATTCTGGTCACGTTGCAAGTGTGTGGGTGTTTTGGAAAATGGTAAAACTTGGATACACTATTTTCTCGTGACACTTATAAAGTGAAGAGTCTGTACAACTGTCAGAAGCCAAAGTCATATAACTTTTGTACGGTTTGTAAAGACTTCCACTTTAGAAAATGTGAAGTATCACAAGTTATTATCACAAACAGAAATGGAACATAGGGGCTTGACAGTTGTTGTTTAGACACCTCCGCTCAACTTCACAACTTACTTGCTCTGTCTCATATTTTGATCTTAAGGAAAGATCATCTTTGTGCAGCAACAGTGGTAACAGCAGCAGGAGACGCCGTCACTGCTGTCGAAAAAGGGTAGTTCTTTTAAAAATGCGTTTAGTATATTTTTTAAAAATATCAGATGAAGAAACGTGTGTTAAAACAGAGTTGGTAGAATGTATTCAGCGACAAAGTAGAAGTGATTGAGAGAAGGAGACAACGTTGTCGAGTGGCGTAGTTTTCTGGAGTACGTACGTGTCCCAGCGACACAGTGCCGGCGTCTCTAGCTCTCTTGAAGACACCAATTGTCTGGGTTTTTTTCTTGCAACTTTTTTCTTTCGTGGTAGGGTTTGAATCGAAGGGTCATCAAGATGCATGAGGTGTTTAAGACGCACCGCTGTCGTTGGGCTCCTATATGCTTGGCTTTCACTTGCCCTTGTGAAATATACCAAGTCATTGTGACAACAAGAGGTAGAGAGGGTATATATGGAGAGAATGAACTTGGTTAAATCATTTCTGAATCAGCAATCGAGATGAAACGATCGCACGATTTCAGTGAGAGAGAAGAAGAACGTAAGAGGCAGCGAAGTGACGTATCGCCTCACACACGAAAAGAAGTGTTCGCTCAAAACGAAGACATGAGCAAACCTGAACCAACACCTTCCACGTCTGCGACCAGACATAGAGAGCCCACTCCAAACCAATGTCCACCAGTTAACCCTGAAAAGTACTATCACATTCGAGAGACGGAAAAGCGACCCTCTAGAAAATTTAGAACCACGACTTACACCTACACGGTGAAGTTTAAAGATTTCAAGTCCGACGTACCATTGGAGAAAGCAGAAGGGTTTATCACCGAGATGTGGGATTCTTTGCTCACCACACTAAAGCAACAATGTCAACCCAAAGAAGACGATTTCTTGACACTATCCATAGATCACGACAGCTTGAAATCCCCTGTTTGGATCGAGTTTAGCAGACCCGCAGAACTAACCCTTTCCAAAGTCATGGACAAGATTCAACACGTACAACAATCTAATGATCAGTTTGACATCACCGATGGTAAAGCCACACTGAAAATGGCCCACGTCTCTCCTCCTCAAGGGACTGGACGCAAAAAGGTCGTATTGGTGGACGACCTTCGCAACACCAAAACAAGTCTCGTCCGAATTAACAACCCTCAAGACCAGATGTGTTTAGCCCGTGCCATCGTGGTGGGACGAACTTATGCCAACAAGAACGACACGGTAGAATGGAAAAGAACCTGGAAAACTATTCAACGATCCGATCGAGCCAAACAACGAAATGAAGCAGAACTCCTGTTACAACAAGCCGGACTGTCCAAAGACACACCCTGTGACATTCCTGAGATGCAAAAATTGCAAGATGCCCTAGCTCCACGCTACACCTTGAAAGTGCACCCTCAAGAAGTGCGCGGACCTCTGTTGTTTCGAGGCCAAGACTTTAAGGACGGAAAATACATTCATGTCTATTATCACGATGAACATTTCGATACCATTACCGCCATCCCCGGATTCCTGGGATACAGATATTACTGTGAGAAATGTGACCGTGGTTATAATAATCGAGAGCAACACAAACATTGTGGATCGAAATGCCGAGGATGTTTGGCCTCTCCACCCTGTCTGAGCGAAGGGCAAAAACCATTGCATTGTCCTGCTTGTCTGCGCACGTTTTTCAGCCCTGCCTGTTACCAACAACATCTGAAGACGCAAGGTTCACAGCAGAAATGTGCTTGTCAACTCCTGAGATTGTGCCCTACGTGTGGACAAGGCATACGTACCAATAGTACCAAGGCACACGTATGTTCAGGAAAAAAGAAATGTCACATTTGTCATCACATCGTGGACTTGAAACACCAATGCTACGTGCAAAAATACCAACCCCAACCAGAGAAAGAGGATGCTCACAAGAAGAAAAGCAATTTCATCTTTTTCGATTTCGAATGCATGCAAGAGACTGGCATTCACATTCCTAATTTCTGCGTGGCTCATCGAGCGTGCGAGAAGTGCATTCAAGAACCTATCTTCAGTCATTGCCCTCACTGCAGCAAGATTCCTGGAGGACGTGAAAAATCTTTCGGGGACCGAACACGCTAGCCGATTTCGCTCGATGGGTCTTAGACCCCATCGACAAGACGTGGAGCCAAGAGGACATCGAACGTTACGGAGATTGTCATCGTCATGCCACGGTGATGGCTCACAATTTCTCCGGATACGATGGACAGTTTCTTCTCAGATACTATACGGAACATGGCACCGAACGTCCTAAAGTGACTTTGAACGGAGCCAAAATCATTTTCATGCAAGTGGGACAAGTACAGTTTAAAGATTCGATGAGCTATTTGGCCATGCCTTTGAGTCGAATGCCTAAAACGTTTGGAATGACAGAAATGGCTAAAGGGTACTTTCCACACTTTTTCAATACGGAAGCCAATCAACACGCCGTTCTACCCCATTTACCTGAGGCTCACTATTACGACCCCGACAACATGCGTACCGAACAACGAGAAGCTTTCTACGCTTGGTACCAGGCTCATGCCTCGGACCCTTTCGACTTTCAGGAAGAAATGCTAAAGTATTGTCGTTCCGACGTGGACATTTTACGGCGTTGCTGTGGAAAATTTCGAGAACTGTTCATGGAACACGGAGGGGTCGATCCTTTGAAAGAAGCTTGCACCATTGCCAAAGCGTGTTCCTTAGTGTATCGACAACGATTCATGCCTGAAAACACCGTGGCTGTCATCAGCCCTCAAACGACCAACTTTGTCAAACGTCAATACTCGGTCAAAGCCCTACGTTGGTTACATTACTTGTGCGACAAGGAAAACAAATGGATTCAGCATGCCCGCAACGGAGGGGGTGAAAAGACCATCGGAACATATTCGGTAGATGGCTGAGACTTAGAAAACCCCAAGATCGTGTACGAGTTTAACGGTTGCTTATTTCACGGATGTCCCGTCTGTTACCCTGATCGTAGCACTAAAAATCAGTTTTTACAACGAACCATGGAAGACTTGTACCAGGACACTTGTCAGCGACGCCTAAAGTTGGAACAGGAAGGATACCAAGTGGTGGAAATGTGGGAACACGAGTACGATCACCGTATGAAAACCGATCCCGAGTTTAAACGCCTCGTGGAAAGTTACCAGTTCATGGACCCGCTGAACCCGAGGGATAGTTTGTACGGAGGAAGGACCAATGCCACCTGTTTGCTGTACCAAGCCGACGAAGAGAAAGGAGAAGAAATCAAATACTTGGACGTGTGTTCGCTGTATCCCTACGTGTGCAAATATTGTCGCTTTCCTGTAGGGCACCCGCAATTGTTAACGGAACACATCGACCTGAAAAACATTCGACAATACGAAGGCTTGATCAAGTGTAAAGTTTTGCCTCCCACGAACCTATACCATCCCGTCTTACCTCACCATTGTCAAGGCAAACTGATGTTTCCATTGTGCCGTACTTGTGCCGAAACGTGCAACCAAGACCAACCTTGTCAGCACACCCAGGAAGAACGTGCCTTGACGGGAACCTGGGTCAGCGTAGAATTGTTCAAAGCTCTGGACATGGGATACCAACTGTTAGAAGTGTACGAAATTTGCCACTTTCCCAAGACACAACAATACCACAAGGGTGATCCCAGTCAGAAAGGCATTTTCGCTGACTACGTGGATGCCTTTTTGAAACTGAAACAAGAAACCAGAGGCTATCCTTCCTGGTGTCACACTCCCGAAGACCAAATACAATTCAAAGAGAAATACTATGAACAAGAAGGCATCTCTTTAGACCACATCGAGAAAAACGAAGGCAGGCGATCGTTTGCCAAAGTGATGTTAAATTGATTGTGGGGTAAAATGGCACAACGACCGTGTTTACCCAAGACGGAATATTTGACAGAACCTTCCCGCTACTTCCAGATGATTCACGACAAAACCAAATACATGAAACACGTGGACGTCGTTCGAGAGAATTTGATCTTGGTCAATTACGAAGAAGATCTGGACTTTGTACAAGACGACCCTTTTGGAAATGTCATCATTGCGGCTTACGTGACAGCTCATGCTCGCTTAAAATTGTACGAAGCTTTAGAACTGTTAGGGGAACGCGTCCTGTACTTTGACACAGACAGTTGCATCTACATCGATCGACCGGGTCAGCAACACCCTAACATCGAAGAAAACCGTTTAGGAGCCTGGACAGACGAACACCCCGACGACAAGATTCTAAGTTTCGCGAGTGGAGGTCCTAAAAATTACGGCTACCAATACCGGGACAAACAAGGAGAAGTGCACACGGAGTGCAAAGTGAAAGGACTGACTCTGAATTATCGTACCAGTCGAGTGGTCAACTTTGGGGTATTGAAAGAAGCCTTGCAATCGGGAGAGGATGGAAACTTTAAAGTGACCACTCACCAACCGAATAAGATTGTACGTTTACCCACTCACCACATCGTCAGTCGACCCCTGGAAAAAATCTATCAAATCGTGTACCAGAAGCGAGTGAGACTTCCCAATCACTTTACGTTGCCGTACGGTCACATCGATATTGGTCAGCATATAAAAAGGGACAACGTCCAAGACCAATAGTTCATTGTCACTACCAAGACCAATCGACAAAAATGAATCCTTTCAAACAGCAAGTATAGAGCGTAAGACTCAAGTCCAACGAGAAACTCGGGTGTGATTCTATGCCTCACGATCACATCGCCAATGCAATACCACATCTTAGTTGTTATGTATTAATGCCATGACAAACTACGTGCAACCAGTGAAACTTCCAGACCACAAAACTTTACCTTATGGACATGCTGATATCACCCAGTATAAAAAGGGACGACTTCCAAGAACGACACTTCATTGCGAGGACAAGCGACGAGAAAGATGAATAACTCTACGCAGAAGAAAAAAGAGAAGGAACAAACATCATTGACCTCTTTCACCACCATACCGTCACAGCAAAGTGCGTTCAAGAAGGGAAAGGATTCAATAGACCTAAAGGAGTATTTTAGCATCCAAATGACCCAGACAGCGACCTCGAGAAAATTTAGAACGACAACTTACACCTACACGATGAAATTTAAAGACTTCGCGTCTGACGTTCCAGCCGAGGAAGTATCAGGTTTCATTACGGATCTACTTGACTCACTGTTAGAGGAAATCAAATGTCATTGCCAAGTCAAAGATGAAGGTCGTTTGAGCCTATCTATGTATCACGACAGTTTGAACTCGCCTGTATGTCTCGGATTTAGCACACCTGCAGAAATAACTTCTTCCAAACTTTTGAGGGCTATTGAAGACGTGCGGTCGGTGAGAGAAAAATTTGACATCACCGATGGAAAAGTGACTATTCATATGGCATATGTTGCACCTCCATGGGAAGAAGACGATCACTGCTCTTGATCTGCTTACCGATAAGTGTACCTAGCACGATGGACGTAACAGCAGATTTACGAGTGACAGGGAATACGAGATCGGAAACATCTATGCTGGGACACAAGTGGTAGCTGACCAGATATTAAACAACGTGTGTAACGGATAGAGAGACAAACACGAACTTTCTCTTATTTGATTGTTTGTTACTTGTTTTGTTTTGACTTTTTCTTATAAACGAACATTTAATGTAAATTCGTTGCATATGAAGTGATTTTAGAAAGGAGTGAACGTTAATTTTAAACATTAGTTTGCTAGAGTCAATAACTAAACAACTCGTAAATATGTTTCTTTTATGTTCAAATGTTTATGTATTTAATGGATAGTGCTTAGACCAAAGCACAGGCCAGAGAGCCCATGTATATATGTACTTGAATAAATGTTTTGAACCCATACAACAGACTTTTCTTTATCGAGTCTCTATTCTATCTGTGAGTCTTTCTTTAGAATATTTCTGTCCTCTTTTCTGTGTGTTTCAATGTGTATTTGTTTGTTTCTGTATGTCTATGTTTGTCCCTATCAACCCTTTGTCCCTACAAATACATTTCACCCTATAAAAGGTTTTGACCCTATAAACCTATGACGTTACCAATGTTTCATTCCCACTGATCCCCAGGTGACATTCCCATGTTCAATTTCCATGTTCAATTCCCCTTGTCACTAGAGTGACCCAGGGTTTTTCTCCATGTTAAATTTCCCTTGTCGCTAGAGTGGCCCAAGGGGTTTTGTAATGCTAATTCCCATTGTCGCTAGGGTGGCCCCATATACTACTCATAATGCATTCCTAAAAATCGTGCTACTTTTACGAATTTAATTTCTTGATTTTGGATGGTGAGTTTGGGAAACTGATTTTGTAATTTACGTTTGGTGGTGAATAATACTGCTATGGTTTATTCATGGAATAATTTGAAACCCCATTTATCAGCCCATTTCCCTATTTTGTTTAAACTTATTTGAATATCACTGATTACTTTGTGGTTGGAGGGGTTTCCTGATCTCCATAATCCACGATCATCAGCAAATTGTGAGAGTTCAATTAGTTTTGATGTTAAGTTGGTGTCCAAGTCATTAATCATGATGTTGAAAAGGGTTGGGCTGAGTACGCTCCCTTGTGGTGTACCGTTTTCAAGTGTGTGTGGTTCAGAGTAGGTGTCGCCGACTAAAGTTGATATTTTACGGTCAGCGAGGAAGTTTTCAATGAATTTAAACATTCTACCTGTGATGGCGTAGTGGTTGAGTTTGGCTAATAAGCCTTTGGTCCATACAAGGTCGAATGCCTTTTCGAGGTCAATAAATACTGCAATTAATGGTCAGACTGGAGACCACCTCGCTTTATATGGTTCAAGCGCGGACGCAATAGAAAACATCCTTACAATGCTTAGAGTCGGAACGCTATGATATTTTGATTTGAGGGTGAGGAATAGAGAGGTCAAAGAGCATGTATCATGATAAAATTGGAAACAAACGACAGACAATTTTTTTTTTAAATACAACATTTTTTATTGAAATAACTAACAACCAACAAATAACAATAAAACAAACAAACAAATTATTTTTGACAAGGTTGACAACGTTGTGAAGTCAAGCTAGACTTCGACTGATGGAAGTCGAAATACAAAACAAAAAAAAAATGCAGTGATTAATTATTTTGCAGGTATATGATATTGTAACGTTATTTCTAAGTGAAAGATGGCAGCATTTCCTGGTCCATTCTGCAAGGAGCTAAATATAACATCACAGGATTAGAAGATGAAACCAACTTGAATCCTATTCATGAAATTAGGTCTTGCGATATTGTTTCAATGATAATGATGAATAAACATTGCATTTTTTTCTTTTTCGAAGTAACCGCTCCGGTGGCCTGGTGGTTAGAGCATCCACCTCGGACGCGGGAGGTCGTGGGTTCGATCCCCGGCCAAGTCATACCAAACACTTACAAAAATGGTACTAACAGCTTCCTCGCTTGGCGCTCAGCATTAAGAGGTTAGTGTTAGGACTGATCGACTTGGTGTCAGGATAATGTGACTGGATGGGACATCATGCTACATGTCTGTGGCATGATGCCCCAGTGCTAGACATCACTATAAGCTGCCATGTTGCAGAGATCGTAGCAATATGACTGAAAAATTGTTAAAGCTACGTTAAAAATCCAAATCACATCACATCACAACATTATTTTCGAAGCTGTTTTACATACATATGAACTATTGCTGATGTGATGTATTTGTATTAAGTTAGATTTCATAAAAGTTGTGAAGTGTATATATGCTTTTCATTTATAAATGAAATTATTGTAGTCAGACAACCAATTTAATGAGAACAATGAATTCAGCAGGAAAAATGCAATCGTAATATCAAATTTTATAATAATATCTCAAGAAAAAAGAAAGTTATAACATTTTTTATGGAAAGAACACTTTACTTCGGTTCCATGACTGCCACATAATCAGAATACATTTATATAAGACACAAATTCTAGAAATTTGTAAATATTTTGTAACTTAAAAGTTGCATAACGTTTTTCAGTTAGAGATATTTAAAAAAAAATTAAACTGTTTTGGAATGTTTTTAAACAGATCTGTATGAAGAAATCAAATGTTTGCAGTTATTTCAATATCTGAAAAATGACTAGGGTTGCTAATCATAAACTGCTTGGAGGATTGCCATGATCTAGTTGGTCCTGAATGAAATGGGTGCCACTGAAAAATCCAGTATGTCCACCACAGGGGCTATCTTGAAATTCTTTTTTGTTGCTACTCCTTCTGTATGGCTGGTCTCATCAGAATGTGACTTTCATTAAAAGACTTGTAATGATATCTTGTTGGACCTGAATGAAAACGGTGCTGATCTAAAGTTCAGTATGGCCTCTGTGATAAATTCTGGTGTCATAAAATATAAAGATAGTGTGGATCATATTAAAATAATTCTACAAGTCTCAGCATTAAGTACCAACTTTCAGTATTTTCATATGTCTGTATCAGTGGTCAACAATATAGGATACATTTTAGTACATACATAAAGATATAAAGGACTTGCAGGGTTGCTAGGCACAAACAATAACTACAGATATTTTAATATCACGTTTAGTGACTTTAAATGATTACTATACTGTAATTGTAATCGTGACTGGCACTTTCTTCGTTCTGGTTTCTCACCATTGTTAATGTTGGTCCGAATCGGTCTTTTTGGTCATTGTGTTTTGGCCTCTTACACTATTTAGCATAGTATATTCATTTACAGAAAACAGTTAAGTTCTGATGTGAATATCTTCATATCAGATCGCCAAGTACACTTCTCTTTCGATAACTCGTGCGCAACAAACGAGGGTACGAGTTACCTCAAAACAATAAGTGATCCCATCCCCACTAGAATATCAAGAAAACTGCGATCGCAGTGGGTAGGGTAAATGTACTGTTTAATGGCTGGCAACTCGTTTTATAATTGCGTCAAGAATACTTGTCAATGAAGCCCTTTTTCTAATGAAGTTGTTGGTTATTCTGTATGAATTACATTTGTCTTCCAGATGCCCAACATCTGAAAGATTGTTAACATTATTCCAACTGGTTTCAAACAAAATTCATGTGTACACAGGAACATTTGTGTATTACATCACACCTTTTTGTTGTTGTTGATTACTGGTAGTCTGGTTTTCTGCTTTATGTATGGCTAGGAAGTGAGAAGAAGGGAGTCTACGAAATATGGACCAGACTAACTGTTGCTACACTGTGAAACAAGATTCCTTTCTCCAAAAAGAAGTGACATATATTTAATGCAACAATTGTCTGCATCAAAGCTAAATTTTCGTATTTCTCAATTTCAGTAAAATATTGATTTTATTGCAAATATCAGTGATACTTCTCATCCTTGAGGATATCTCAAAGTGCCAATTCAGGAATTCTCTGAAACTTTATTTGACAAAGTATTCATTTCGCTTGGTTGCCTTGCTACGTTTGAGCACATGTATGAATGAGTAGGTTAATTTGAGGTAGTTTAATTATATTACATACACAGTAATATTTATAACTGTTCAATTGATCAATTGGAATGATTTCAACTGATTTATGACGGGGTTTGCCAGATCTTACGCATGTAGGATTTGCATGCCTTTTAACTTTTCTTTTCTAAAGTAGCTGCCATTTGGACTTTGGCTATTTACAAAACAAGGAATCACTTAGATATTATGAGTGATCAAACTATTTTTTCATTCCTAACATCTCTTTTAATCTTTCAGTCAGTTGAATTCTTGAAGTAGCTATTCATCAGAATAGATTGGGTTTATCTTTTTGTTGAGAAATTTCTGGCGAACAAAAAGTATGATTTTTCTGTAAGTTATTGCTCTGACACACATCAAAGGCATGTTTTCCTTGCAGTTGGTTCCGGATATCTGACCTCCTCAGGAGCCATCTTGAATATGTTCTAATTGCTATTCCTTTGAATGAGAAGTCATATTGAGGTTTTCACTAGCAGACTTCTTCTAGCTGGTCATAACCGCTCTGGTGGCCAGATGGTTGGAGCATCCACCTCGAAAGTGGGAGGTCGTGGGATCGAACCCTCGCCGAGTCATACCAAAGACTTACAAAAAATGTACTAACAGCTGCCTCGCTAGGTGCTCAGCATTAAGAGGTTAGTGTTAGGACTGGTTGGCCTGGTGTCGGGATAATGTGACTGGGTGAGACATCATGTGACATGTCTGTGTCATGATGCCTCAGTGCTAGACATCACTATTGACTGCCACACAGCAGACATCGTAGCGATATGACTGAAAAGATTTTAAAGCTACGTTAAAAAATTCTAACCACACACACACACTGTAACTGGTCCTGAATGAAAATGGTGTAGATCTGACCTTTAACATGGCTGCCGCAAAGGCCATTTTGAAAATCGTATTATCACTAACTTTCCTAGGTGGCTGGTTGTATCAACATCCTTCTTTCACCAAAAGACTCCCTATGATGTCAAGTTGGTCCTAAATTTAAATTGTGCAAATTTGTTATCCGTTAAGGCCACCTTGGCAACCATCTTGAAAAATACTGTTATTGGTACTCTTCCAAAACGGAGAGTCATGTCAGCATGGGTTTTTACCAGAAGATTTCTTATAACATTTTGTTGGTCCTATGTAGTGTTGATCTGACATACATTAGTGACCATATTGAAAATATTATCACTATTCTTAAATGGCAAGTTATGGTGTCTAGTTGGTCCTCAGTGAAAATTATGCAAACTTACAACCAATATTGACATCCTGAAAGTATTGTTATGTCTACTCCTCCCAAACAGATGGCTTTATCAATATGAGGTCTTCACCAATAGACTTCTTATGATACCTACTGTATTTACCATATATGTTGGGACACCCTATTTGTTGGGACACCATGAAATAAGATTTTTGTGTGTCGGAAAAAGCTCTTCAACCGAATTTTTATTTTAAAAAATGTAAAACTGTGTACTTGAGATAAAACTCTTTAATCCACTGAAACATTATCTATCAACCCAACCATTTTCTGCTCACGTACGATCCATTCTTGCGGTGCATTAGTATGCTTTTTTAGCGTTCTCATGCATGGAAAATTATCATTGGAGGCAACACATATCCTGAAGCAGAAACTACAAGGACTTTATCAGGTTTTTAAAAAATCTGTACCAGTCCTGCTAATTCTCACACTTTTAACCCCTATCTTATTGACAGTCCATCCAGGAATGAGATCAAAGTACACTGGAATTTCATCCATGTTAATGATCATATTTCAGCGAAATCATTTTCTCTTCTGGCCCTCACGAATTCATCAAATGATTTTATTTTCTCCAAATCTTCTGAGCAATGCTGGGTCATCGATGTCCGTGCATGAAATACTATATTGTGTTACTTTAAATTTTGTTCCATTGTTTCAATTTAAGTTCAAAATTCAAGAGAATACCAGTGAAAAGGAACCAAAGTTAGCTTCCCTGAGTTGGTCGACTTTGTATATTAAAAAAATAAAAATAAAATGAGCACACGTAAAAGAATCAAAAGTCGGATTCCGAGGTTGGCTTGCATTGCAATAAAATAACCTTTGTATTAAGACCCTTTTAAAACAATCAGCTCAAAAGTATCCAAAGTTGCCTTCCGAGGTCTGCTCGCTTTGTACTAAAAATATCCTTTGTATCTGATAACCTGTTGTTAAGTTCAAACAATGAGTTTAGTGCTCGCCGCCATTTGTGTTTATTAACCACCCAGGCTTCTATTTGCTTGGCATCTGTAGTCATAACTAATGCAAATGGGCATTGAATTGATGTCTGTTGATAAATATTATGCACAGCAGTAACTTACATTAATCCTTTTTGTAACCCATGCTAGCAAAAAGATTGTCATCTGCACTCACTGAATGTTATTTCAAATAATGATTTTTATTTGCAAGATACTGTCATATAGCTGGCCTGGCTATAATACAGTCTTGGTTATTTTGCAACACTGTGTCATGCATAAATGGCAGATGCCTTCAAGCAATTGGTTATTTCCCTCTCGTTTGCGATTTTGTTGGATCCAGTTTTCAGTCAGATAGCATATTCAAACCTTTGAGTGCAACCAAACATGATTTGTTTCTCAATGTTCATGTCAGTGAACAGTTTGTCATGTGTTATCTGACATAAACAATGCATGCTATAGTATGAATCCTTATGCTAAATATACTGAGTTCATGGATATATATTTTTTTCTTTAATGCTCATGATGGAAAAAAGGGAAATAAATGATAAAAATAGAAGGTTAGTTTCTTTCATTTTATTATTAAATAAGTGTGGTTTTTTTATAGCAACGTGCAATAGGGGTGGGGCACAAATTCAACACAAATTTATTTCGTTTCTTAAATTCTTGGGACAAACAAAAGTTTCATCATAAGTTCTGGGACAGGAATAAATTCATTATTTTATCGTGTCCCACTATATATGGTAAATATGGTAATTAGTCCTAAATGGAAAAGGGACCCCTGCTCTTTTTTAATTTTTTTTCTTCACTTCACTACCTTAGTGTTAAGTATAGGTATAGCTTTGCAAGAGTGAGTAACAAGCATGGATAGTGCAAGACCTACATGAGCCACGGTTATGAGTTTGCCTACCAGCAGGAAAACTAATCCAAGTGTGCAGTAGATGTAAATCTCTGGTGAACTTCAGATGGTGTAGTCTATGCTAAGGGAAGAAATGCCTTTCTTCACATGCTGGCATAGGTCTGGATGTCAGCGGGACGACAACCATTGTGTGGGACAGTGAATTTGTGGAGGAAATTCAATGTTCGTGTTGCATCAAACCACTTTTGGAGCAGCGAGACATCAAGGCCAGATCTCTCAATATGCATCTACATAATTGTGTGTTGCTCTAAAATAAACTGTTCACCAAGCTTGGCTGATATTTTTAGTGCGGATGAATGCACATAAAGGACAGTTGGCCTACAAGCATTGCTTCCTTTGATTCAGCAGGGTTGTCAATTGCCATTGTTTTGTCTATATGTCATCAGCTGGAGGGACAATACATTAGTCAGAAATTGCCATATTCATCTATGTATGCATTACTGAAACTACTGTTTTTGTGTATGTAGTCTTTGTCATTTATTGGCTGTTTAGTTCATTATGGAAACCAATAGCAGACAGCCACTTTGCTAGCATTACTAGTCGAGTGTAGAGAACAAGACCGGTCTGTTTAGCATCTATTTTCATGTAGGGAAATCATCTTCTCACTCATGTCAACAAAGTCTGTTAGAAGTCTAAAGTGCAATTTAGGTAAAGTCGTCATTTATTCCCAGCCAGCCACTCAGCAAGGATGATGTCACAGAGATGCAACAAAAAAGCAGTGGCAACTATTGTGACTCTTTTGTTGACAGTTAAAATGTGAAAAGATTTGTATAACCATTCAGTGACATGTATCTGAGAATTCAGCCCATTACTAAAGTCTGCACACATAATTTTTCCAGATTTTTTTTCTTTTGTTTTAGAGTAAACATTAAGATTGTTATACACAATTTTGTTTTCATTCATTGTCCTTGTCGTTGTTTGTTGAGTGCATCTGCAAGTAAATGTTCATGTGAATCATCACATTCATCATTGCCTTTTCCATCAGAATTACTTGTCCTTATTGCTGGTGAATTCAGTCAAAAACAGAAATAGTTCAATCCTTACTTAGGGATAGCTGTCCAGAGTTATACCCCAATAGATTTAGGTGACACATACATCCATATGTGGTTGTCTTGAAAATCTTGCCTTCATTACTTCCCCTGAATTTTTGGTGGTATTGATGTGGAATTTTCACCAATAGACTTGTAATTTTGTCCAACTGGTCCTCAATGAAAATGGTGCCAATCTGATATCCACTATGTCGAACACAGCAGCTAATTTGAAAATCTTGTAACTAAAGAATATCAGATATGGTTTGAACACATAGCAGTTAAAAGGAAGAAATGGTCTTGTTTTGAATTCCTGGAAATTCTCTTTGGGCAGTACCTTCAAGGTGTTCTTATTTCAATTATACAGTTGATTTAAACCAGAAAACCAACGCAAATAGGTAACACATGGAGTCAAAAACCTGTTTCCACCCACAGGACAAAGTCTGTAATATTTGTATGATACTGGATATATGAAGTTGAACACTAATAATTATCAATGCTTACTGACTTTACAGTACCAGTATGAAAGATACATGGCTTCCTCAATAACTCATTCACCACAGGGTCCAAAAACATTAGTCATACGATAAGTGTAATGGTGTAGTTTGTTTATTTCACATCAGATACTGCATTATAAGCAGGTCTGTGAGTTAGCAGTGTATTACTTATTGAGGGAGTGGTTTATACCACTCAGTATTTGTGACCCCTGGATCTCAATAGGAACAAAACTTAAACCAAAACAAATCAACCAACATTTTGAAAATAGATTTGCTCTTATCTGAGGATGGAAGGAAGGTGATAGTGTTTTAAAAGCTTAAAGCATTTTATTTCTGCATTTTAATTGTAATGGTTTTTCCTGTACGAGTTTTAAATCTATATCCAGAAATAAACATAAATGAAAACTAAACCAAGATTTCAGTGATCTTGACCTTGTTTGAGAATCGGATCAATGGGGTCAGACCTCAGAAGTGTTTGTACCATTTTAGGTACATAGGGCTATCATTAACCAAAGTTTCAGGTGTCTAGCTTTAACGGTGTAGGTGGAGTTGAGGACATTACATGCCCTGTGTCTTCAGTCTTCCTCAAGCTGTTTTATTTAGCATAGCCCCATAGTTCTTAACTCATTTTTAGCAGGGTTTACCCTACTTTTAAAAAAAACCTCAATACCACAATTTTTAGCACTATATTTGTCAGATCAGATGAGAAACTGATTAATTTGTTGAAGAGCAAGTACCAGTAGTAGCGTGTTTTGTTCATTACCAGTAGTTTTAATCAAATTAATATAGCGTTTTGTCTGTTACCAGTACATGTAGTTGTAAGAAAAGTCATACAGCGTGTTTTACTTATTACTGGTTGTTCCAACAAATTTAATATTGTCTGTTTTTTTTATTCATGGTAATTTTAATACAAGTAATATTGTGTAGTTTGTTCATCAAACATCTTAGACAATAAAAATGAAATCATTAAAAAAATATTAGCTCAGAGTATTAGCAGTACCTAGAGACATAAGAATCAAACATATTTTAAAACATAGGATCCCATATTCTTTGTCTAGTAGTGAACATGATTCACACATAACATGTACAATGCAACAAATTTAAAATTCTAAATATCACTATATACATTGTGCATGTGTGTGTGTGTGTGCATGTACACACACACACACACACACACACACACACACACACACACTATTTAGGGCCCTTTAAGAACAGGATCCACCCTTTGCTGTCATCAGATGGATTGATGCTGATCACTGACAAGGAACAGTTGCGAAATTGCTGGGCTGAGCACTTCATTGGGCTGCTAAACCTGCCATCCTCTGTCAAACCCACAGATCTCAAACAGATCCCTAAACAGTTAATCTGGGAGAAACTCGATCTCCCTCCTTCAGCTGACAAAATCAAGAAGGCCACCTACCAGATGAACAGAGTTCTTGAAAGAATGGAATCCCAGTGTAAGTTTACAAATCAGCAGGATCTGAAATTTTCAGAGATATACTCCATAGCAGCTGGGAACAAGAAACAATGCCAGACAACTTCCGTGCTACCTTGATAATTTCCCTTTTTAGAACAAAGGTAGCAAAGCTGACTGCAACAGCTACAGGAGCATCTCCATCCACTCTAACTCTAACAAGATCTTTGCCTGAGTTATCCTGAGCCAACTGAATGCTGTGTCAGAAGCTAACCTACCTGAGACCCAGTGCAGTTTCTGATTTGGATGCAGTACAGTAATCATGATCGTCACTGTTAGGCAGGTCTAGGAGAAATGCATTGTGCAAAACTTTGACCTATTCTCTGTCTTCATTGACCTCACCAAGACCTTATATACAGTCAACAGGGAGGCCCACTGGTCTGCACTAGCAAGGTATGGATGTCAGTACAAATTCATCCAGATCATCCATTTCTTCTTTGATGAAATGAAAGGACAGGTCCTTTCTAATGGTGACTTGTCTGAACCCTTGAATGAGTTTACACAGTGTTGTTCTTCTTTACCTGCTTCCTCAACCATGTTGTCCATGATCTGCAAGAGGAAGTGTATATCATAATACTGGCTTGGAGGTTCACTCTTCGACCTGTGATGACTCATTGCAGAAATCAAGATGCTGGAAGTTCTAATCCAGGACGCCCTGATGACTGTGCCCCAATGACTCACAAGACAAGTGACCTGCAGATAAAGCTCAGCAAGTTTTCTGAAGCCTCCAAGTTATTTAGCCTCACAATTAGTCTTGTCAAAACTGAAGTTCTTTTTCAGCCAGCCAAACACTAGTGCGCCACAGCTAGTCATCACGATTAACATCACTCAACTGAAAATTGTGAACAGCTTCAAATACCTAGGCAGTGTCATCACCACTGATGGTTTGCTTGATAAGGAGATCACCACAAATATCAGTAAAGCAAGTTAGTCACTCAGAAGGCATTGCAACAGATTACTCGATCATCATAATGTTACTTTATCCACCAAGTTGAAGGTGTATAATGCACTGGTCCTCACCTTACTGCTAAATGGCTGCTAGACCTGGACTGCATACCGCATCAAGCAGCTAGAGAAATTTCATATGGAGGCTATCTGCTCTGTCCATGGGATCCAATGCCAAGATACTGATCAAGGCCCAACTTCAATGGCCAGGCCATGTCATAAGAATTGATGGCATCCGCTTGCCAGAACATCTTCTTTGGGGAATTGGCACATGGTCAAAGAAACCAGGGCTGCCCATGCAAGCGTAACAAAGGCACCTTGAAAGACAACCTAAAGTGGCACAGCCTGAAACCATTGGAGCTAGAATAAACAGGACAAGACCAAACTCGCTTGCATGCCCTCCCATGCAAAGCATCAGTTGATCTTGAAAATGAATGCCGGCACCAGATGGAGGAGGCTTTGGTGCATCATCACTGGTCAACATCTGTCCCAGTAACTTCAGTGGACATCCAATGATTGTGCAAGTCAAGACCAGGACTGAAGATCCATTGCTGTACCCACAGATTATTGCTCAGAACCCATCCTTTTCAGATTTAAAGGACTACCATTACCAATACAAACACTCTACTTTAAGTTTCTTTACTTGGGTGATTTGATTTAATGTTTTGATGTTCTTGTCTTTTATGAACCACATGCATGATACTATGATCCCTTATATTAACGTCCCTTGGTGTACTCTTGGCCCTTTTATAAGGGTGTAATCATCATGAATATTCATGTCTAACTTTATTATGTAAGTGCTGCTCAAGTTAATTTGCATTATGTTTATTAGAGGCTTTTGTATTTTAATGTGATCTCATTTTGTTAAATAAAAATGTTAGTGTTTTAATTAACTTTCAGGCTACAACCTTGTTAGAACATCTCAGTTTAATGCTCTCATATTTATAACACTTTTATGAACAGTGTTATAACAATTATATTAGTACACCATGTGATAGCATTACAAAAAAATAAATTTACATTAATTCCAGGCATTTCTTGCAACTTGTTTAAGTGTGATAACCAACAGTGGGGAACCTGATTATAGCCTCTGCCATCATGATTTCGCTCAAGGATGTCCAGTCCATGATAGTTTGTCTTGGAATTGTGCAAAAGATTTGAGGAACTGTACTGGTACAGGTCATCGTTATCATTGCATTCGGAATACAAAGGATAAGATTATGCATGTTTGTGTGCCTGTTATGAAATGCTTGAAAGGTAAGTGTTTTCTTTTTTTAGCATATATTTTTCAGCTAATGATACAAACTACCAACAAAAAGATAAAATTGGCAGTACATTGAAAATGTGCACAAAAAATAATCACGTATTGACTTGTCATCATTTGCAAGCTTGTGTGCCATATCATGGCAGTTGAGCAACCCCTCTAGGTCATCAAGACTCTTGATTTTATCACTGGGCTATTTGTGATGAATTTTTCTTTCCTGGAGGGCTGGTTTTGAGAGGGAGGAGAGTCAATTTCCTAATACACATGTATAGTTAATTGGTTCCCAGAGAGGTATCTGTAGTGCTTTGTGAATCAAGGAGTAAATGACGCATGGAACCAGACTAACTGCTGATATTCTACCAAACAAGTTTCCTTTTGTACAATTTCGTGAGACAGTCGTCTACATTGAAACTCAATTTTTGAATTGTTCAGTTAGTGAAATATTGATGCCGTGATTTCATTGCAACTAACAGTGAAATTTCTTATCATCCTCGAGGATATCTCTATGTGCTAGTTCTCTGAAACTCATTTTCCCCACAATGGTCCGTATCTGTGAAACAAAGCTCTTTATATTACGAAGTACTCATTTCGCTTGGTTGCCTTGTTATCTTTAATCACAGTTATAATTGAGTAGGTTAATTTAAGGTGGTTTAATTAGATTACATACACTGTAACATTTATAACTGTTTGATTGATTAACTGAAATGAGTTACGTGACATACTTCCAGGGCCGCTGGTTCTTAAGCATGTAGGATTTGTATGCCTTTTAATTTTTTTGTTTATTCCACCTCCTTTATTTGAATCGAAAGACATAATTAACGTGATAATAGAAAATGAGGCCTGCTTTTTATTTATGGCAACAATACTAGAAATGCTTCCGCTAATCCGATATCAAAACATGGTTTGCACTTAATTAGGTTCTCAGAGAAACGCTCACAGACATAGCTGTTACGGTAGATTGACACATTTTACGTTTAGTTACAAGAGGACACATGGCATTTATGATGATTACACTTAAAAAGAACTAAAAGATAGAACTAGAACACAAATTTTAATAAATAAAAAATTCTACAATTGGTTTTTATTTATAAAAGTACTGCCTGCACTAGATGTAAGTGACATTTTCACTGATTGAAATTTCCTTACTGTGTACTAAGAACGTCATTTAGAAAGAAAATGTAAAAAAAATTATGACTTCTTTTTAAAGTTGATATTGCATAATGTTGATTAAAATTTCCAGGTTCTGTCTACCATTTTTGACAATAAAACGAGCGATATATCAAAGTTTCCATTACCAATTCTGATCACGATTTTCTTCAAGTACACACCGCTCTGATGGCCTAATGGTTAGAGCATCTGCCTCGGATGTGGGAGGTCGTGGATTCGATCCTCGGCCGAATCATACCAAAGACTTATAAAAATGGTACTAACAACTGCCTCGCTTGGCGCTTAGCATTAAGAGGTTAGTGTTAGGACTGGTCGGCTTGGTGTCAGGATAATGTAACTGGGTGGGACTTCATGCTACATGTCTGCGGCATGATGCCCCAGTTCTGGACATCACTGTAAGATGCCACACTGCAGACATTGTAGCAATATGACTCAAAATTGTTAAAGCTACGTTAAAAATCCGAATCACCCAAAAACACACTCTTCAAGTACACAAATAGGGATCAATTTTGGGGTATCTTCTGGTTTTAAAAGTGGGATCCATGCCTGGCCCCGCTTTAAAAGTGGGTTCACGAGTTATCAGGGTGCGAGTCATCAAGAGAGTGGTGTATTTGGTATGCCCTTACATTTTGGCTATTACCCTTTGCATAATGACCATATTTTCCAGCTGAGTCACTATATAGTTGAAGTCGAATCAACACCTTGGCTTCGTCTTTTCATGATTCAGTATGTTTTGCAATATGTTTTGGGATATTCCTGATTACTTTTTAGCTTATAGCAGAAATAACGTATCCTCAGTGCACGTAGGAAGCAATAAGGACTTCTGATCAGTCTTATAAGAAGTTTGATTTCTTTAAGTTGTACCAGATTGAAATTTGTAAGTACTGAGACTGAGATGGACATCAAGATGATTACTAATTCCTTATTCCCGATTGAATAAGGAATAAGTAACCAGTTACCGGTTGAATAAGGAATAAGTAACCAGTTACCGATTGAATAAGGAATAAGTAACCAGTTACCGATTGAATAAGGAATAAGTAACCAGTTACCGATTGAATAAGGAATAAGTAACCAGTTACCGATTGAATAAGGAATAAGCAACCAGTTACCGATTGAATAAGGAATAAGTAACCAGTTACCGATTGAATAAGGAATAAGTAACCAGTTACCGATTGAATAAGGAATAAGTAACTAGTTACCGATTGAATAAGGAATAAGTAGCCAGTTACTTATTCCTGATTCAACTATTTATACATACATTTGGTTACTGATTCCTTATTCACATCCAGTTGGGTATTCATTCTTTATTCACAGTTATATAAGTAATTGGTTATAACTTACT
The DNA here is from genome assembly GCA_028554795.2 of Sinohyriopsis cumingii. Lineage (NCBI taxonomy): Eukaryota > Metazoa > Mollusca > Bivalvia > Unionida > Unionidae > Sinohyriopsis > Sinohyriopsis cumingii. Next base: position 29,465,180 of record CM068825.1, on the reverse strand, counting down.
TATTGAAGATTAAAAACCCGTCAGAGCATGCATTGGTGTTAATCTAACCCAGTTAGAGAAATAAGAGTGTTCTTTGGTGCCAGCTATATAAAGCTGACTAGAGACAAATCACGGACTGTGTGGAGGAAGGGGTTTGGATATTGGTGGGTATACATAATTAGTAATTTGAAATAGGATTAATTAGTTATGTTGGACGTTGGGGTCGTGTCTTCTTGTGCATGGCTCGAATATTAGTATTTGTGTTCGAAAAGCTTACTAATGACTCGAGTAAACGTGAAACCACAAAAAAACATGCAAGTTTGAAATTGGAGATTTCTCTTATGTGGTCAATATGTGCTTAAAGAAGAATTATTTTAAGTATTTACGGGTTTATGAAGGTTTCAGTTGACATCGAATGTTGTCTTGAAGTCCTTGGAACCAGGTAAACAAGCATACGGGTAGGTGTATGAAACACGCTCATTGTGAGTCAAATCGAATAATACTTAGTGCGAATTATACCCATACCTAAACGATATTGATTGCAACTTTTGATGGACAGTTTCTATTCAGGAATCTGTTCCAACATCAGCCAAATTCATTGAAAGAATTTGTTTAACCGTTTTTCAGAAATTGGGGCTCAATAAGGGGGATACAGCATATGCGGCAAGAAGTTAATATCTTGCTTATACAGGTGGGTCAATACGTGTCCTCTTTAAAGAGTTTTGACATGGATTTTTCACTGACACTTTATCTCTAGGGGATAGTGTCGAGCCATTAAAGAAGTCCTGATGAATCTCATCGAATGGAATCAGCGAAAGAAGGGACAACCTATTGGCACTGGATATGAAAAAGACGCACGTTTTGGATCGATTGAATAGAATATTATTATTGAAACCATACCTAGAATATATCGATTTCAACGCCTCTAGGAGAATATCAAGTTAGGGATCTCTAACAACTGTATGAAAAGTTTAAAGAATATTTGTCTACCCGATTTCTTTGAATCTGGAGATTAATATATGATAGCTGCAACAAAGTCCATTAGCAGAATGCCTCTTCAGTCCCTATCTGGTTCCTACAGTTCACCACTAAAACGATCTTGGCATTTATTATTGTACGATATCTTCTAAACAGATATATATTTGGCTCCCCAAAGCATTTTTAACGGTGTTTGCCTAATGCAAGCGGAAAACTAAGAGGTTCTTTACGGATACCAACAGTTTTTAAAACCGTTACAATCTATGAACAGACTGTAGCCAAACTTTGCGATGCTTGAACCCTTACTCGGAGAATTTTGATTTCAACCCTTGTTTGACAGTCGGTAAAGAGTAACTAATCCCAACAGTAGGAAAACTTAGAAGAAAATTAGTCGAGACAATTTCGACAAATTCGCGGTTAAATGAAAGAGGCCGAGCGCAATACATGCGATCAGGATATTATACCTTACGTTATATAGTTGGGCCAATACGTCTCCTCTTAAAGAGTTCTGACAATGGACCTTCCTTGATATTTTATCTCGTGCGACAGAGTCCACCCACGAAGGAAGTCCTGACGAATATCGTCGAGATGAAATAACGACGGGTACAGAGTATGAAAAACACTAAAATGTTCATAGATTTCATAAAACTTTTGCACTAATTGAACCTCTACTAAGAGGATTTTGATTACAACGCCTGTTGGTTATTATGTACATAACAGACAGAAAAAGTGGAAGAAAACTCGTCGAGCCAATTTGGAGAAATTCTCGGCTAGATAAAGTTAGTCGAGCACAACACATGACATAACACTTTATATTATGTTTACATTTTAGCTAATACGTCTCCTCTTTATACAGTTTTTACATAGACCAATGTTTGATATTGTAATAAATTTGGAGTATCAGCCATTAGCATATAGCTCTTCATTTTAAGGATTTCATAGATTAAAGTGATCACTTGGTTGATTTTGGGAAGTCGGTGTCCTAAGCGCGACTAATTAGCCAATTGCTAGGGGAAAACGACACATATTGCAGTGTTGATGAGATCCCAGGATGACATAGTTTAACTTTATAGTGAATTCAGGTCAGAGTACCATAAGTGTCCCTTGGAGTAGTCCCTATTAAAACCTATCTAAATGTAACGAGTATGTGAGTGCATGTGCCGTATTGGTGTGGTTGACTGGTTAATTGTGCAACAGAGCAATTCAGAAGGGACGGTTCCGATGTTTGGAGACGTCTTGCTTTGTTATAAGGGTAGATATGGTGGAAGGTTATAGGCGAAATTAGGCTTAAAAGCACGATTTGACTGGCCTGAGGAAGCGATAATAAAAGAGGCCCCTGTATAGTTGTATATTTCAAGGCTTGAAAAACTACCGATACGTTACGGAAATGGAATAAGAAGAAATAGTGCAGCTGTGAAATTGTGGCGAAAACAATGAAATAAGGGGCGCCTTAAGGGGTACCGGGTTTGAAAAACACGCAAATGTTAATAAACTGTATCAATAGTTTGTACTCATGGAAACCTTACTTAGAGGATTTAGATTTCAACGCCACTTATACTGTTTCAAAATAAGGCCCTTTTCTAAAAGCTGAAAAAGTTTCAAGAAAATTCGTCGAGCCGATTTCGAGAAACTAGCGACTAAATAAAGGAAGTCGAGCAGATCACATGTCATAACATTATATACATGTGGACCATTACGTCCACTCTTTATACAGTCTTGACTAAACCACTACGCCAGACCTCAGTAGGAGTATAAAAAAATATCTACGTCAGAGAATTTTGGTCTACTGGCGGTCTCGATGAACATAATAAGGTCATTCAAGTCTATGGCGTTGTAAATATTTGTGCATTTCAGTAACTCAACATTTCTCACGTACTGGGCGATGTTCATCAGAGCACGTAGGAGGGCGTCGTCTGTATCTCTGCGAGCGTTTTAACCTGTCCTACGGGATAGCCTAAATGCCATAACCCGACCTGTTGCAATTAGCAGCTGCGCAGAAACAACGCTGTCTTTATCAGCGCACCAAGCTTCGGGTCGATCGGGAGCGCAATTAGATATTTTCTGAACAAAGAGTATTAGCCAACGCCGCGAGAGAAAAAAAATCCAACGGGTCACGCAGTTTTGTGAGTTGCCGAGGTTGATAATGTCGACCTTCGTACACCTCACCATGGCAGACGCGCTAGCTGGTCATGCATGCAGACGCCGGAAAAGTGCTTTCGGGTTGGACGAACTGGACCGGTTAAAGGTGGAGATGGTTCTCGACGTCGCCCCAGGCTCTTGTATCCAATGCTGCGGTTGATGGACTTAAGGGCCAGCCCAGGTAAGGCGCCTAGTGGCTGCCTTGAAGGTAGCTAATTGTACCGCGGTCACCACCACCCTGGCAGCAATAGTCAAGGACGTGAGACGAGCAAATAGGGGAATAAAAAAGATACCGACTTCTTTGCGATCGAAGACGGTACAGAAAATTGCTTTGCAGGTCACCCGCATGCGCATGTCCAGGGTGTCCCTCATCATCACTGGACGCTAGAGCTAGACCGCAGCCTGTCACCCCAATACCATCGATAGCCATTGAACGTGTTTTTTTTATATCCGATACCCAGATATTGCCACCCCACCCCCCTTCACTGATTCCTCTCACTTCGTCAAGATTGATTTCGTGGTTTCAACATATTCCCAGACATAAAAACTCTAGAAGGGCCAATGTAAAACTCTTTATAGGGATATTTAATGGCCCATGTGTATATATACAATTGAATCCGATAATGCTTCGCAAAGTTTTACTGAAATCTGCTAAAGGGCTGTAATGCTTCAATAAAGTATGTATCCATAACGATTTTCCTATTAATCCCATTGTTCTCGATGAATGCTGTCAACACATCTTGTATGAGTCAAACATACTCATATGTATCATTTTTCAAAGAAAGATCGATCACGATGTAATTTAGGAAAGAATCATAGGATCCAAATGAGGACAGAAGAGGCAAAGTCCTAGTGGTCATCGTTATAACGACCGTATATTAAGCTCCGGATTTATCGAATTCGACTCGAAAATTCTCCTTAAAAGTTTTCTACTGTTAAAACGAGCCCCAATCTAGATACTATCCAAGAGACGCCGAAATCGAAATCCTATAAGCAGGTGTACAATTAGTACAAGGTATTCAGATAATCCATGCTCAAGGTGGGATTTTCATATCTGGTACCGAAAAAACGCCACTTATTTCACTGATTCCTCTCGAAGAAATTCGTTAGGGACATCGTTCGTGGGTAGACTCTATTATATACATATATATATATATATATATATATATATATATATATATATATATATATATATATATATATATATATATATATATATATATGTCAATGAAGTGCCGATGTCAAAGATGCTTAAAGAGGGGACGTAAGGGCCCATCTGTCTACGTAAAATATAATATTCTCACGGCATGTGCTGTACCCGGCCATATTTATCTAGCCATGAATTTCGAGAAATCGGCTCGACGAATTATTTTTTATTATGTCTTCCTACTGTTGCAACAGATCCCGAGTTAGACACCGTCCAAGAGGAGTTGAAATCGAAATCCTGTAAGTAGTGATCAAATTATTACAAATTATTGATATATTAGATGTACATTGAGCGTGCTTTCAAACCAGGTACTCCCAGAGTGCCCCTTAATTCGTTGATTCCTCTTGAAGAAATTAGTCAAGGGTCGACGCTGACCACTAGAGATAAAATGTCGGAGAACGGTCCATGCGAAAAATCTATGAAAAATCTCCATACCGCATGCATTATATCCAATCCCTTTATCTAGCGGACAATTTTGTGAAATCGGTTCAACAAATATTCTTCAGATTTTTCCTACAGTTTTAACACATACTTAGCTAGGCATTCTCGAAGAGGCGTTGAAATAAAATGTCTTTAAGTCGGAGTTCATTTAATAAACATATATTGATACAATGATACACATTCTGCGTTTCTCATACTTACACCCGCAAGGTGACCCTTATTTCGCTGATTCCTCTTCACGAAATTCATTAGGATTTCCTTCGAAGCTAAACTCCATCCCTAAGAGATAAATATCAAATACGGGTCCATGTCGAAACTCTGTAAATAGGGGACGTAATGTCCCAACTGTATACATCAGGTATAATCTTCCAACGGCATGTGTTGTACCAAAACCCCTTTAACTAGCCGACAAATTTTCTTCAAACTTTTCCTACTGTTAGAACTGATACCAAACAAGAGGCCATAAAATCAAAGTCCTCTAAGTCATTGTCAATTAGATCAAGTTATTGCTCAGTTCGATCCACATTTTGCATGTTTTTGACAGATGGTACCCCCTAAGGCTTACCTTATTTCGCTGTTTCGTCTTCACGAAATTCGTCAGGACTTTCTTCGTAGGTGGACTCCATGGAGGGTTCATGTCAAGACTGTATAAAGAGTGGACGTAATGTTCCACGTGTATATAATCTTACGGCATGTGAACTGCTCGACATCCTTTATTTAGTCAAGAGTTCCTCGAATTTTCTTTAAATTTTTCTGCTGCTAGAAAGGGGCCTTATTTCGAAACAGTATAAGAGGCATTGAAATCAAAATCCTCTAAGTAAGGGTCATATGCGTACAAATTATTGAGTTTATTAGCATTTGAGTGTTTCTCATACCCGGTACCCTCTAAGGCGCCCCTCCCCCTTATTTTGCTGTTTCGTCTCTACGAAATTCGTCAGGACTTCCTTCGTAGTTGGACTCTATATCTCCTAATGACAAAATATCAATGAAGGGTCCATGTCAAAACTCTTAACGTAATTTCCCAATAGTATACGTAATGTAAAATCTTCTTACTGCATGTGTTTTACCCGACCCTCTTATATAGCCGCAAATGTCTCAAAATCAGCTCATTGAATTTTCTCCAAATTTTGCCTACTGTTGGAACTCATAGCTACATAGAAACCACAGAGGAGGCGTTGAAATACAAATCCTCTAAGTAGGTTTTTAATTGGGTCAAATTATTGTAGCGGAAACTGCGTCGGCTACACCACATCTAGTCTAGCTATCGCGGGTTCTTTAGGATAGGTCTTTTGTATTTCGAGTGATACCTCCTTGAATCTTTCGGAGGAGTGGTGCTCCAGAGTGCGATAGATTTCTACCCCAGCGGTATACCGTCTTATTTCTTTCTTCTTTTCGCCGACTGAGTCGCTGGGTCGCTGAGTTACCGACTGGGTGTCCTGTGGTCGGCGGCTGAGTCGTCAACTGAGTCGCTGACTCGTCGATGGGATAGTCGTCTGGATCGCCAGGTCGCCGACTGGGTCGCTGAATTTGTTGCAGAGCGTCGACTGGGTCTACACCTGGGTCGTGGAGTCGTCGACTGGGTCACTGAGTCACTGGCTGGGTGGCCGATTGTGTCTCCGAGTGAGTCGCAGAATCGTCGACTGTGTTGCTGACTGAGTGCAGAGTCGTCGTCTGTGTCGCAGAGTCGCCGACTGGGTAGTCTGTGAGTCGCATAGTCGTTGACTGGGTGTCCCGTGGTCACCGAGGCGCCGATTGGGTCTCCGAGTGAGTCGCAGAATCGTCGACTCTGTTGCTGACTGTGTCGCATAGTCGCCAACTGGGTCGCAAAGTCACCGACTGTGTCGATGACTATGTCATAGTCACCGACAGGTTCGGTAGCTTGGTCGCAGAGTCGTCGACTGGGCCTAAAGACCTGGTCGCAGAGTCGCCGACTGGGTCCCATCGTCGACGATTGTGTCGCTGACTTGGTCATAGAGTCGCCGACTGGGTCGCAGAATCGCCGCCTGTGTCATTGACTGTCGCATAGTCACCAACAGGTTCGCTAGCATGGTCGCAGAGTCGCCGACTAGGTCCCAGAGTCGATGATTGTGTCGCTGACTTGGTCGCAAAGTCGCCGACTGAGTCCCCAAGTGTAGTGTAACTGTATCGCCGGCAAGGTCGTGGTCGAGCGTCGTCACTCTATCAAGATAGTCAACAGAGAGACGAACAGTGCGAAATGATGAGACAAGAGATATCATCAATTAAAATGTGTATTGTCGCAAGATTACGAGTTTCTTGGACGAGCCTTGCAGGACCTGTATCCTGGTGGACCAAAGTCCTTGTCCCTACACTTTAAATTTACCAGCCTAGCAGTTTCCTGTTCGGTGAACTACAACCAAATGTGCTTGCTCTGGTGGGTGGTTATACTGCTTCACTTGCAAGGGGTCGTCTTTACACAATATCGCTTCATAACACACCACCATTGCAGCAACAGTTGGTACGTATATATATCCAGGCGGAATCGCGTGACCCAAACTAAGACGCTAGACGGTACTACAAAGCCCGCTTACATTTAAAATTAAATATAAACGTTAACGAAACTAAAATTAGCTTATATGAAACGAAAATTACTTCGTGGATCGCCTCTATCGCCTCGATATAAAATGTCAAAGAAGAGTAAATGTCAACAATCTTTAGGACGGTAAGTAATACCCTAACTTTACACGTAAGATATAATATCCTTTTGGCATGTTTGATACCCAACTTCTTTATCTAGCCAACGAACCCTCGAAATTGGCACTAACGAATGTTCTTTAAACGTTTCCTCCTGTTGGAAACGATACGATATCGCCGAAGAAGCGTTGAATATCAAAATCCTTTTAGAAGGGGTTCAAATAGTAATAATATTGAACCAATCGGTCCACATTGTGCATGTGTTTTCACGCTGATTCTTGTCGACGATATTGGTCAGGACTTCCTTCATGGGTCGCCTCTATCCAACAGAGATAAAATCTTAATGAAGGGTCCATTTCAAATTTCTTGAAAGAGGGACGTAATGTCCCAACTGTATACGTAAGATATAATCTTACGGCACGCAGTGTACTCAAACCCGTTATACAGCCAAAAGTGTCTCGGAATCGGCTCGGCTAATTTTCTTTAACATTTTCCCACTGTTTTAACACGCACAAATCTAGATACCGCCGACGAAGCGTTGAAAACAAAATCATCTAAGTAGTTGTCAAATTAAAAATGACTGATCCAATCGATCCACATTGTGCGTGTTTTTCATACCCAGTACCCATAGGGTGTCCTATGTATCCCTGATATTTGTAGACGAATTTCTTCAGAACGGCCTTCGCGGGTCGATTCTATCCCCGAGAGATAAAATGTCAAAGAAGGATCCATTTCAAAACTCTTTCAAGAGGATACGTAATGTCTCAACTGTATAGGTAAGATATTCATTATGGCATGTAGTGTACGCAAACCCCTTGCTCTAACCGAAAATTTCTCAAAATAGGATCGACGAATTTTCTTTACAATTTTCCTAATGTTGGAACATATACAAATCTAGATAGCGCCAAAAAGGTGTTGTAATCAATATCCTCTAAATATGTGTCATATTAGTACAAATATTGATCCCATCGATCCTAATTGTGCGTGTTTTTCATACCCGTTACCCATAGGGTGCTCCTTTGCTGGTCGATTCTATCCCCTGACATACATTCTCAAAGAAACCTACCTGTCAAAACTCTTTTAAGATGGGACGTAATAGCCACGAGTGTACGCAAGATATAATCTCCTTACAACCTATGTTGTACTCAAACCCCTCGATATAGTAGCGAGTTTCTCCAAATCGGCTTGGCGAATTTTCTTCAAACTAACCTGCTGATGGAACAGATCCCTAGCTAGATACTTTCCAGGAGACGTTTAAATCAAAACCCTCTAAGTCAGTGTTGAATTAGTACAAATTAGTTTTTATTATTGCTCAATTCGATCTATATTATGCGTGTATTTCATACCTGGTACCCTTAGGATGCCCCTTATTTGGATGATTCCTCATCTTGACATTCGTCAGGACTTGCTTCCTACGTCGAATAGAGATGAAATGTCAATGAAGGGTCCATGTCGAAACTCGTTAAGGAGGGGAGGTAATGTCCTAACATTATACGTAATATATAATCTTCTTTCTGCATGTGTTCGGCCCGAACCACTTTATCTAGCCGCGATTTTCTCGAAATGGCTAGACGAATAATTTTTGAAAATTTTCCTTTTGCTAGAACGGGTCCCTCATTTGATACTGTCCAAGAAACGTCGAAATCAATCTTTTGATCAGGAGTACAATTAGTACAAATGATTGATCTATTAACATTTTCGTATTCTTTTATACCGACACCCATAGTACGCCCTTATTTCGCTGTTTTCTCTCGACGAAATGTCAGGACGTCCTTGGTTAGTGTCAGTGCAAACTAGTTATTCAATCTATTGACATTTGCGTGGTTTTCAAGCCCGATACCGATAGGACACCCCTTATCTTGTCGTTTCGTCTTGACGAAATTCGTGCGGACATCCATCGTGGATGGATCTATCCCCCCGAGATAAAACATCAAAGACTGGTCCATGTCAAAACCCTTAAGATGGGACGTAATGGTCCAAATGATTAGGTATGATGTCATCTTCTGACGGCAGGTGTTGTACTCAATCATTTTTCTTCAATTTCGAATTTCTCGAAAATGGCTCGAAGAAGTTTCTTTTCACCTTTCCTACAGTAAGAACGGGTCCCTATTTAAATACTGTCCAAGAGACGTTGAAATCAAAATCCTCTAAGTTGGAGTACAATCAATACAAACTAGTGATACAATCTATTAACATTTGCGTGTTTTTCATACCCGGTACCCATAGAGCGCCCCTTATTTCGTTGTTTCCTTTCGACGAAATGCATCAGGACTTCCTTTGTGAGTGGTCTCTATCCCCGAGATATAAAATATCAAAGAAGTGTCTATGTCAAAACTCAATCAAAAGGTGACGTAGTGTCCCAAATGTAACGTAAGATATAATCTTACGACATGTGTTGTATTCGATCTCCATTATCTAGTCGCAAATTTCTCAAATTTAGCTCGACCAATTTTTTCTGTATTTTCCTGCTATCAGAACGGGTTCATAGCTAGGCAATGTCCAAGAGGCGTGTAAATCAAAATCCTGTAAGTGGAGGTTCCATTAGTGCAAACTATTTCTACAATCTATGAATGTTTTAGTGTTTTTCACACCCGGTAACCGTCGAATACCTCTTATTTCGCTATTACCACACGACGAAATTCGCCAGGAATTTATTTGTGGATGCACTCTATCCCCTGGAGATAACATATTAGAGAAGGGTCCATATCGAAACTCTGAAGAGGGGAGTAATGGCCCAGCTGTACAACGGTATATGTTGTACTCGACCTTCTTTCTCTAGCAGCGAATTTCTCGAAATTGGCTCTGCTGTTAGAATGGGTCCTTATTTAGATACTCTACGAGAGGCATTGAAATCAGAATCCTCCAAGTAAGGGGTCAATTAGTATAAACTATCGATGCAATCTATTAACAGTTGCGTGTTTTTCATACCCGGTACCTATCTGGCGTCCCTTATTTCTCTGTTTCCTCTCGACGAAGTTTTTCATGAATTCTTTTGTGGATATACTCAATCCTCCTATAGATAAAATATTGAAAAAGGGTCTATGCCAAGCTCTATAAAGAAAGGACTCAATGGCCCAAACATATACGTAAAATACAATTTTCATACGGAATGTGTTGTACCCGACCGCCTTTATGTGACCGCGAATTTCTCAAAATCGACTCGAGGTATTTATTTTTTTTATTAATTTTTAAAAAAAATACTTTTAGCACGGGTGCCTAACCAGGTACTATCCAACAGTCGTTGAAATCAGAACCCTCTAATCAGAGGCTCAATCATTACAAACTCTTGATTCAGTCTATTAATCTTTGCGTGTTTTCATACCCGGTACCCATCGGACCTTCCTTACATCGCGGTTTGCTATCGACGAAATTCGTCAGGACTTTTTTCGAGACTTGACTCTATCCCCTCGAGATAAAATATCAAAGAAGGTTCCATGTCAAAACTGTATCAAGATATAATTTTCTTATGACATGTGTCTTACTCGACCTCCATCTAGCCGTAGATTTCTCGAAATCGCCTCGACGAATGTTTTTAAAAAACATTTTCTACTGTTAGAACGTGTACCTAGTTAGATAATATGCAAGAGACGTTGAAATCAAAATCCTCATTGCAAGTGTTCAGTTAGTACAAACTATCGATACAATCTATTAACATTTGTGTGTTGTTGTTTTTGTTGGGTTTTTCAGGGAGAGGGGGGTTATTATCAGGTACCCATTGGGCGTCCCTTATTTCGCTGTTTCCTCTCGACGAAATTCTTCAGGACATTTTTCGTGGATGGACCTTTATCGCCTAAAGATAAAATGTCAAGAAAAGTCTATGTTATAATTTTACTGCACGTATCGTACGAGACCTCCGTCATCTAGCTGATTTCTCGAAATCGGCTCAACGAAATTCCTCAGGACTTCTTTCGTGACTACACTATCCTCTGGAGATAACATGTCAAGAAGTATGCTTGTCAGATCTCTTTGAAGGTGATAAGTAGTGAAAGGGGTGAGATTAGCGTCAATGGGAATTAGCATTACAAACACCCCCTGGGCGAGATTAGCGTCAATGGAAATTTAAGATTAACCACCCAGGGCGAGATTAGCGTCAATGGAAATTTAACATGGGCAAAAAACCCTGGGTAAGATTAGCGTCAATGGAATTTAACATTGGAGAAAGGGAAAAAAAAGGAAATATTGAGATTAGCGTCAAAGGCATTCGAACAATGGAAAAAAAAATATCGATTCTAGGGACAAAGGCAATTGAACATGGGGAATAGAGTTTGGGTCTGTCTAGGGACAAGGGGAATTGAACATGGGAATAGAGTTTGGGTTTGTCTAGGGACAAAGGGGAATTGAACATGTTAGAAAAAAAAACTACTTTAGGGACAAGGGGATTGAACATGGGATTTTTTTAAAATTTTTTTTTAAATTTAAATTTAAATTTAAAAAAGGGGTAGGCAATTGAAAAGTCATTATCTTTTCGAGAAATATGGGTGGCCCTGAAAAGGGCCTTTGGTTTTTCTTCTTCTTCTTCTTCTTCTTCTGCTTCTAATTTCTTCTTTTTCTCCACCAACTTCTTATTTTCTCTCCTACACTCTTTTTCTTCTTTTTTTTCTCCTCCTCTTCTTTCTTCTTCTCTTCCTCCTCTTCTTTCTTCCTCTTCTCATTTTCTTCTTCTTTTTCAATTTTTTCATTCCATTTTCGTATTCTTATCCTTTCCTCTTCATCCTCCTTCTCCTCCTTTATCTCTTTCATGACACCACTTATTATGTCCTTTACTTTTCTTAAGTTATTAATTTCCATCTTTAGTCGATGGGGACTATAGGAATAGTGGTCTTCATTGAGTCTCACTAACATCTGCTCCATCATTCCTAAATTGTCTAAAACGTCTTGTAATTTTTGCATTTTGTCAAGGTGGTTCGAAGCCATCTTCTTTGTAGAATGGTTTGAACGACGAATACTGTGGGTTCTTATACTAAAAGCGCGGACGTGAAGGAAAACATCCCCCCTAAGACATAAAATTGATCTTACCTAGATCATGACCAAACAACGCGCGAACGTGAAGGAAAACATCCCCTACTTTTCTTATTTCATATAATATACTATCCACATAAGTGAAGCAACAATAAACAAACCCCAAATCTACTATTTACACACGCAAATCATTAAAACAAAATCCATAATCTACTATCCACACAATCGTACGTGAGCGGTTACAAAACCCAAACTATACTCTCCACATACGCTAAGAAACAATAAACAAAATCCATAATCTACTATCCACACAATCGTACGTGAGCGGTTACAAAACCCAAACTATACTCTCCACATACGCTAAGAAACAATAAACAAAATCCATAATCTACTATCCACACAATCGTACGTGAGCGGTTACAAAACCCAAACTATACTCTTCACATACGCTAAGAAACAATAAAGAAACCCATAATCTACCATTCACACAAACTTACGTGAGCAGTTACAAACACAAACACACAAACACATACACTCGCACTATGAAAAAAGAGTTAGTGTTTATATTCACACTACTCTACCTACACACACACACACACACACACACACACACACACACATTGGCAAATTGATGGTTATTTCTTTTCTAGAGTATTGGGTAGCCCTGAAAAGGGCTGTTTTTTTTGGAACTTCATGGACACCTGGTTAATGGTGGCACCTTCCAGGCCTGGCGCCCCATACACATCTTGTTCCCCAGTTGCTTTTTACTTTTTGGGGGGAGAGAGCAGAGGCAGGATATGTGGCTTCAGAATCCCAATTTTCGGTTTCTGGGATTCTGAAATTTCTTCTTCTTTTCTCCTTTTCCTCCTCCTCTTCTTTGTATCTTCTCTCCTCTTCTTTGTATCTTCTTTCCTCCTCTTCTTTGTATCTTCTCTCCTCCTCTTCTTTATTTCTTCTTTCCTCCTCCTCTCTCATCCTTCCTTCTTCCACAATGGCCTCCGCGGCCAGTTCGTTCAACAGGCGCCTGGCATATTCCAGATGCACATGAAGTTCCAACAGTTTCGCCAGTCTCGTGTTCATTCTGGTGTTGATCAATCAACAAGGGTAGCTGGACTGCCGAGCGAGTTTCAATTTATACTAAAACTGCGGACGTGAAGGAAAACATCCCCCTAAAAAACATAAAATTGATCTTACCGAGATCATGACCAAAAAACAACGCGCGGACCTAAAAGAAACACTCACCCACTTTTTTTATACTATCCATTCCTATTCTAAAATTTTTTTTCATTAATCACTCCAATATACTATTCACATACGCAAAGCAATTCAATCAAACCCCCCAAATCTACTCTACCCACACCTCAAACAGCCAAAAAAAACCATGATCTTAATCTACTATCCACACCAACGTACGTGAGATGTTACAAACACAAACACACAAACACACAAACACATACCCTCACACTATAAAAAAGAGTTAGTGTTTATATTCACACTACTCTACCTACACACATTGGCAAATGGATTGTTATTTCTTTTCTAGAGTATTGGGGTAGCCCTGAAAAGGGCTGTTTTTTTTGTTGTTTTTTTTTGCTATGGCAATCTTTTAGTTTCTAAGAATGCGATGTCCTCTGAGGATAGACTTTCTGGCGATAGGTCTGCTTCTTCGGAAAGAGAAGAAGAACTCTTTGGTGTCGATACGACAATCGACAAAGCCTCTCTCAGGTTCAGGTTCCTGCTGCTGTTCCTGCTGCTGTTGTTGTTGTTGTTGCTGCTGTCTCTGAAGTCTGTACTTCTCTGTCCATTCTTCTTTCTCCCTGTTCACTTCTTCTCTGAAGAGTTCTTCTATCAAGTCTTCAGTGACTTTTAGCATTCTCATATTCTCTATCTCTTCTGGCTTCGGTATCAGACTGTGTCTGACCCTATGCAAATTCACGTAGGCTTCGTTTAGCTTAGCTAGTTTGGAGCACATCTTCGTAGGAGGATGAGTCGACAATGGATGGTTAGACTGGAAACAACCCGGTTCTTAAAGTCAAAGCGCGGACGTGAAGGAAAACATCCCTCCACGGTTTTCGAGCCGCAATGTTCAATGAGTGTCATGAGAGGGATAGTAAGAAGTCAAAGAGCATGAATCAAACATTCTTATAGCCAAACAAATCACAAAGGCATTTTTTCAAAACACATCATTTTTTATTCAAAAATTACTTAACACTAACCAACAACTCTAACATTTTTTAACAATAATCCAACAATATAACATCAAACATTTTTTTCAATTTACACTCTACTTTAAACAGGGTTGCAAAGTTGTGAATGAAATTGTGATTTCCACTGTTGCAAGTCATTGAGTCATGGATGGACGCTACGTTTCCTAGCTTAAGACAACAAAAAAAGCATACTAGTCACAAAATCAACGATTTACTTTCTCATCGTTTCTAGAAAAATCACGATCAAAATAAGTCACTAAATGTTCTTTTGCTGATAATAAGTGATCAATTTCGATCTCGACTTTCTCTTTGAATTTGTCAAAGAGGGTTTTGATATAATGGATGTCTCGAGTCGTTAATGGAGGACAGAAATGTTCACGCAAGTCTTTATACCACCAACGTAACACGTCTTTTTTAAACAGACTCCAAGCTTCGTCCAGATATTCGTTGAATTTTTCTTCTTGACTGATGTTTTGACATCCATAGTAATCATGCTTCATCCATGTCGTAATTGTGTCTGCCAGGTATGTAGCACAGTAGGAGACCAATTACTGTTCTTGTTCTGGCCATCTCGACTTGATCACGATGTCCTTTTCGTCTTTGTGTTGAGATTCTCCTTCCACGGTCTCCTCACATTCCATCTTCAAAGCTTCTCGACTAGGTAAAGAGGGATAACAGTCTTCCATGGCTTCTAGTAATCTAGAATGACTTCTCTCAAACTGTTGATTTCTATGGTATTATCGAATTCTGCATACAGGATGACGTTCAACGTTACATCATCATCACCGATTCTGTTTCCGAACTGAATTTCCACACGAATCTGGCCGGATTTTATAGGGTGGAAATGTCCCTCGTCGCTGCCTTGGTCTGGAGTGAAATCAAAACCCCACAAAGCATAGCCTCCGTCATAATCCTCGTACGTAATGCCGTGACTGCTGTTGGTTCCTAACTGTCCCGTGGCTTCGTACAAGGACAAGTACGATCTCAAGTAATTCTTCTTCTCAAAGTCAGGTTCGAAAGGTCGGGTACACAAGGTCTTGCCATTGCGACTGACTTCAATCTTGGACACGCTGAAGTGATGAAAGTTGAAAGGATTTTTAGTGATAGCTGCGTTGAAGGCTTCATTCGAGACCATACCAAGGATCAAACGTTTGGGTAGCTGTCCTTGGAACAGATGATCTTCGATCATGGATCGCTGTCCCCTAGGAATGGTGAAAGTTT
Source organism: Sinohyriopsis cumingii (assembly GCA_028554795.2). Taxonomy (NCBI): domain Eukaryota; kingdom Metazoa; phylum Mollusca; class Bivalvia; order Unionida; family Unionidae; genus Sinohyriopsis; species Sinohyriopsis cumingii. The sequence goes on along the minus strand of CM068825.1, from coordinate 29,449,397 downwards.
TCACTTTTACGCGTCGGATCGGATACTTGGCGGTCGTTCTGCTCAACGTCTGACTGATGTCGTTACCTACTTTAGGTAACACTTCCACACGACGTACGTAGAGTCTGGCTTCTTGGATTTTGGTTTTGTACTCGCCAGCATCAGACAATAAATGGAAAGCGGTACTGCTCCGATTCAGTCTCAGGCGGACATCCACCCCGTTCAGCAAATATTTTTCTTGCAACCACATGTCCAAATGCAAACGATCCATCAGTTCTAAACTTTGGTTGGGTCCTATGATTCTCTTTCTTCGTTCTACAAATCCCTCACTGGTGGTTGTTTTTGATTTGGGGTCAGCTTCAAAACCTGTTTTATCAAATTCGCCCGCTTCGTCAGGTTCCCATAGCACGCAGGCATTGAGATGAGTGTTCTTGGCGTCTATTCCGTACGTCAAGAGATTTTCCAGGTAGGCACGGTAAGGGGAAGTATCCATGCTGCTGCTAACCAGTTTGTTGTTCAAGTACAAGTCCACTGAGCTGAACAAGGAATGCATGAAATTGTTGACGGGAGCTACTGGCTCAGTGTCTATAGCATTTCCATCCTTATCTAGAACACTTTGACTTTCAAGTACAAGTAACTGCTATTCAGATCGATGTAATCTTCGGGCTGTCCCTTGATTTCAAACTCGATGGGAGGGGAATCGGTCAATGAGGAGACGGGATGAAATTCCACCCATTGGGATTCTTGCATGGTCATCATGGTGGGGGGCATGGCAAACAGATCCAGTTGCGTCTTGGAACAGGCGCAAGACTCTCGGTGCATCATTTTTTTTGTTGCAGTGTCCCAATAATCGAAAACGTCTAAGTCTCGAACGGTTCTTCTTTTCTTGGCCTTTCTAGCTTGAAGTCTGGTGAAAGGGTGTTTTCTTCGTCGTCTCTTTCTGCCTTGTCCTTGCTGAATGCTTGACGCGGTAGCGTGCAGGGCATTTATAGGTGTGTCTTGTCGGCCCAAAAGGTCTTTACCCGTTTGCAGCAAGGCATTTTTGCCTGCCCTCATGAAGGCTTCTTTAGGGTTTTGTTTGTCGATGATGACATTTTGGAGAAATTCTTTGCCTTGTGTCAGTGCCGCATCTTTCAAGGCGTGCAATCCGCGTGTCACCATCGGTTTCAACACCGGGGCCACCGAACGAAAGGCCGATTTTAACATATCTCCTAAACCGTGTCCTCGCTGTCGTGCAACCCCTCGATACACTGGATACATGACTTACGAGTCGTGAGAGAACCGTTTTCGAAAATGGAGTTTCACCGTGACTTTTCCTTTGGTGAATGAAATATTTTGTCCCAAATCTCCTTTTATAGCAATGTTGACCGTGTCCAAATACGACTTGCTGACAGGCAAATAATGAGGATGCACAAATTCCCGGTGGACGTGATAGGTGTTTCCACCTTCCTGGTCACTGGTCGTGGTACTATCCACTTTGAAAGGAATGACACGCAGTAACGGTACAGAGGTGTGTCCCACCACGTTATACTCCACCACATCGGAGTACACGAACATCAAATTCAGTCCTTGGTTCAGTTCTACAGGGAATCGAAAAAACTTGTAAAATTCCATATTGCTGTTGATCTTCGGTTTAAAATTTGGAGCCATTTTTGTGTCTCCACCTAAAATATCAAACAAGTCACGATTAAAACTGATGGACAACGTTTGGGTATCCTGAAATTTCATCAGTAAGCGACGAGCCACTTTATGGTACTCCAGGGTGACACTTTTTTTGACTCTGTTCAGGGCTTTGGCAAAGGCTAACTCGAACCTGGAAGTAATGGTGTCCACCAAATGTTGGCCACTAAAATAAAACCCTGCCGGAATTTTCAAGGTGTAGATATTGAAGGGTGAATTGTTGGATGGTCTTGTGTCCCTTGAAAACCCGATGTCATTCATGACTTCTTGTAATTGTTGGTTCAGGATTTCGACCTCAAAAGTGTTTTGCTTTTCGGTGATGTTTTGGATTTGTGTAAGGTGAATCATTTCTACTAAAGACACTTCCCAATGGGCTTCGTGATCTAACTGGATGGCTTGAGGTAATTTGGCCGTGTAACAGCACAACGTGTTCTTGGGAAACACCTCCATGGAACTGTCACTGGGTAAGGTTAAGTAAAATTGGTTTTCGTGACTCATAATTCCAGAGTTCTGTGGCTGTCCGAAGGGTTAGTGGACGTCAGAGGCGTGTCTCCGCCCAAAATGGGGTACTGGTTGTGGTTGTTGTTGGAGTGGTGACTGCCACTGGCACTGGCACTGGACACAAGGTTCCCGTGGTTCCCGTTCGAGGAGAATTTCAGGGAGGGATTGGAAAGCAGGTAACCGATGCAACTGCTCAATAAAATGGTCCACAATTGTTTGTCTCCTTGTTGCAAACTCAAATTGGCAATGGCTGCCCCGATGACACAATACACCACGAAGATTTGGCAGAAAAAGACGATTTGCGTTTTAGGCACTCGTTCTCCGCAACACACCCAGAAGGGTTGTTTTTGTAAATCTTGCACAGAAGAACTAGGTGAAGGAGGAGTGGTCGACGTAGCTGCGTCTGTGTGAAAGGGCATGATGGTCACTTCTTTTTATAGTCGATGACTTGCGAAGCGTCGATCCAAGAATCAAAACTGGGCGGATATCCTTTCCAACGTACTTTGACTTCTTTGACACGTTGTTTGCCCACTTTACGGGTTCTGCGTTCGAGAATGCTTTCGATGTCGTACACGTCGTCTTCTTTTTTGGTCACACGTTGTAACTCGGGCAAATAAAACGTTCCTTTGAGCACTTCTCCGTTCATGTCTTCCAATTTATAGACGATAGGATGACGGCCATGCACTCGTCCAGTGACGCGAAACAATTCGGTCGTCCAGTTAGATAAGTAACCTTTGTCGAAAGTGCGTTTGGTTTTGCCAATGCGCACTAAATCTCCTACGGCCGATTCTCCACTTTTCTTGGGGACAGCCTTCGTCGGGGACATACCGAACAGGCGCTCAAACACCAACACTTCGTTGTCGGGAGTCACGTCTTGCGGGGCACGTCCGATGCTTCGATGGTAAGACTGGTTGTACGCTTGCACCAGGTGCGGTAAGATGTCGATGTACTTCAGAGTGTGGTGATGCGTAAAATATTTCCACATGCGTTCTTTCAATGTGCGTTGAAAACATTCCACGATGCTGGCTTTGGTTTCGGGATTCTCGGTGGTAAAAAAATGAATGTCACGTTTCTTTAATTCTTTATGGAAAGCTTGGTTCAGAAATTCGGTGCCTTTGTCCGTTTGCCATCGAAGAGGGTGACGACCGCTTTGTTTCAACACCCGTTGCAGGGCTCGCACTAACTCGCTGCTCGATTTGGAAGTCAAGGGCACGACCCAGGCAAATTTGGAAAAGACGTCGATGACACAAAACAAATATTTGTAGCCACGATTGTAGCTGGCCAAATGAGAGACATCGGCTAAATCGGCTTGCCATTGATGATCGATGCCTTCCACTCGGGTGCGACTTCTGGCAAACTTGCGTCGAATGGGTTTGTGTAAAGTGTAGGTAGCTTGTTCTTGTAACCATCGCTGCACTTGAGGTAAACGGAGACTTTTCAGTTGCGTTTTGGCAGCACGATACAATTTTTGAACTCCTGCGTAACCTGCAGGATGCGAGGGATCGTAGTAAATGCTGGCTAAGACTTTTTCCATTTTTTTGTGTTTGTGTGTTAATAAGGCACCCACTCTTGGAAGATGCTACTCTTTTTCTCTTGGGGTACTTTCTTGGATTGCAATGCTTTGCGTGTGACCAGCAATAGGTGTTGAAGAGGAGGATATCTGAGCGGGGGATATCGGTTCTTGTTTCACTTCTGTCTTCACTTCTGTCTTCACTTTCTTTTTCTCTTGTGATGAAGAAGGGGTGGCCATCATCTTTTTAATCCATCCAATTCTGGAGGTAGGTGGTGTTGTTAACTTGCGTACTTTTTCTGGTGGAGTTTGAAACCCGTCTTCTTCTTCTTCTTTTCCTTTTTCTGTCTTGGTCACTGGTAGTGGTGGGACTGGTACTGGTACTGGTACTGGTGATGGTGCTGGACTTTTCATCAAGGTCTTAAAATCTTTCAGAGTGGGTAGAGCTGTTTCGTCTAAAGCTTTCTGGTGAAAGAGTTGCAGTCGTTGCAAGAGTTGACCGTACTTTTGCGATTTTTCTGTTTCGGACAAATCTTGGCGATCCATTAAGGACTGCAATTTGTGTTGTAACTGGGACATCTCGCTCAAATTGGGATTGGGAGGTAAATGCGGGGTGCACTGTTCTTGCCAACGATGGTATTCCATCCATCGTTTGTAAGGCACTAAAGCTAGTTTTCGTCCTTCCATAGGGTTGTCAGGGGTCGATTCTGAGATCTTGGGACTTCCGAGGGCCTTTTTATCTTGCTCCCACCAGTCCTCCCAACATGGTTCCCAAGACTCCTTTCAGTATGGCGCCTAACAAGAGAGGCAAAATGCCTCCACGTTGGACCAACATCTTCTTCTTTTGACGAATGGGAATTTTCTTTTGAACCATTTGGCGAAGAACGTGACGATGTTTGCTTAAGCATTGTTTCTGGTGTTTGGACAAAGGGATCGTGCCTTTCAAAACGTCCAAACAACATTCGCACACGGTATCGATGACCTCTTTGGAGGCCGATTGAATGAGTTTTTTTCGTAGAAGTGGAGAAACTTTGGACAGGACAGATAACATGTCCCCATGTTTGACTAAACGAGGTGGTAGTCCTTTTCTTTTCTTTCCTTGGGGTTTTCTGGAGGGTGACATCTTTGAGTCTTCAGTAGCACCAAAAAAACACTGATACCCCCGACTTGGTCACAGGTCTTTTTTATACTGGAACGCGTCGCCACTGATTGTCTTTACGGCGTATCAGTTTGAGGACAGGTATGACACGTCGTGGAGGGGTACGCAACGGACTAAATCGAGCCAGTTCTTGCTTGGACAAATCCAGTAAACTTTGTAACATACCCGATCTTTCATGGACTTTGATTTTAGGAGAAGGTACTTTGTGAGCAGCAGCCACTGCCACTAAATTGGAGGGTCCTGCCACTGGGGAAGTTCTTTTTGGGGTCATCAACTGAGAAGTTCTTGGAGTGATCAACGTCTCCAAGTACTCTTCAGTTCTTGGTGTCATCAACGGAGAAGTGGATGAACGTGAGGCTGCCGGAGATGCGGTCACCGCCGTGGCAGGTCGTGGTTTGCGAGTGTAAGGTTGCGTCCTGGCCGAAGTGCCTCTCTTGCGACTAGTTTTCTTCTGTGGACTTTTCTTTTTCTGGGGGCTTCTTTTCTTTTTCCGGGGTGGTGTCTGGTAAGAGGAGGGTCCCGCCACTGGAGAAGTTCTCCTTGGGGACCTGGTCTTTTTCTTTTTCTTCTTGGGGCTTCGTTGGACTTTTTTCTTGGGGATAACTTTGGGGGCATTAGGATCCCATCTTAAGAGTGAGCGAATGATTACCCCTCCTAGAGTACCACTCCCTCCAGGTTTCAAAATGATTTGTTTTTTGGTTTGAGAGTCGATGCGGGGATCGGCCAGTTGGACCAAAGCGACTTTGTTTCGATCGAAAAAGCGTTTGGTTTGATGAGGAATCTGAATGATTCCGTGGAGTTTTTGACGTGCCGTCACCGTGAACCATCGTAAGACTTCTTTGAGACTAGCTTCTAAGACACGAGCTCGTATTTGTGGATTTTTTTCTCGACTGATGCCATACAAGGCACGAATCAATTTGACGGGAAGATGCGACTGAAGGGACGTCATGTTCACACTGTGAGTGAGACAGACGAAAAAGGGTCTGAGGTTTTTATAGATTTTTTTATGTGGAGTGAAATGAAGTCGAGGACGGAGACGTGTACAGGACAGGCCCTCCGTCTTGGCACCAGTGGTGAAACAAGTGGGTACGAAATCGCAAATCCTCGGGGGTGGTAGGTTTCAAATCGACGAGTAAATAGGCGCGTGGAGTTTGAGTGGCATCGTCGTACGCCTGAGTCAGCCAAGGCGTTCCTAACTGTTTGGCTAAGACTTGCACTTGCGATTTATCTCGAGGGCTTTTAAACAAGACCACGTAATGCGCATTGAGACTGATGGTGCGATGGGCTTTACTTTGTTGAAACAAATTTTGGGTGATGTAAACGACACTGGCATTACGGTGACGCCCTTTGCGCGTAAACCACAGTTTAATTTCTTCTTCGTCTTCTCCTAACATGTCGTCGAAAATGACCAAATGGGTTAGACAGGAGTCAGAGACGATGCCGTCGTCTTCTTTTGGAATTCCTTCCACAAACACGATGGAATCGCTTTGACTTTCTCGCAAGAGGCTGTACGCCAATTGCCACTCTTTGTAACACCACACGATCCGCTGAGGTGGTCGATCGATCAAATGATGTTTATGTTCGATCAAACGTTTGACAAATTCGGTTTTGCCTGGACCGCTAGGTCCAGCAATGAGCATGTTAAAGGGATGGCGAAGATACAAAGCCTCTCAACTGGCACGATCTAAGTGTTCGTCGATGACTTTGACAGTGGAGGAAGAGGGAGCAGAGACAGCAGAGGTAGCCATAGTGTGAGAAATGTCACTTGTGACACGAAAACAAACAAGACAAGAGTTTATATACTTTTTTTCAGAACACGTTTATTGAATGTTTCAAACATGAATACGAAAGACAAAAATACATAAAAGCCAAAGGCTTAAGTATAAGGATAAAAGGCACATGATAACCATCAACGTGGAATAAACACAAGTGTCTGTACAACATGTTTTGGGTAATGTTCTAACGTTTTAGTCATTCGACTCAAAGGCATGGCCAAATAACTCATCGAATCTTTAAACTGCACTTGTCCCACTTGCATGAAAATGATTTTGGCTCCGTTCAAAGTGACTTTAGGACGTTCGGTGCCTTGTTCCGTATAGTATCTGAGAAGAAACTGTCCATCGTATCCGGAGAAATTGTGAGCCATCACTGTGGCATGACGATGACAATCTCCGTAACGTTCGATGTCCTCTTGGCTCCATGTCTTGTCGATGGGATCTAAGACCCATTGGGCAAAATCGGCTAACGTGTTCGGTCCTCGAAAGATTTTTTCACGCCCTCCGGGAATCTTGCTGCAGTGAGGGCAATGACTGAAGATAGGTTCTTGAATGCACTTCTCGCACGCTCGATGAGCCACGCAGAAATTAGGAATGTGAATGCCAGTCTCTTGCATGCATTCGAAATCGAAAACGATGAAATTGCCTTTCTTCTTGTGACCGTCCTCTTTCTCTGGTGGGGGTTGGTATTTTTGGACGTAGCATTCGTGTTGCAGGTCCACGATGTGGTGACAAATGTGACATTTCTGCTGTGAACCTTGCGTCTTCAGATGTTGTTGGTAACAGGCAGGGCTGACAAACGTGCGCAGACAAGCAGGACAATGTACTCTTTCTTGTCCTTCGCTCAGACAGGGTGGAGAGGCCAAACATCCTGGGCATTTCCATCCGCAATGTTTGTGTTGCTGTCGATTGTTATAGCCATAGTCACATTTCTCACAGTAATAACTGTATCCCAGGAATCCAGTGAAAGTGGTAATGGTATCGAAATGGTCATCGTGATAATAGACATGAATGTATTTTCCGTCCTTAAAGTCTTTCCCTCAAAACAACAGAGGCCCACGCACTTCTTGAGGGTGCACTTTCAAGGTGTAGCGTGGAGCTAGGACATCTTGCAATTTTTGCATTTCAGGAATGCCACGGGGTGTGTCTTTGGACAGGCCGGCTTGTTTCAACAGGAGTTCTGCTTCGTTTCGTTGTTTGGCTCGGTCCGATTGTTGAATAGTTTTCCAGGCTCTTTTCCATTCTGCCGTGTCGTTCTTGTTGGCATAGGTTCGTCCCACCACGATGGCTCGGGCTAAGCACATCTGGTCATGAGGGTTGTTAATTTGGACGAGACTCTTTTTGGTGCTGCGAAGGTCGTTCACCAATAACACCTTATTGCGTTGTCCGGTCCCTTGAGGAGGAGAGACGTGGGCCATTTTCAGTGTGGCTTTACCATCGGTGATGTCAAACTGGTCATTAGATTGTTGTACGTGTTGAATCTTGTCCATGACTTTGGAAGGTTTTAGTTCTGCGGGTCTGCTAAACTCGATCCAAACAGGGGATTTCAAGCTGTCGTGATCTATGGATAGTGTGAAGCGATCGTCTTCTTTGGGTTGACATTGTCGCTTGAGTGCAGTGAGCAAAGAATCCCACATCTCGGTGATAAACCCTTCTGCTTTCTCCAACGGTACGTCGGACTTGAAATCTTTAAACTTCACTGTGTAGGTATAAGCCGTTGTTCTAAATTTTCTAGAGGAGCGCTTTTCCGTCTCTCGAATCGAATAGTACTTTTCAGGGTTAACTAAGGGTGGTGAACTTTGTTCAGAGGGTTCGGATTCTGGTTCACTCATGTCCTCTTCAAAATCGCTGGCATGAATTTGTGCCAAGACTTCAGCTCTGGTACGAGGCGATAGATCACGTTTCTGCCTCTTACTTTCTTCTTCTTCTTTCTTCTCGAATGAATAGGATCGTTTCATCTTGAGTGCAAAACGTCAAATGACTCAAGTTTAAACACCATAGACTAATTTATAGTCATGACAAACCAGCGTATATAAAAAGGGTGTGTGTCTTGTCCTTTCACTATTCATTTCACTCTCAAACCGAACACAACGATGGAAGAGACTACCCAGATGGAACGTTTCATCAGAGCTTTGCGAGGGGTCATTAGAAAATTCTCTTCAGACCAGCCGACGGACTACTCTCCTTCCTTTCGAGATAAAAGTCAAGATACTTGCTATATCTGTCAGAAGAAAGGGCATTGGTCTTCAGAGTGTCCAGACCGTCAAAAAAGAAAAAAAGGGGCTAGAAAAGACAAAAGTCAAGATACCTGATATTATTGTCAAGAAAAAGGACATTGGTGTCCAGATTGCCCAAAAAAGAAACAAGAGGAGTCGGAAGAAAAGAGGGATTCTTCAGAAGAAGAGAGAGATTCTTCAGAGGAAGAAAGCAGCCAGGTGAAGAAAAAGAAACAGGAGAAGAAAAGAAGAAGGGAAGAAAGTGAGGAGGAAGAGGAGGAAAAGACTGTGACGGTGAAGAAATTGAAAAAAAGAGAGAGTAAAAAAGAAGGAAACAGAAGAAGTGAATGTAATTTATAAAGTGTTCTGTTGTGAATTGTGAATTGGATTGTAACTATGGAGAAAAGAATACATTAATTATATAAGGTAGTGTCTTTGAGTTTTGATTTTAAAATAAGAAGCTACACTCACGCACTCATACACAGACATGTACTATAAGGGTAAAATGTTTTTTTTTTGTTGTTGATTTTTGAGTTATTGGTAAATTGAAAGGCTATCTCTTTTCGAGAGAAGTGGATGGCCCTGAAAAGGGCCTTTTTATTTTGGTGTAGGGGGTGAGTTTAAGCAATCAACTTTAACTGCCTTAAGCCTTTGCCACGGCCGAGGCCTACTTCTGATGATTGGGTTGAAATCACTAAGGGTGGTACGATAGGCTTAGTCACAGGGTTGGCATGTTTAGCTCGGGAAGGTCGTATTCTCTTCGGTCGTGATAAAGAAGTCTGATACATTTGTTTCAGACTTCTTAACTCCGCTAAAATGTCCAACAGTACCGTAGCCGTTTGATTTTCACCCTCTTGTTTCTTTGCTGCTACTTCTTCTTCTTCTTGTTTTTTCTTACCTCTTCTTGTTACTGTTGCTGTTGCTGTAGGAGAAAAGCTTGTTCCGCTTCCTTTTTGTCGTTGCATAAATTTCTCCAATTCTTCTTTCTGTCTCTGTCTAAAATTCTCCACTTCCGGTAATGAAGAATGAGACGATGGTTCCGGAACAAATTCTTGCGAGGTAAGAAAATCCACAAAATCCCAATGTACCTCTTCTGAAAGTAAGTCTGGATTCCCTTGGGTGGTCTCCACTGCTGGTGCACCCCAATGGATCGTTTTCTGAGTTTCCGTCATGTTGAATCACTGTCGCATAGATTGACAGCACACAGGCGCTAGCGAATCTATATAGACCACATGACGTCACAGACTGCTCTCTTCGGATTGGATGCGGACTGACTGAATTTTGTAACGCGTGTTCGGATTGGTGAATGAACTCAGTCCGTTTCAATCCTTCCTCTACCTATAAATAAGCGCAGTTCACTGCATTGATTCACCTGTTCTCGTCGCCTCACGATGTGGACCACAGTTGAATCATCCACCCTTGTGTCTTCCATGATGTTTAGGACCGACATGCTCATGTATGTCCGGTCCAAGTGGACTGTTGTTGATAGGACAGATACTAGTCTATGGATGAGAAGAGTTTACATAGAAAGACAAGGATGCCTCAAGAGGGTACTTGTGTATGGGCCTGCAGTTAGAAGAAGTTTAAGAAGAAGAAGATGTGACAGATGCCGTCTATGTTAATATTAATATTAACATAAACCCAAAGGCCCGTTTCAGGGCCACCCACATTTCTCGAAAAGAGATAGCCTTTCGATTGCCTACCCCTTTATAAAAATTTTAAAAAAGAATCCCATGCTCAATTCCCCTTGTCCCTAAAGTAGTTTTTTTTTTCTAACATGTTCAATTCCCCTTTGTCCCTAGACAAACCCAAACTCTATTCCCATGTTCAATTCCCTTGTCCCTAGACAGACCCAAACTCTATTCCCCATGTTCAATTGCCTTTGTCCCTAGAATCGATATTTTTTTTTTCCATTGTTCGAATGCCTTTGACGCTAATCTCAATATTTCCTTTTTTTTCCTTTCTCCAATGTTAAATTCCATTGACGCTAATCTTACCCAGGGTTTTTTGCCCATGTTAAATTTCCATTGACGCTAATCTCGCCCTGGGTGGTTAATCTTAAATTTCCATTGACGCTAATCTCGCCCAGGGGGTGTTTGTAATGCCAATTCCCATTGACGCTAATCTCACCCCTTTCACTACTGTGATATTGAACGACCAAACTGTATAAGTAAAATATTATCTTCTTGAGGCATGTGCTCTACCCGCCGTCCACTCCCCTTTATGTACCCCCGATTTCTGGAAATCGGTTACAAGTATGCTAAGTTCACCAGTTCCGAGGACTTCAAGACAATGTTCAAAGTCAACTGAAGGCTTCTTAAACGCTTAAATACTCCACATAATTCTCCTGTAAGGACATGAAGACCACACAAGAGAAATCTCCAATTTCACACTTGTATGGTTTTTGTGGTTTCACTTTTATTTGAGCCATTAGTAAGCTTTTCGAACTCGAATACTAGTACTTAACGCCATGCATCACAAGACACGACCCAAATGCCTAACACAACTAATTAATCCTATATTAAATTACTAAACACGTATTCCTATCAATATCCTAAACCATTCCTACATATAGTCCGTGATATGTCTATATTCAGGTTTATATTGCACTCTTATTTCTCCAGCCAGGTTAGGATTACACCAATGCATGCCCTAAAAAACTTTCATCTGCATTAACTAAGTGGTAACCAATTACATACTGAATTGGGAATAATGAATAAATAAAAACTCGGTGTGAATAAAGAATAAATATACAGATGTATTGTGTCGGGAATAAGGAATAAGTAACCAACTTGATTTCGCTGAGATTGAGTCGGTTTCTAAGAATCTGAAAAGAAGAAGACTTTTCGACAAATTAAACTTCGTCAAGAAATAATAGTCAGCGATAGAAAGGTATTCGTCAAGGTAAGTCTTGACGTCACTATCGACGCAGTTTTTGAACTCTTCGACTAACATGAGTTGTCTAAGTTTGTCATAATCTTTATCGATCTTGTTAGATGTACATCACCTGTTAAATTACTGTTATTTTTCCCTAGTAAACTTGACATTAGTTTCATTTGCGTCTCCTTTTATTCATTTTGAAGCTGAACTTTTCTTAATTCTATTTCAGTCTGACTTTTTAATTTCAATTGTTCTAATTTCATTGCAGAGCTAGATAGAAACGTTCCAAATAAACCCAAGGCACTTGCATCGAAAATATTCTTTTCCACCAAATACATGACCAAAATATTTTTAATTTCATGCTTTAAGAAAGACTTCTTTTAACTTCCGAAGAAAATAGTGACTGACAGGCTCCAGCAACTCATCTTTCTTAAAGCTCTCTTACCCTTTCTGAGTCGAATTATTAACAAATCTTTACACGCTAAATGACAGTTTAAAAACTTGTCGGTTCCACTACGTAAAATCAAACGACCAGGCACAAAATAAATTAAAAAATTAAATTTATTTAAATTTTCAAAATCAACATACATTTTCTTGAATATTTCTAAACATTTCTGAGGAGCTCCCGATTTCGGTTACAACTATATAGTCATAAATAGAAGCAGAGAGAAGCGAAACCAATAAAAAGTTGCAAAATTTAAAAAATAATTTTAATATCAAATTTAACATATAAGAGGAGCTTACAGTATTACGAATACAAACCAAACAAATCATGCAAAGTTCTATTCGATTGTTCTGAATGAGTTTCAGATCCTCATATGCAGTGGTCTGCCAACAGTCATACTGTATCACAATTACATTGGGCAGAACTCCTGTGAATAATTCACAAATGTCGCCTAATATTATTTTAGTCCAATGAGTACTTTGTAGTTTCAATAATAATCTAAACAAATGTTATATAATATCATAATGCAACATAAAATACATCTGAAGATTTGATGTTACAGCAAGCGCACAAGAAATAATAATGACTAAAATTGTCCAGCTCCACTCACTACTATACAAGTATGAGAGTTTAAAACTATGTTAGCTACTAATCCTAAATGACAATTTGCAAATATCCCTCACCGTTAAATAATCCACCTGACCTAACCCATCTAATAGGAAATAACTTAATTCTTCTAAGAACCAACCTGTCCAATGGGTAACATCCCAAACTCGTAAACAGTTTTATTATTAATATTATTATTAAGGGTCGTAAACACGTACGTTAACAGCTTTTTATTTATCCTAATCTACACTCTTAATATCTTAAAATATAATATTATACCCGCGTATAAAAATGGACTATTTAATATCTTGATCGTTACAATTTATAGTCATAAATAAAAATTGCACATATTATGGACAAGATCACGTACCAAGGATCACAACAAAATATAGATATACATAGCAATCTAGAGTGCCATATTTGAAATCAATGTTTCATTGTTAAATTTACATTGTAGGCCGAACAGACCCATGATGATGTAATGTTACAATTCCCTTCCATACAAGCCCATAAAGCAAATACATTCGACATTTTTAACATAAAAGTTCACCTTGTCCCCAAAATAAAATATACCTTTCCTAACGTTGAATATCCGTTTGAGGCATAATTGGCATCCTACACTGCTTATACATGACTGTTAGGCAGATGTTCGCTGGATATCAGGTCACTTTGGTCTCTTGTTATATTATAACGTTTTTAAAGGGCGTACACATACTGTTTATCAGCTGTCAAGATTAAATCGCAGCCATATCTCAAAATTTAAAATATTTAAACAAATTATTGTCAGAAACTCTTTCCCATCAGAGATTAAATATGGAGGAGAGTCTTTCGGCATAAAGCCGTTTATAATTTACACAAAGGACGCTAATTTGATATGCAACAGTCCTGCTTTAAATGAGACGACGTGAGACCTTTAAATTACCCCTTTTCTTTTTAAAAAAATGACTTTATAAATGTGAACTCAATTTATTCGGAATCCTCCTACCATTGAGAATTCTTTAGCCCAGATTACAGACCAAAGTTATGTAATGATAGGCATCTAGGTCAATATCATCGAGGTGAGCAATCTCATGCCCACTTGGGTTTCTTGTTTCTCTTTTTCCAGCGATATACTAAATAGTGTACTTTACGTTCTTACAGGAGCGATACCTGTCTATGACAAGAGAAAGGATATAATATCTTGCCAGCCATGCCGTGATGGTTATTATCAGCCTTATGACACATGGTCTGATGAGACACCAGAATGTTTACAGAAGCATAAATGTGAGCAGGAGAGAAATAACATTGAGTGTGACATGGGCACAGGATTGAGTAACACACAGGATGTGCATTGTCGATGTGATGCCAGAAACAGTTATATTCTAACAAATTTTGAAATAAGGGGAAAGTGTGTTGAATGGGCCCATGCCACATGCTACTTCCATCCATGCCCTGATGGTCAAGAAAGGTTGTTAAGTAAGTGTTTTAGAGTAGTTTCAATTGTCTCTCTCTCGATTATTCAGGAAGGAACATGTATTTTTGTTCCCTTTTCTATTCATCTACCTTTCTGGTATCCATATTTTCTTATATATGGGCATAGATTATACAGGTGTAATTCATGTGGCTTTGTTTAGATTGGGTTTTGATCAGAATTTGTTCAAAGATTGATGTAATTATTATTGAGGCAAACATTGATATCTGGCTATTTGCCAAGTTATTTCCTTGGCTTAGCTTAGACTGTGTTTGAGAGAGACCCAGGGTCCATTTTTGCTAAATAACATTCTGTAAACCCCTTATCGAGAGTGAGTGGCATCATGGTACCTGATCAAAGATGTTATTAAGCTCTACCTTAGAAAATGTCTCATTCAAGCAGTGATAATATGTATGCCAAGTCTTTTCCTTATTAAATCACATAGTATTAATCAGATTTTGAAAATGGCAGGCACAGTGTTCCAAAAATGGTTTGTCTTCACATTGTTTAAAATGGTATTCATAAATTGTATTTGTAATTATTATCAACACCCATTAAATGCTTGTCTTAAGAAATACAGTGAGTTGGTATCCATTTTGTAATATGTCCAATATAAATGTAAAAATATTTCTGGACAAGATATTAATAATATTCAGACAACAGGCAGTGAGCGAAATTCCAAGATATTTTTGAAGATGATATCTTCATTTATTCATTTTGGAAATACATTAATTGTTCATATCTGGTGCAAGATTCCAAGTTTTACAGCCCATGTCTAATATGTGAAATTTATTCCACGGTCGGGTTTCATATTTCGCTGCATCCTCAGATTGTTTGGAGAAGCATTGGTCATTAGAACTTGATTTGTATGCCTCACAATATCAATTGTAGGATATAGTATTATCCGTATCCATCTCTGTCTGTCAAACCTTGCTAAAGTTTTACATTTAGATCAGTTTCAGGAACCTTTCCTGGACATTATTCTCAATGAAGACATTTATAGTTAACGATATTTCATATATAGGCACTAAATCCTACGTAATAAGTGTATACACTTATTTTTCAAATTAGTGGATTTCATCTTTGTTAAATCAGATTAAGTAGTATGTGCTTAATGTATGTGCTTATGTAGAGTGAGAGGCATCATAATACAAATACAGTAGAAGCTCAGTCACTCAAACACCCAAGTAACCAGGTAAATTAGTTTAAGACTTAATTATGACAGACACTGTATCAGTATTACATGTAAGTATCAGTTTACTTTGAGTTGTGAAAGCAACACACACACACACACACACACACACACACACACACACATATAAGACATAATGTAAAAGTGTGCAGCATATTTTACTTGTACATTAATTGCCCATTTAAAAAAACAAAACCTTTTCTTCTTCAAATATGTTACCTGATCATATTACTTGAGAACTACTACTACTCGAAAATCCAGACCTCCTTGTCTAAAAAATTTTTAGCTATAAAGCTTAGGAGTTATCTGTCCAACTACTGGTAGATGGGAGTTAGATAGAGTGATTTTCCGTTGATACAGCGATTGGCGCCAAAATCCCGTGAATATTTCAGTTACTATTTCTGCTTGTGCTCTCTGCAGACAGAGAGACTTCACAATCCACATACAAGTGTTTTGGAAGTTTTGGACCTTAAAGTGTTCTCTTTGAAGGGAAGTGTTCTTCATATATAAATTTTGAACTTTCCTCTCTTTCCTTGACAACAGAGTTTATGGCTTTTCAGTATCATCACTTTTCTCATTTAGGCAGCCTTGTCACATAACTGGACAGGTCTCCTCATATTGCTAATCTTGTATAGACAGTCAGTCGGCCATTCCTACGTGTAACTTCTATTAGAATTGATATTTTAGTGTCCATTTTGTAAGTATTAATAGCAACACTCCATTACTCTGTCTGCAGCGACATGTGCCCATGTTTATCTTTACTTAATAAATTTATAAAATCCTCTACAAGAAATACATACTATTATGATGTCAGATCAAAGACGTTAGTAGGGCCCTTTTAATTGTATTGTCCTATGCTGTGTTTTAACAAATGTTCTAGCCCCGTATCAGTTCAAGTTTTTTTGTTTGTATGTGGAATGATCAATGACCAGAAGCTGATTGGCGTTGTCTTTGTTTATGTTTAATGATTATCAGTATTGCTAATATTAGTTTATTTCATTGTTGTTATTGGACAACATGTCACTTGTGCGATCTATCGGAAAAGAAAATTCATGATAAGCTGTTAATACTATTCAGAAAAAGTAAATTAATTTAGTTTGGATATTTCGACGTAGTTTTGAAGATGCGGTCCTAATTGTTTCTCTTTAAATTTGTTAATTATTGCTGTACTGGGGCTTCTTGTCACAGCCGCAACGACTGAAATTAATGTAAAAGTCAAATATCATACTCAACTTCAACATCAAAAGGTTTGCAAACGAAATCGTGCTAATGGCTTGATTTGCATGTCCTACCAAGTGCATTTAGTGCTACCATTGTCCGTCCGTCTGTCCATCTATCATGATAAAGTTCTGCATTTAGGTAAATTTTGGGTACTATGGGTGGAAGACATTTCATAGATACAGTAAACTATTTGTAATAAGAGTAAGTTATAAACTACTGTTTTCACTAGTGGATTTTACATCAAAATACATCACAAATCAAATATTGAAAAGTAATCTATGGTTTATGTTGTAGATCGAGTTGAATATTACGGAAGGAAAAGGCAGATTCAGAGCATGATAAATTAATAATGGAAGGTATATGCTCTCCTATTGTCCAGGTTGTACTGCATTAAGGGTACTGAGGAATGGCAATAAGATAAGTAATAAGGAATGGCAATTAGATAGGTATTGAGGAATGGCAATTAGATAGGTATTGAGGAATGGCAGTTATATAGTATTGAGGAATGGCAATTATATAGTATTGAGGCATGGTAATTAGATAGGTATTGAGGAAAGGCAGTTATATAGGTATTGAGGAATGGCAATTATATTGGTATTGAGGCATAGTAATTAGATAGGTATTGAGGAATGGCAAATAGGTATTGAGGAATGGTAATTACATAGGTATTGAGGAATAGTAATTAGATATGCTTATCTGGGTAGGTTGATATACACAGCTACTGGGGTACATATTACCTCCAAAACCTGTTAAAAAAACCTTTTTATCCAGTGGTTACCAAAATAACAATTATCAGAAAATTTTAAGTTTTGTGAAAGTCTGTTTGTGCTATTCGATTGTTGATTTCTCGTCCATTGTAAAAATGACATGTATTGAGATCACCAACACATTTAAACATTCGGTATAATTTAGGCGACTACTGTAATTAGTTTTAGTGGGAAGGTAGGTAATATCCCGTGAAAGAGGATCCCACTTTAACAGACTCAATATTACATGCATTTACCAGTTTACACTGAGTTCTCAAAGCAACATAGTTTTATTTCTCCAGCATGAAGCATGAAATAATGAAAAAGTGTGCACTCGAAATGTCACATGTTTTATTTGTACATTATTTGTCCATCTTAAGCAACCAAACATGTTTCATGAAAACGCATTTTTTTCAGACTACAGTTGTGCTTCACTATGTCCACAGGGTCAGAAGCGTGATGACAACGACATGTGTATTACGTAAGTTATCCTTAACCATCCTTAAGGCACCAATGCTGCTCTATTTCATAAATTTCACCATTCATCCAATCTAAACGTTTAGAAGGAAGGAAATGATTTGTTTAAAAAGATATCTGACATTAACCGTTCTTTTAAATAATCAAGATGTTAGGTTTACAAGAAGTTCACATTCCGTTCGTGACTAATCTAACAACATTTGCACGTGGCAGACAAATGGATTCAAGAGAAAATGAAGAGGGGTAAACCGGCTTTTCTTAAGTGGAAGATAAGAAAAAGCATGCATTAGATAAATATAAGACTGGGGTGAATATTGGTGATCAGCTTGGGTGCTGGAATACTTTGAAGGGCGAACTTGAGCGGAAGATAAACCCAGCTGTTACAGATCTCCATATTAATTGGTAAGCAAAGGCACGGACTTGTGAAAAATTAATATAAGTCAGTTATGCCTTTAAAGAAAAAATATTCGCAAATTCTAGGCGAGTACTGCATCATATCAAATGCAAAATGAGAATAGTGTTTCACATAAGGATCACCTACCGTATCCAACATAGTGCGATGTTGGCTTCTTCTGTTTACAACGGTGTTTAGTGAACAAGAGAGCTAATCTTCAGCATTTGCATCCACTCGTGGTTTAGCTATCGAGTTTACCTGATGACAACATGCCATAATATTTTTGCATTAGATGTACATGCATAACCATGAAACTTGGTGATGGGTTGCATTTATATTCGTACTACATCTTTAATCACAAAGACTGGTAAATGAGTTATATATATCATGCTTTAATGACTTCAGTGAAATACAAGAATAATGACACTTAGTCATTAAACGCATTTCTCTCAGTATTACATATAAACACTTATATAGAAATTGGTCATTATTTCTGATATTTAATGTACCATATATATTTTGTTTAAGGTCATTTATCCATAAGTATTCATGGTCAATTAATGAAATTTGGTTGTTGGATGTACCTCTGTAAGTAGTATATTCTTTCCAAAAGAGCTTGTCCCTTTGACTTATATTTAACACTTCTCATACCTTGGTGAATTTATGTGATTTTATTTGTCAAGTACTGATAATGGTACAGGTATTACCTGCTTTGATGAGAGGTATCTTGTACTTCATTATTCTACAAGAGTAGGATAGAGTGGACTCTATAGCTTTGTACCATGTTGTTGTTTTTTCTGCGGTAGTTTTTCTGAGATTTGTCATAGGTAAGTCACGAGTCTTGATGACTAGATGTACTACATTGATTACTAGCCACTTTTTAATGTCACAGACCGCTGTCGTGTACATTTCATGTTCCATCGATGGAGGCTGAATTTGTATACACACTGCTTGCAATTGGGAGTGAATATTATAGCAGCGTAAGTGTCCCATCGTAGCATTGCAGTTGTATAATCATCTCAGGGCAAGTCTACAATCGTGTCAGGGCAAGTGTATAATCGTTTCAGTGCAAGTGTATAATCGTCTCAGTGTAAGTGTATAATCATAGCAGTGCAAGTGTACATCTTCATATTTACTAGCATCATTAGGATATTATCTTTCTCTGCCTAAAACATGTCACGTCTTCCTTCCAATGATGCTATAGTGACAATATAAACCGTTATCATTATCATCCGTATTGACCACACTATCTTCGGTATCGTGAAACTTGATAGAAAACTCATTTTTGGATATGTGTCACAATTATGGCGAAACTTGCCTTTGTCTCGCCTCTTGTAGAGAGCACTTAACCATAAAAAGCAACATTTATTAATTTTTTGTCTTTATAATATGCTTAACAAAAACATTCACCTATAATTAGACAACACATGGCTATTTACCCATCGGCAACATACAGTTTCCAAATCGATCTCTTTTGCAGCCAAACAAGTTGCAAGTTGAAACATTCTGAACTTGAGTTTAAATGGGGTGATAACTTAAATAAATAATAAGAACATGTCGTTATCTGTCTTTGCATTCATAAATTCTTCTCAGTTTTATTTTGACTAACGTCTTTAATATATGGTACATAGTTCCAAAGAGTGCATCTTTATTGACTATATCGTTAGTATATAGTATAGAGTTCTAACAGTGCATTATTATTGACTAACATTGTTAATATATTGTACATAGTTCCAAACAGTGCATTAGTATCGGCTAGCACTGTTAATATATGATGCATAGTTCCAAACAGTGCATTAGTATAGGCTAACATTGTTAATATATGATACAGTTCCAAAATAGTTCATTATTATAGACTAACATTATTAATATATAATACATAGTTCCAAACAGTTAATTAGTATAGACTAACATTGTTAAAATATGATACATAGTTCCAAGCAGTGCATTAGTATAGGCTAACACTGTTAATATATGATACATAGTTCCAAACAGCGCATTAGTGCAGGCTAATATTGTTAATATATGATACAAAGTTTAAAACAGTTCATTAGTACTGACTAACATTGTTAATATATGATGCATAGTTCCAAACAGTGTATTAGTATAGGCTAACACTTTTGATATATAGTACAGAGTTCCAAACGTGTATTTGTATTGACTAAGATATTAATCTGTGGTACAAGGGACCAAAACAGTGCATGAGATTGTTAATTTATCTAAAGCTGGTTAACAGCCTACATCCTGTCTATGGTTCGACCTTTGATTTGTTCTTTTATGTAATATGTAGTTTGAGAGGATAACTTTATTGTCTTTTCACATCAATCTGAAGTCAAAACGCAGTAAAATCGCCGTACCGAAATATATAAGTAAAGTTTTGTACATTTGATTAATACATATATAATTTTTTGGTCAAAGAGAGTTTTATAATTATACCAATGACACATACTAATACATGTATATTTTTGTAAATTCACTTATGCTTTTGTAAAAAGGAATGAAAAATAATTATTGAACACCAAACAGATTACAAATACTTCACAACGATGCCATATACTTCAAATAAAATTTAATTTCACCTTCTAACATCGTTATATGGATTTAGATTTTGATAGTTTCGTAGGTTCTTCATGTTATTACACACAGCCTCTTTTTGAACTGAGTCAACTCTGACCTCACTCGGTTAAATCCTTGCGAGTTATGAAATAAGTTTATTGGACAAACCTGAAATACCACACAGCTATTAAAGAAACAAAATTGTATGTTGCCTTGAGTGTCCTCATAAGTAAGTTGTACTGTGTATGCATTGAAAGCCATATTGACCCCTTTTTCATATACCCAAACCCTAAACTTTGACAAAAACATATTGACCTAAAGTAAATACTTCTTGGTTTGGCTTTATTTTGCTAAACAAAATGTTAAAATGAACGATCTCTTTTTTATTCACAGAGGTACAGATAAAGTCAACAAGACAGTTGCAGGTAACTTTATATTCTAATTATGATTTACAAATTTGGCTGTTTTCTCCGCATAGGAAATGTATTACTTCGTAGGAATGACTGTCCATTTGTCATACAGTTTGATTTATATATCACGGCTGAAGACACGTTTAAAACAGGCTGAGTGAGAACACTAGTATGCCGGTAGAAGAAAACGAAAAGTTCAGAAAAGTAATTATTAGGACAGAACTCCAGTTACATATACGATATGTTTGTAACCTCACTGCCGTAGGTGTATTTAGTACCGCACAAAACTTCCAGTGTATTTTCTTCGCCTTATCTCGCATTTGCTCTAGGAGCTGCACTAAAGACCATTAACATTTTTAACAACCTCCACAGACTGTTTATGCAGGTAGTGGACATAGAAGTTCTTATTTACAATCATTCTACCTGATGCGTGGATAGCAATGCAAATACTGCATTTTCCCCTTCAAAATGGGAATGACTAGAGGATCAGCAGAGATCCAACAGATGTGCAAACAACTGAGAGAATTAATTAAATTATATTTTGCAAGGGAATAACTTGGGCATTTACTAACATAGAACCACGACTGCGATGACCAGTGATCATTCATAAAAATTCACTCCCAGTAAGAAGCCAAGATTGACTCCGGTATTACCTCTTTCTTGTCAACAACACCGGTTGGGCCTGTTTACCTATTCGTAATGCCGATCAGTTTCTAGTGATGTAGAAACGATCATTCAATACAGGCATCTCAGACTAGCATTTGCGTGCATCTATATTGTAAGTATGGTCCTTTGCTCGCTCCCATAGCAGCTGCGACGATTACGTTTAAATACGTGCAGCAAACTCTTGCTTTGATCCAATATCTAATGCAGGATGATAACTGTGATACTTTACCATTAGACACGTAAAATACATGGACGTTGCAATGGAAACTACGCATGTACTTTTTCCGGAACTCAAACAATATTGTGCATAGGAACCGGATTTCATCGGATGGATTGTTGTAGTGACTTTTCATGAAAACACTCTTACAATATATGACAGATCCTAAATGAAAGTGTTATTATTCTCATAGTTACATAGTGCAGCCATAATGGCAATCGATTTAATCTCGCTATTATAAATGTTCTTGAAGGAATATTGATACTGACGGGGTTATTTCTCCTGAACAACTTTATAAAATATTATCTATCATGCTAGATAGAAGTAAACGTACATTTAATTCAATATGTCAATGTTAATTATGGAAACTGAAGCATATAAAGGAACTCAAATAATCTTTTAAGTTATACTATAATGAATAATAATCAGTCATTTCATTATTTTTTTATGCAAATATTTTCATATCTACCGGTAATAATCAGTCAACCCATTACTTTTTTATGCAAATATTTTCATATCTCATTCATGTCCTTAACATTTATGTGTGGATAAGCTTAAAATTCAGGCATACTTGACCTTGGAGACATTCCAGATGTCACTGCTTGCATTTGTTTCCTTCTTTAATCACGTGAGCAGAGTGACTTGTATGTATACATATTTGTTTGTGGTCTCGAACGTGCTGATGAGCCAATGACCTGGAATGTGTCAATATCAATGTGTTAAAGTTAACAATCATTTGATATATCATTTGATGTATCATAATAGTATACCCAAATATCCTTGATGAATTCAGTATAATTACAAATTAATGTTTTAGTCCAAGAATAGTACTGAGCACTTTGTAATTGCAGTGAATAATTGAAATAAATAAATTCACCAAAATTAAAAACAGAACACAGCATTAAGGGTGAATCTGCTTCGGATATTAAGGCAATAATGAATAGTCCTTAAGTAAACACGTTTATACACCCCTCCACCTAACATAGGCTGCAATTGCCATTTTCTGGAAATACTTTGTGAACTTAATGGAAATTTTCTTTTCTGGAACTTTCTAGGGTCAGAATCAAGAATGTATATTTAATTCAAACGGAAGTAAACATGTTTACAATGATTAATGATTTGAATATTTAATCTATGATCATTGAGAAATATTAGTTATGTATTATGTTGTTTACTAAATAAATATCACTGGTCAATTACAAAATATAGATATACACATTATATAATTCCTGAGAGAAGCCAACATATTATAAATTAAATATACATAGCAACAATAAATAAAGTGATTGAAAGAATTCTGATACTGTTTGCAAGGCCTTGACTTGGAGTTTTACAGGTGATGGTTTGTAAGCATAATAATTCAAACCCTCGTGTTGATCTCCCTGATGAATATATTAATTGCTGTCAGTTGAAAAATTATTTTGTTTCAAAAAAACAAATATTATTATGAATTGAACCAAACTTTATTGTATAAGTATCTGAGACGAGTGATTTCCTTTCCATGATATCAGATTCAATATGTAACCCATAACACTAACGTTTTCATCACACATATCTTTGTGAAAATGTACTTGAATCAAACAATAAAAATGTTCTTTCATAGAAAATAGTATTGTATGCTTTCTACATGTAACTGAATTGCGAAATGTCATGCCTCCCATGTAATTAATTTGCTAAATTGTATTAATGCGAAAACATGAGCGTTATAGTTGTTGTTTTAAAGAAATTGCATGCTTTAAAAGCACCATCTTCTTTTATTTCTCTAAATAATGATTTCAATTTTAAGATATCCCTGGTGCTCCTGGTACTCCAGTTATATCAGACTTGACCTCCAGAAAAGTGACAGTCCGCTGGCAGCACAGTTTGGTAGATAGGAATAGTCCAATCACTGCCTACATTGTCGCAATAACGTAAGTTCGTATTTCTGTTGTATTCACTATCATGAAATTTGCCGCTGCTGTCATTGTAAATCAAAATGATACTCGCAATCACAAAATCATGACAGAATTAGCATTGTAAGGCTTTTGACAATGACATTCGTCACACAAAAGCGTACAAAAAACACGTCACAACCTTTCACAGTCCCAAATATGCTCATAACCTTCCACAATCCTCATTACGTGTCATAACTTTTCACAGTCCTCAGCACGACTCATAACCTCCCACAGTACCCCAATACGCCTCACTTCCGCACCTCTGATGAATATTTAACGTTTGGTTGGCCTTTCCGAATACAAAATCAAACAGCGAAAGAATATATAATTCACCAAGCTAATGCAAAATATAAAGTGAACGTTTAGTGGAATAAAATTCTAATTTAAACGGACAAATTGATTAGCAGGTTTGCATGACTTAAAACATTCGTCCTGACTAGATTCTAATAAATGTGAATATTAAACGAGCGGTTGTCTGTCAGAAACGTTTCTGTTGAACGAAGAACAAATACAAACTAATACATCCTGGTAACACATTTCAAACTTTAAATTCTAAAAACCTTTCTTGTCGTGTCCAACCTTCGATATCCAAGAGTTTAATGCATTTGCTTTAGCTCAACTAGTTGTCCGTGCCAAAAATATGAGGCATTTGCAGGACAGGAGAACGCAGAATGTTGTTCCCTCTCATACAGAGAGGGAATCTATTAAAACAAACTTCGGGAAAAGACATGCCACACTCTATAATAAGAGAAGCAAAAAAGATAGGATCGGGTGGGTTTACAGTTAATTATATCACATAAGCAGCTTAATGTTAAGTCTTGTCTTCTTATTTTCCGAAATATATACCAAACTATATTAATTTGTCTGGCTAAAGAACACATGAGTTTATGCTGGCTTATATTTCTTGAATCATGGACTTTTCTCATACTTAAGATGAATCATCGTGAACTTAAGACAATTAAAGTTTTGACACGTTTGGATGCTCATTTGACCATATGGTATATCCAAATACTTTAACAATTTGCTTTATAATTTTCTGGAAAAGAACTTTTATTTACGTATATTTCCTGAGCCGTTCATTGAGTTTTTCATGCTTGAAAATAAAATAACCGTAAAGACAAGAAAATTCTTTCAGCGACATGTTTGCGTATTCCTTTGGGTCAAAGTCAAATAGATTGTTTTATTTCATTAACTTTTTTGTTAATGCTTTTGTTCTTTCTGATTATATTTCCCATGACCTTGGCTTTTGTTCATAGTGCGATGAACCACTATAAAGCTTATGCACTTCACTCTATTTCATTCTTGCTCAGCCTTTTTCCTGTGGTACAATGTCAAGGTCAGACATTATAAACAATGTTTTGGTTGTGGGCTCAACATGCAGGTCAAGACATTCTTTGAGTTTTATGCATATTATGCAAATCTTTTGTCAAACATGGCCGATTTTTAAAACAATTGAAGTTATTCTAAAAGTCAGTATCAAATGAATTTGACTAAATTTGACGGTGAGCATCGTGGTATAAACACTTTTTCAATTTAAACAAAAATATTAACTTACTTCCAGATATAGCCATTTTTACTTGGAAAAATGGTATTGCGCATTGCTACAATGCTGTTTTTAGCCAGGTAAGCGATCTTAGGTCCAATGTGGTCCCACATTTTGCTTGAGTAACTAAATATCCACAGATTTCAAGGCCAAGATCTGACATAGGAACTGTTTTCCAATAAATGTATTCCAGATCTAAAGGTTATTCGTGGGAAGATTGGCAGGTTTATCAAGTCAGCAGCAATGTAAACTACATCACCATAAAGGATTTATTACCGAACAGTGCATACCAGGTGCGCGTCACAGCCAGAAATGCGATAGGATTAGATTCACCAGGCAGTTCAAGTGAAGTCTTCGTTACTTCTCCAGAAAGTATGTACATAAAAGTGTATACATTCATTAGCCAAATCTATATATGATAGTAATATCATTAGGTAGTGTTACGAGTCAATGCTCTTATAATAAGTAATAGAAAAGAATTAAGACAACAAGCTTTGAAAAAATTAACAAATAATGTATTTGCCCCCACTACAAAGTAAAAAGAAAAACAAAAAAGAACTTACGGTATAGCGAATTAAATCTAAATTGTAATCCAAGAATTAAAAAACACAAGTCCTATCAATGAAAAGTTGCAAGCGAATCACAGTTTAAATCCCGATGAAAATCCAAGATGGAAGGCGATGAGGTATGCAATAGTCAGTTTTACTGATGTGTCAACAGTCTCTTGTTGAATTACAGAAAATATTATTACAGTTTTTGAATTTCGTATAAATTCCTGTAAATGTCTTTATCCAAGAATTCATTTAGAGCACTTTTGTATTTCCACGTAAAACAATCCTTTGAATTCAATAATTTAACGAAAATAAATATTCAGCCGCAAACTGAACACAACATGAAACAAATTTACATCTAAGTGTTAAGGCACGACTGATAGAATTCTTATGATAGCATCAGTTATAAGACTAACTAAAACACAAAAATGATTCCAGGATGGCGGTCAAGAGTTCATCCTTCTTTTAAAAAATAGAAGTTTGTTTACGAATAAACAAGTGCCTCACGTCACGTAGTCCAGGTATAACCTTGACTCAGCTTCATACTTCTTACTCTGAGAAAGAAGAAATAATAAATATAAAAGTTTTTTACCAAAACTGTCAGGAACTAGATAAAATGTTTATATTATTAGGCATTTACCTCATTGAAATAAATAAATTAAAAAAATCAATCAAGTCAAACATGACTGAAATTATGGCTAAAATAAATCAAGTCCAGTAAACAATATCACATTACAATAACGTGTAATGGAATAAAACTATTTTAAAACTAACAGAAAAGCAACTAATTTAAATATACGTAACAGTAGTAACTCTATGCGTGAAGATTCAGTCTCCGATTATATATTGTACGACAATACATTGTTGCTCATGTCATGTACGATTTTAATTTATGGCAGGATTCTCCAATCAGCCTGCCTCCAATATCATGCTATGCCAATACCAGCGTCTGTGCTACCAAGAGCACACAATAAAAGTAAAGGTTGTTTGATATCTCTGGCATTATTGTACCACAACATATATTCATTCTATCGACACCAGTCAGCAGAATAAAGAAACTTGAACTGAATGATGAAAAATATTCTAAATTATCTTTTTTTAATCTTTCTGTAGATTTGAGTAAAGCAAAGAGTAACGCTGTTTAAATAATTTATAAAACGCGTTCTCTCTTTATGTCACTATGGTTACTTAAGTTATATTCCACTTTACAAGGAATATTAGTTTATCACAAGAAATTTAAAAAAGATAATACAATCATTTTGTTTTCAAAATAATAATATATGTACGTTTCAGTAACTGTATTGATTTCATCTGTATATGGTTTACTAGTGAGTCTGTCCTAAAAACATTAAATATAATATGTGTATTAGCACTACCTTTAGTGAACAAAGAAGAGAATGGCAAAAAGATGACATAATTTTATTTTGATTGAAACTATCATACAACATATTTTGCAATGATACAAGCGATGTTCTGCAAACATGGACTCACTTGTATATTCTGTAATCCATTTATGTATGTCATATTATCACGAGTCATATCATACTGAAGCAAATATTTTGTTACATATCGCGATACCCAAATCTACATGTAAATATTGAAGATATATATTGCGGTACATATAGCGATACCCAATGTACATGTAAATATTGAAGACAGATATTGTGGCACGTATCGCTATATCCAAATCTAGATGTAAATATTGAAGACATATTGTGGTACATATCGCGATATCCAAATCTACATGGAGATATTGTAGACAGATATTATGGTACTTATCGCGATACCCAAATGTACAAGTAAATATTGAAGACAATTGTTATGTTAGATATCGCGATGCCCAAATCTATATGAAAATTGTTAAAACAGGGATAGATGTTTTGGCTTGTTCTATTGACAAGCACGATAGCTTTTGTCGAGAGATACGTAGAGCTTTACAAAGATTTTTTGCCATTTCAAGATGATCTTAAAACTGCTATACCAGTTAACGTTCTAGATAACTCTAACAGTGTATAAAACGTGATCAGAAACAGGTTTGACTATCAAAAGTATTAATAAAATGACTGTTGAAAATTCTTTATCTTTCTTTTAAAATTTTGAACCAGATGTGTATTTGGCAAGTGGTAGTAGAAAGTTCCAAGAACTTTTCAAAAGCCAGTTGTCTATGACACAAGTTGTTTTAAATAAAATTATCAAAATCTGCATCTGCACAAAAAATACAAAAGGCAGAGATCTGTGCTTCAGTTCTGGATTTTCTGCTACTTTTTCTTTAACAACATTCTGCTTTGTATTATATTTTGTCACTGGCGTAAAGTAAATATCGTCCTATATTGCAAGCGAGTAAGCTTTAAATGAATTTACACACATATTGTTTAATATTCTCCTATATCAAATATCATTGGCATACCTGACTTAAAACTGCATATAAGTGAATATTTGAATTATGATTTTATTAATGACCTCTAAGTGGCAGAATATGGGCATCATTGTTATGTGTATCATTTTCTTTTGCAGCAACGTCGTTATTGTCGTCGGCAAGCAGAATCGTTGCTCAGTTTTTGAACTTCATATTTCTTCAGCATCATGCAGAATACAATTTTCAACATTGTTAATGAAGATAATATCTTATATTAAATAATGACTCTAGTTATCAATGCTTGGGTTAGAAAAAGGAACCTAATGATTAAATTCATGTTAACATTTTCATGTCAGACATGTATATATAGCTGATGATGATGTGGTATGTAGTACATTGTGAGTATAATATCGTTTTGTCTCGGACTGCAATGCGTTTTCTGCATACTATTTTAACCTATCTTGTTTGGTTTTCTTTAATTTTTTAATTTTGTGTTGTGTTGTTGTTGCTTTTTTAAACTTCGAATTCCACTTATTCTACAGAAATGAGCAGTGCTTGAAAACTCTATTTACTTATTCTGATTATAAATAATACATAGAAAGAGCTTACAATTAGCTCCTTGCCCAACCTATTGTCATACAATAAACTCTGGAATAAATTGATGAATAGGTCAACTTTATAAACGTAAGCGATTTCGGGTAAAATTAGTTTTCTGCTAATCTTTTCATATTAAATACAGTTAGTATGGGCAAGATCGCACCCATTCACCCGTTCCCCGACCCCCTAAAATAAAAGCAATATTGTTTGCTTTATTCAAATTTTTTTAACTAACCATGAAAGTTACCATATCATACTGAAATGAGCTACCTTTGGATATCAAAAGGCAATTTTACACAGCAATTAAAATGACATTTTTCACCAAACCGTGTATTTCTTTGGCAAAACAATCATTTAATTTGTAAAGTCGATTCGTTAGATCAGTAAGATACAACTGTTTGGCTGGAAACACATGGCTATTAACCACAGAAGGCATGTGACCCTTTAATACCTGACATTCATAAAGGAAGTTTCACTGGTAGGGGAGTACAGGGAAGTGGCGGTAGGGAGTTTCAGCCATCTTTGAGACAAGGTGGCTGCTATATAAAGGCGACAGTTATGACAAGTTTGACTACAATTAAAAGTTCTCAAAATTTATGTTGGTTGCTTCTGTATGTTTTATGTTAAATTATCTAAATAAGACATTTTTCTCAATGTTTTAGTAAGGTATGTATGTTTTTTAGATTCTTTTTTAAGTTTAACTTATTCAAGTCTTCACATATTTCACATTTCTAACGTTGTAACGTTGTGATTTCTCCACAGCACCAGCCAAACTGCAGCACTTATTTCATACGGATAATTTTGGGATACTGTTTTCTCTTTACTGTGAATTCACTTCAATGTTTGGGATTCCTATTTGTGTGGATTTTGTGACTGGTATAACCCATGAATGAAAAAATATCGATCTAATAACAAACGATTCTACCCTGACATATATAGACTTCATTCTGTGGTATAGTCATGAATTGAATAGTCATGAATTGAAAGATTTCAGAAAGAACTGCGTTTTATTGTAAAACCAAAACATATTATGCCTACAATATCAAATTAATGACACATACATTCGTAATGTCGTAAGAAAAATAAACTTTTTCATGAGTGTTCATAAACTAAGTCAATGAAAATATGTACCGATACATTACTTAAATCAACTGGGTATTTTCTGTAAAAATATGACCGAATAATTTCAAATATTCGCGTCGGTTGCTTTGGCTTGGAAGTTCGCCTTGATGAATTTATTGTTTTGACGCCACTAAGTCGCATCCATTCCAGTGTCCAAAAAAACACTTGTATACCAACATGTTGTTCCATAAAGATCATTTGTGAAGACGTGAAACATATACACTGACCAATGATTATAAACTATATTGGTAATAATAAACATAAATTTAAATTATGGAATTTCCCCGAGATACATTTCTTTATCTGTGTGGTTTGTGCAACCAATGCTGAGAGCCCTCTGCTTCTCGTTTATCTAGATGCTCTGAGACACCGCTTAGACATGCACGGACTTCAATATGTGGATTTTCCATAATGCATGCTTTTAAACATTTTCGTCCACCAGGTGTTTGTCATTAAAGCAGATGAGCATTTAAAAAGAACCGAAAGTATTGAATCAAGTGAGTGATCCTCATCTCCGTTCTACTACAGAGCAATTCTTTATTAGTAGCTTTAAATCATTCAAGCAGTTTAAAATAGCAAATTCACATTTTTACGCAATAAATGAAACTTATTAAATATATATGTCCCGCAATGGATTTCAAGCTTAGAACGTCTCAGACGTTTCAAAGAGACTGTGATTTAAGGATTGTCCACTTTAAAAAAATTATGTTTGCTTTGCATTCCTAATTTGGACACCTAAACTTACTCGGAACATTATTGTCACAATTGTGCGTATATCTCGTTAAAAGCAACACATTCATACACATATATGGAATTTATGCAGAAGTGAACAGTCAAGGAATTTGGCCCTTCAATCACACTTTGGAAACATAAATAATGATTATAATTTGAGGACCTGCCAAGCAAATGTGGTGAGCCGAGTCATTTGCAATGGTTTTTCCACTAATACCTCTGGTCTTGATATATTTGTAATATTGTAATTAGTTAATGTCTTCTGACATTAGGTTACACAAAATTTTATTTTGCTTCTCTTTTGTCAGTTTATTTGGTATTACGTTTGGCTTTGGATGATTCCTTAAAACAAACTTATCAATATTGTATTTAACCCTTCTACCTTTTTTCCCACTGCCCCATTTTGACGGATGCATTTATTTAGATTATAAAAACATGTCTGGATCATTCATCTTTTAGGTACGCCTCGTTCCCCAGGTCACATCCGGATATCAAACCTGGCTTCTAGAAATGTGACAGTCAGCTGGCAGCCCAGCTTAGCAGATGACAATAGTCCGATCACTTCCTATATTATCACGATCAGGTAAGTTTGTAATTCCATCCAAGCCATTGTTATGAAATTTGGCATTACTGCTAATGTCAAGCTATAAATTAAAATAATATTTATGAGCATGAAATCCTTGCAGACACTATTGATGATTACATCTGTAACACAACGATGCGCAATAAGCACATCACACTTTCCATAGTTTTCAATGACTTATAACCTTCCACAGTATTAAACACACCTCTTAACCTTCCACGGTCCTCAGTAAGTGTCATCACCTTCCAGTTTTAAATACACCTCACAACCTTCCAAAGTCCTCAATATGTCTCATCAACTTCAACAGTCCTCAGGAAGTCTCATCACCTTCCTCATTACTAAATATGTCTCACAACCTACCACAGTGTCCATAGTTCTCAGTACGCCTCATAACCAACCATCCAGAACCTTCAGTTTTCACATCACTTTCACAGTCCTCAGTTCTCCTTAGAACATTCCAAAGTCTTTATTCTCATTTAGCCTCATGGCCTTCCACATATCTCAAAACTCTCATCAACTTCCACAATCCTCAATTCGCCTCGTTACCACCGCCTGTCCTCGATACACCTCATTACTTTCCACAGTGCACAATATGCCTTTTAACACTAGTTACTGTTCAGCAAGTTTTAGAAACTGTCTTGTCAGTAAACTTATAAAATCAACATCCGTTTCCGGGTTTAAAGCTGACAGTTGATTGGTTCAATAGCTTGACTAAATACATCACCAACAAAAATGATGTCGGCTGTCAGTCAAGGTTCTGTTCATCGTAAACAATTTAGACCGATGAAAATGAGGGTACATTGAAAATACAAACAGTTTTGTATACATAAGCAAAAGATGCTCACTTACAGCAGGCTGCCTGTTAAATCTTTAAAGCTTTTATAAACCATTATTATTTGGACCAATCTTTATTAAGTTCCATCGGGAGTGTAGATAGTACATTTACCTTGTCTGTCCGTCCATCGATCGTTTTCGTCAATAACACCTTAAAACATCCTGAAGTTCGATCATATATTGCACGAAAGCTGGTGGCAGTCCATTTGCGTTCTATCAACACATTTCTAGTTTTGCGGTTGACCTCAAATAGTTATCTGTGCTAGAAAATGAGACATTCGCAAGATGAAAGTAAAATATCTTTCCCTCACACACAGAGGACATCTCTCATAAACTATGAAACAATGTGTGCGTAGGGGATAGGTGGATATATCACAATTTAATTAAAAAGTGAATAGTAAGAGGAGGGGTTTACGGCTTTGCTGAATTATAACACATACTAATTTAACTGTTTTCTTATTTATAACACATAACAATTTAACTGTCTTCTTGTTTATAACACATAACAAATTAACTGTCTTCTTGTTTATAACACATAATTTAACTGTCTTCTTGTTTATAACACATAACAAATTAACTGTCTTCTTGTTTATAACACATACTAATTTAACTGTTTTCTTATTTATAACACATAACAATTTAACTGTCTTCTTGTTTATAACACATAACAAATTAACTGTCTTCTTGTTTATAACACATAACAATTTAACTGTCTTCTTGTTTATAACACATAACAAATTAACTGTCTTCTTGTTTATAACACATACTAATTTAACTGTTTTCTTATTTATAACACATAACAATTTAACTGTCTTCTTGTTTATAACACATAACAATTTAACTGTCTTCTTGTTTATAACACATAACAAATTAACTGTCTTCTTATTTTATTAAATTTGTTCTAAACATGTTCAGCTAATACGATAGAAGGTCAATGGGAGCATACCTTATGACCCTACATCTTCTGTTCTATTGTATATGATGTCCGTTAACTTCTGTTACTGTAGACGTCTTAAAAACTATTTTAAAAAATAGAATAATGTTCAACACACTATTTGCATGAAGCATTGTTGCATTAAGATATCATATCACGCCCACTAGGACCCCATCATTTAACTGAGGGCCCAAAATGTTTCCCCTAATTGAATACATAGCTTTTTCCATGGAACTATTTTTTCCTGTACATTCATTCCAGGTCTGAAGGTTTCCACTCGGATGATGCGCAGATTTATGAAGTCAGCAGTAACACAAGCTACATCGTCATAAAGGATCTACGACCAAACACTGCCTACCAGGTGCGAGTCTCGGCCAGAAATGCAATAGGATTAAGCCCAGCCAGCAGTACTAGTGAGACCTTCTTTACGCTTCCTGAAAGTAAGTCCATATATGTGTATATGTTACACTGGACAACAAATTTTTACAAAAGTCATGTTACTGAAATAAAATTAGTCAATTCTTATCAATTTTTATGTGCTGAACACGAATATGACAGTCAAATTGCAAAATTGGCTCTAGTTTTTTTGTAATCTGCAAGAAATTAATGTTTACATAACGAAATGCATTCCAATAGTAAAAGGTCAACTGTAATAGCCTACCTATAAAAAATCAAGTCATTGACTACATCTTAGATTTCTTCGCCTGTCTCTTGTACAGCTGTTCGGGAGCATCTCTGAGGAGTGTCCAGCAGTAGTCAGCCAGCATTGTAGTGGACCATTTTCCCTGGTATCTTTGTTCCATTGTTGCGATATCTTGATGAAAACGTTCGCCGTGTTCATCACTAACAATACCACAGTTGCTAGGAAAGAAATCCAAATGGGAATGAAGGAAGTGAATCTTTAGAGACATATTGCAGCCAAGTTTCTTATACTTCATCAACATGTCTTCTACTAGTTCCTTATAGTTTTCTGCCCTAACATTTCCGAGGAAGTTTGTAGAAACTAGGCGAAAAGCATTCCATGCTTGTTTCGCGTCACCTTCCAGCAAGTTGTTGAACCGGTCATCTTTGAAAAGCTCTCGAATCTGAGGACCCACAAAAACTCCCTCTTTAATCTTTGCTTCGCTGAGTCGAGGGAATTTTTCATGCAGGTATCGGAATGCTGGCAAAGTCCGGTCAATGGCTTTCACGAAGTTCTTCATCAAACCTAGTTTGATGTGAAGGGGTGGTAGCAAGATTTTCTGAGCCTCAACCAGAGCTGGGTGTTGGATATTCTTCTCTCCAATGGCTACATTCTGCCTGTGAGTCCATGCCTTCCTCATGTAGTGCATTTCCCTTGCTCGGCTATCCCACTCGCATAAGAAACACATGTATTTTGTATATCCTTGCTGCAGTCCCATTAAAAGGGCAACTACCTTCAAATCACTACAGAGGTGCCAGCTGTACTTGTTATACTCAATGGAATTCAGTAGCTGCCTTAAGTTATCGTATGTCTCTTTCATGTGGACAGCATACGCTACTGGAATAGATGGAAGAATGTTTCCATTGTGCAAAAGCACAGCCTTGAGACTCAGTTTCGAAGAGTCCACAAATAGTCTCCATTCTTGTGGGTCATGAGTGATTTTTAAAGCATTCATGAGGCCCTCAATATCGGAACAGAATATCAGATTACTTTCCTTTCTGAAGAAAGGCTCCAATTGCTGGTGGCGCTTTCGATATGCAGTAATTGTGACATCTTCTTCTAGAAGATTCCATTGTTGGAGTCTTGATCCTAGCAATTCTGCCTTGTTCTTTGATAAGTCCAAATCACGAATCAGGTCATTTAGTTCTTCCTGTGTTATTCTGTGTGGGGTTGATGATGCACCACAGTGAAAATCTGGATCACTGCATGCTGATGGACCAGGAGAAGAACAGGTCGACTCACCTTTGTCTTCGTCAGATGAATCAAGAGAATATTCTGCTGGAGGTTCTGGAATAGGAAGTCCCTCACCATGTGGAACTGGTCTCAATGCAGACAGAATGTTTGGGTAGACTATTCTCGACTTCTTTCGCTTCGTTATTCCGCCGGAAAGAGGAGGAACCAAGCAGAAGTAACAGTCATTTAGGTGGTTGCTTGGCTCTCTCCACACCATTGGGACTGCAAACGGCATTGATGACCTTTTGCAATTCAACCACTGTGAAAGCTGTGTTGTACATGTAGCACAGCATATATGCGGAGCCCAAGGCTTGTCTTGGTCACCAACCTTGCATCCGAAGTAAAGATGATATGCCTTCTTCACTTGAGAATTGATACTTTTCTTCTGGTTGGCAAATGTCACTTCCCCACAAATACAGCAAAAATTGTCCGCGGTATTAACACACTTTCGAGGCATTACTGTTCTTTATTGTACGTAAATGGATAAAATAATAAGTTTTATGTAACAGTAGCTTGAACTGTCTCGCACAACGTCTAAAATATTTTAAATGCTGAACCTATCTGATTGGGCTTTATATAGTACACTGCTTACGTCAGCTTCAGCAGCCGCCTGGCATTAGTATAATAGGCCTACACATGTATAGTACACTGCTGACGTCAACTTACTTCAGCAGCCGCATGGCATTAGTATTGCATTGCATCAGAAAATGATGCAATCAACTGTGGATGATGTGAGCATGATGGTATTATGCAATGTTACATCATTATTCCGGATGTTGCTGCAGTCCTACTGGAGAAATTTACACAGTGAAACATAGAAAATGAGGTATATGAATATCTTCAAAACGAGAGCCAATACAAATTTTTCACGGTTATATTCGTGTTCGGCACACCAAAATACTACAGATTAGGGCCTTTTCAAGTCAGTAATGATTTCACTGTTGACCAGTGTTATCAGCCAATTTATGGGGGAGATACAGGATGTTAGTAGTACCGTTGTGTTGCGCCTCTATGGTTACAGCCTGAATACCTAATTATGCCATGTTGGTTGGCCGTATGAGAGTAGTGGTTATCATTCGACATTACAGATTACCTACATCGAATACCACATCATACCAGTATTTCAGCTATAAAGAGTTCATCACAGTAGTAAAAGTGGTTCGGTATCACCGATACTTCAACACATGGAGGGCATTTTTATCGTACTAGTATTCGCTGTAAGAGTACGCTATGCTATAGTGGAATGAAACAGTTACTAAATAATATATACAGTCTCAAGTAACATTTTGTTGTCGTTTCTGTGTCCAAGTCCAAACAAGTGAACAACACGGCCGCTAACACAATGCATACAAACCACAATTCTCCTACACGGCACTCACTTATACTGTTCAATGCAATTACGACATACATTTTTGAAATATTTTTATACAGTTCAATGACGTTTAGTGTATAACTAGACAGTAGTCGGCAATATTTAAAGGTTCAAAAGTTTTCTTGTCCCCAAATAATAAGCGTTTTAATTCATTACGGTACACATTTTTTCCACTTAATCATTGCTTGTATTTGTACACTTACCCAGTATCTTCATTGCTCACAAAAAAAATATTATGTACCGAATTTCAGTCTTCTATGCAATAGATTTATGTCATGATACAAGCGATCATGTACGGACATGGAATCCAAATATTGTATAGTCTATTTATGATTATGATACCATCTGCAAATGGAAACGACGACAATTATCTTTGTACTTGTCAGGTCACAATATATCTGAATGTAAGAGTTTTTGTGCTCGTTCCATGTGTTGGTTTGTTCTTCTTGAAAATTTCAATACTTTTTATCAAGGAATATGTAATTATATTTAACCAGAAAGAATGTTTCAGAGATAAAATATTTTTAAAATGGCAATTCCAACTAGTTGGCTAAATAACGTTCGGATGAAATTACTTGCTCAGTAACAGGGTCGAAACAACAAGAGTCTGGATTAAGAAAACTTTTAACAAATTTGATTTTATTATTTATTTCTTTTATTAACATTGTTAAAACAAAATACATGTTCCACGTGGTTTTATAATGTGACAAGTAGTTTTAGAACGCCAGATTTTGATAGGACATATCCTTTTTTATTTAAGCCATTGGCCCTTGAATCTATACAAAATAAAAAGCAATATTAAATAACTGAACTTCTTTACAAGTCAGGTAAGAGGAATGTTGCTATTTAAACACTGTGTTCTCGGCCATGTTTGTCTAAAGCAATTTACTGCTTCATTTGTGTTTATTGCGAATCCTATCAGTGGCAACACCTCATGTAAGTCCTGATTCGACATACTGTAAAAATCAATCAATTCACACAGGTATTTATTGGACAAGGATATCAAGTATGATTCCGAATTAGTTTTTCTTCCTGAATTGTCTAACTTCAAACTATATATATATATATATATATATATATATATATATATATATATATATATATATATATATATATATATATATAACAGTTGTATATGAAGTTTAATGGTGAATTTGTTATGATTAAACAATTCACGGATGAGACACTATGTTATGTATTCCTCTTGTTTGGGTTGCTCATTGGGGGTTTTGGTGCTAGTGTATTTCACGACTGTTGAACACTGTGATGGTAGATGTCACTTATAAAAGCTTAGATTGTGAGACAATTATGTAAAGTATGGTTAGGGTCTTTAGGTTAAGTCTTTGGACACCTTGATTCTTCTGATTCCTTCAATAGTTAGCAGAACACTTGAATGAATAGTATTACCTGCTACAGCCATTTGTAGTTTATGAAACAAAAACTAGATACCTTTCTGTAGCAAAAATAAGTTTTAGACTCCTAATCTTTCGACCTTTTCACAAGGTCATCATCAGATGAATGACGTCTGGACTGGATTCACATGATCAAGTAAACGTGTGACAAATCCTTCTGTAAGACTTCAAGAGTTGCAATCCGGAATCACGGTTCAATACCCCCTCCCCCCAACCCCCGATTTCAATAGCTTCTCTTATTTTATTTCCTTAGGGTATTATTCTCTCTACTGAGTACTCTGATGTTATCCGTAGAAAAGGATGCCTATAAACTTATTTTACTACATAAATGTATCTATTTTTAGTTTCATTTATCAGAACAGTTTTTATATGGATCCTACGTTTGTATATATTCTAGATTGGTAATTTTATTCTTCACCCTAATTTTCCAACGCAGTATAATACGACCAGTTCCAGTTTGTATGATGAAACAGAAAATAATCCTATTGATTTTACAAACGAAATTTGAATAAAGGATGCAGCATATATTGGGTTGCCTTTCTTTATAAACTATTTTCAATCTCTCAGACACAGCGTAATCTTATACCCAGGTGAATTAGGATTTACTGGCACTAACAATCTGTTGCTTTGATGTGGGTATTTGTTAACCTGTCAAACAACATCATTTACATCAGACATGTCAAGTTTAAAGAACATATAGACTTTGCAGATTTTGATTTTGTCGTAGCTGCATTGCAAACACAATAGTTATTTGGTGGACCCCGGAACAAAAAATATAGACCGTTCTCGCCCTAGCCCAAACCGAAGTTTTTGGAGAATTTTTGTGCAACTTATTTTAACTGTACCTACCTTTTTAGGGCATCGAAACAGATAATTATTTGTTAATGTCCGAAACCATGAGGTAACGATAATGCATGTAAGTAAAGATAGTAATTTGATACAATGTAAGAATATGGGAGCTAATTATTTTTCTGCTGATAAGTAAGGCATGTCAAATCAATTATGTGTCTGACGATACAAATAATGGAGTATCCAGAGGACTAATTATGAAATGTTTATGATACTGGATGGAAGATGGAAAAGATCTATCAGCATAAATGGATATATTCTTTCTAAAATTGAACAGGTATATTACGTAGTGTATACCATTAGCCTACAGTAATTTACTTACCAATGTTCTACCTTAGGCAGCAAGAGGTTTACAACCGGTAGCAAGCTAACACCCCGTCCATGTTCGTGTAGAATGCTTACAGATTAATTAAACATCAAGATTTTCGTAAGTAATATCCAAGAATACTTAGGCTGTCGAAAATTTAGATGCTATTATGACATCATAACTCTTCTTGTCGAGCATATGTATGTGATAGTAATATAATGTTTAATGTCTCTTTATCCTCAAACACGAGACAGTATATTTATTAAAGCTCTCCCCCCACAATTTGTACATGTAAAATACAAGATTTTGATGAAATGTTCAGGCCAAAGTAATTAAAATAAATAGAGAATTTCACCAGCTGCTGACAAAAGTGTCATATTGTTGAAACAATCAGCAGTTAAGAACGAGAAAAGGAACTGATTTGTTGAGAATTTCTGCATATTCTGTAGGCCAACTAACTGTGGGTTCTTTCACTGGGGTCTTGTTATGTTAAATATGTTAGCATTATGCATAAGGAAATAGAAGATAATATCCTTTTCCACTTAAACCAAACAGTTTGGCGCATTTTGTGTTTATATTGAGCTGAGTGATTATTTGTTTGGTCATAGGGAGTCGGACTTGGGAAGATATTTCTCAAATCCGATTCTTGTGAATGCGTGGTCATCAATGGATGAGAGTAAATTATTTGTAGTATTTGCACGTGTCATAGCCCTTAGGTGACAACGACTGTTGTCTTGAAGTCCTTGGAAGTAGGGGAAACATCCTCACGCAGGTATTGTATAATTCTTTTACAAGACTTTTTATAAGAAAGATTTACTATTATGTTTTGTAAGCACCAATCAATATTTCAACCAATCAATTTATTTTGTAGGATCGATATATCTATTTACATGATATCGTATCAATCTTTCATAGGGCCAAATTCGGCACCTCTCCAACTAGCAGTCCTCAGTGTAGAGAGTGACAAAATTGAGATCAGCTGGAAGGCGCCCCCACCAGACACAATTAAAGGAGTGCTGCAGGGCTATGAGATTCAGTATGGAATTATGGAAGAAAACGTCTCCCTTAAAATCGTTGTAGATGGAACTAAAGAGGTAGGCTATACCGACTTCATCACAGAGAAATAGTTTTATCATCTGTGTGAAGTCTTTTAGATATCAAATTAAACTGCGTCATATCTATGCGAGCAGTAGTAGTAGTAATAGGAGCAGCAACTTCAGTAGTAATAGTAGAATTAGTGGAGGTGATAGTAATGGCAAGGATTGTAGTAATAGTAGTAGCAGTCCTCCTTCTTTAGGCAACCTTTTCGACATCGAAAAACTTGACTTGCTAATGGGGGTTGACACATCGTAAATCTATAGTAGAGTGGTGTCGGACAAGGTGGAGCGGATTGCTTTTATTTTATACTTTTGTTGTTAATAATCATTCCATTGGAAATATTTTCTTGTCGGTGTAAACGGCTTTTTTTAGCACTGTTACACCTTTAGCATCAATAGAAGGTGGGCCACTGCCGCACTTCCCAGATGATGTCGCATGTTTATTGGTAGCGGATAAGTCAGTTGTTTGCAGACACTACACACATAGTAGTAAACACACTGGCTATTCTGGGCCACAGCCTAACATTCATAAGGTGGGGCTCTCGGGATTTCAGCGTCATCATATGAAGGGGTGGTATGTTCATTCTGAACAGCCGAATTTGTAATGTGGGTATCAAGATAGTCTATGTTTTTTTTATTTAAAAAAAATTAATGAAAGATCTGTGGACCTCCTTGCGAGCGTGCTGGATGAAAATGTATTTTACTCTTCGAGTGTCATATCAGCATTTACTTTGCACACCCCTAAGAAGATTACAGCGTTCATATTTTGTATTGTTTTAATCTCATCCAAGATTTGCCGGTGTAGTGTTAAATTTTGACCCTCGTTGAATTCTGACCCGCCAGGTCATTTTTCAACGACCGTGATCAAAATTTCACGTTAAAATCTGACCCTTTTTTAAATGTCCTGTTAAATAACGACCCAGATGTAGTATCACATTTTGACCCTCGTTGAATTCTGACCCGGTCGGTAATTTTTCAACGTGATCAAACTTTCACGTTAAAAACTGACCCTTTTTTAATGTCCTATTAAATAACGACCCGTTCAGGTGAAATTATGACCTTAGGGT
The DNA here is from genome assembly GCA_028554795.2 of Sinohyriopsis cumingii. Lineage (NCBI taxonomy): Eukaryota > Metazoa > Mollusca > Bivalvia > Unionida > Unionidae > Sinohyriopsis > Sinohyriopsis cumingii. The sequence goes on along the minus strand of CM068825.1, from coordinate 29,408,112 downwards.
AAAATGTTCTGTTATCAAAACTCAACGTTGATTTTTGAACCACTTATAAGGTGAAATCAACTTATTACTCACTGAGCTGTGTCTTTCTTAATTTTTGTTTCTTTTAAGGAAACAATTGTGTGCAATAGAATGTTCTTAATCTGTCACTATCGTAATTCTCTCCGTTATACTTTTTTTTAAATGTCCCAAAATGCGGAACATTTTCAAAATAGCTGAACTTTGCTTTGGACAAATTAGACAAACTGATAAATGAATGACTATGTTTCACTTCGATAAAGTCGCAAGGTTCAACAGGGCAGGTAAACAACTGAACAGTATATTAGCGATGATCATGAGCGTAGCTGCCTACAAGGCAGCTGCCTACACAGAATTTTGACGATTTTTTTTCAATGGTTTAAGTTTCACTCACGAAACCGATATGAAATCTATATTTATATAATACAATACATACGGAAAAGAGGATTCATTAGAAGCAAAAACACGAACAAGATAGTAGCAAACTTGATTTTATTGAGTCTGTTCATAAGAATTTGATGTTTTCTTTTTATTTTTACAGTATTAAAACAGTACCAAGGTTCAGAAAGTCTCAACAAGATGCATGAAATGCTATCTCAGAACCTCTGGATTGTAACAATGTTGCCCCGTACCCACACACACCCCACTCCTCTAGCAGTTCGAGGCTTCGCCGTTCAACATGCCTAATCATCAATCATATACTAGCTACGTCCCTGAGAATAATTATAACAGTAAATAAGAACCCGTGAATAATGAATAAACCTTCTACAGTCGGTTTAAAGATGCATACTAATGAACGACTTTGTCTATTTGTTACTGTAGGTAGATCGGGTAAAATTAGGATTTTATTAAATGAAAATGCAGGTTATATATATATATATATATGTTTAGTATGTGTATAAGCGTTCGAATCCCAGCGAGGGCACTCTTTTATTAATTTATTTCAAATTGAATTTTGAAGTATTGATATGCAATTTGTTCTAACGTTTTCTAGTTTATAATGTATTTTTGAAATTATTTTTGGGAAATGCATATTATTTTATTTTCATAAACATTCTGCATTTTAAATTACAAAATAATATTCTAGCGATACGACAAAAAAGGCGTGGCGATGTAACTCTTGTTAGACCTAATATGCCGTGTATGTTTCTGAAGTGACCGCGCCTTCACTTGCGGTTTATATATACGTGCATTTAAGACATTTTGATACGATCTCAAAATTGCACACCGGTACTCTTAAAATCGATAATGCTAACTGTTTTGTCATGATATTACATCAAATAAAAATCTCAGATATGCATCGGCATGTATTATGCATTATATTTTTTTTTAAAAATCATATCGATTGGGAATAGAACCAATGACCCTTTCTTGATAGACAAGATTTTAAAAAGCTTACAGGGGCATGCATTTTAATGCGAATCATTTCAACTGTTATCAGTATACATGGGTATAACTTATCTCCCTATAAATACACCAATGTTTATAACGGTTATCATGTAACTATCGGCCGACAATACAGAGAAGCAGAGATCAACTGACAATGTTTACGTTTAGACCAAATGTAAACAATATATATATATATATATATATATATATATATATATATATATATATATATATATATATATATATATATATATATATATAAATTTTAAAAATACCTTCCTTAATTTTATTACAAGAAAAACGTAAAACCCGCGGCCGTAAAATATCGCTAATTTAGCACGATTTACCTATATTAAAAGATTTCCAAAAATGGCATCCTTCACTTGGAATTAAATTATATTGTGCTTGGGTAGCGAACATTCCATTAATCTTTTAAATTCTGAAGAATAGAATTGAATAGTTGGGAGCAATCAAGTTTCCAAAAAACAAGCAAAATCTCTTAAGTTTTTGCTACATTTAAACTAATATTATGTGTTATTTGTTCAAAATCCCTCAACATGTAAGGGTGATATGGAGCGGAAACCAAATATATAGTCTATTGGACCTTTGATCACAAAATATCACATTTAGCATGAACCGACAAGACTGGAATCGGTTCTCTGAGCATAATCTCAACCACAGCCACAGACTCTTCCACCAGTAGTACAGTTACCTGTGGTTCGCCCAACTGAAAGCTGGGAAGAAGAAATAAGAAGGCCACACCATCCTAGACTGCGACATAGAAGAAGAGAGAGGGAAGTTTATATTATCCCAGAGACAGAAGATTGGGGTGCTGAGGCTAATCATCAAGCCTCTGCACTCCCATCTACTACAATCAACTGGGATAATTACTGGAGCAGAAGATGTGTTTGTGGAGCAAGACCTGGAAGGCGCCATCACTAACAGGTGTACGTGGAGTTCCAAAAAACAGCCCTTTTCAGGGCTAACCAAAAACTCTAGAAAAGAAACACTATTCAATTTGCCAATGTAAGAATGTGGAGTAGTGTTTATATAAACACTCCCTCCTTTCCTGGTGTAATTGTGTGTGTGTGTGTGTGTGTGTGTGTGTGTGTGTGTGTTTATGTGTTTGTAAGCGCTCACGTACGTTTGTGTGGATGATAGATTATTGGGTTTTGTAAGCGCTGAAGTACGTTTGTGTAGATAGTAGAGAGTATGGTTTTTAAACCTTCACGTGTATGGATAGTATATTATGGTTATGTTTCTGCTTTTCCGTGTGTGGATAGTAGATTGTGGTTATGTTTTTAGCTTCTCCCGTGTGTGGATGGTAGATTTTGGGGTTTGATTTGGCATCTCTGCGTGTGTGGGTAGTAAATATTGGGTTTGTTTCCGTTTCTTGGCGTGTGTTGATGGTAGATTGTATGGTTTGATTTGGCATCTCTGCGTGTGTGGATAGTAAATGGTGGGTTTGTTTCTGCTTCTTGACGTGTGTGTATGGTAAATTTTGGGTTTGATTTGCCTTCTTCTCGTGTTTGGATAGTAGATTGTGGTTATGTTTTGGCTTTCGGCGTGTGTGGATAGTAGATTATGGTTATGTTTTGGCTTCTCAGCGTGTGTGGATAGTATATTATGGTTATGTTTCTGCTTCTCCATGTGTGGATAGTAGATTATTGAGGTTTGTAAGCGCTCACGTAGGTTTGTGTGGATAGTAGAGTGTGTGGTTGTTTAACTTTTCTTTTGTGTTTATATTATAATTGGGTTTTGTTTTTGCTTCCCGGTGTGTGTGAATAGTATAGTTAGGGTTTAATTTGGCTTCTCCCCGTGTGTGGATAGTATGGTTTGGGTTTGATTTGATTTCTCCGCGTGTATGGATAGTAGATTTTGTGTTTAATTTGGCATCTCTGTGTGTGTGGATAGTAAATGGTGTGTTTGTTTCTGCTTCTTGACGTGTGTGAATGGTAAATTTTGGGTTTGATTTGGCATCTCAGCGTGTGTGGACAGTATATTATGGTTACGTTTCTGCTTCTCAGCGTGTGTGGATAGTAGATTGTGGTTATGTTGTTAGCTTCTCCCGTGTGTGGATGGTAAATTTTGAGGTTTGATTTGGCATCTCTGCGTGTGTGGATAGTAAATGGTGGGTTTGTTTCTGCTTCTTGGCGTGTGTGGATGGCAGATTTTGTGGTTAGTTTTTTGTCTCATTACCTTTGTGTGAATAGTAGATAATATGAGAAGACAAAAGTAGAGGATGTTTTCCTTCACGTCCGTGCTTTAGATATAAATGTAAAAAGGGACCGTCATTCGCACCATTCTACGGAATAAGCGAAAAGAAGATGGTACAGTATCTGACTTGTTTAACCAGTTGAAGGAGAGTTGGTATTGGATGATAGATCTGGAGTATGTAGTGGAAAGACTTGAAAGAGAATGGAAGTTCCCAGGCAGCTTGGACTTTGCAAACAATCTGAAAATAGCCAGGGAGAACATTGAAGGGATGATAGAAGAAGAGGTAAAGAAGTTGAGAGGTTTCATCTCGCCTGAATATGTAAGAGTCGGAACATTGAAGCAGTCTCTTGAAATTGTTATCAAAATCAGGTGTTTTTTTTGATGATATCTTCAATTTGACAGAGTGGGCTTTTATTCAAAAGGGGACGGGACCAAGTCCATAAAGCACAAGAAATTATGAAAAGGGTCTTGGAAGAAGAAGTCAAGAACGTTAAAGACACATGGGCGAAAGATAGGAAAGAACAATAGAACAGAAAGAAAAAAGAAGCATTTGAGAGAATGAACAAAAACTGGATGAATGTCCAGGAGAAATGTAGAGCGATAGGTCATCCAGACTGGATTCCTGAGTTGGAACACAAAAAGAAAGGAATATTGGGAAAATTTAGGAGATGGATAAAGAAATGGAGAAAGCAGAAGAAGAAAAAGCAGAAGAACCAAATGACTTTCATGCCTAACCCTCCAAAAAAATATTTTTTAAATGTGGTATCAGTGTTTATAATCCACGATATATTCCCATGTTTATTTCCCCTTCACGTTAGGCAGGCCCATGATATATTCCTATGTTAATTTTCCCTTGACGCTATACAGGTCCAGGTTGTACTTCAAAGTACTTGCCGCTATATCGTCCCACGGGACCTTGTAATGGTAATTCCCATTGTCGCTATAACTCTTGTCGCCATATCGTCCCAGGGTGGTTTGTAATGCTAATTCCCATAGTCGCTATAAATCTCGTCGCCATATCGTCCCAGGGTGGTTTGTAATACTAATTCCCATTATCGCCCTATCGTCCCACTATACTACTCTGACGTCTTTCTTTAAATGTTGGTCTACATCTGAAAGTGCTCTACAGGCGTAGGCAATAATCTTTCCATTATTAGTTAATAATGTGCCTAGACCGACAGGAATTGCATGTACAAGTAACTGCGTTTCCTTATTAGGATCGAATTATGCTATTATTGCGTTATTTTATTAAATTCTGTTTGAGTTTTTCAAACGCTTTATCGTTTTTCACTCCATTCCCATGGTTGATTTTGTTTGGTTAAGGCTCGAAGAGGGTCATTGATTGTTTGATGGAACGCAGCAGGCGAAGTACAAACAAAATTACATTATATCCATTTCAAATATGGAAGATAACTATATTCATAATTTCATTACTACATGTACTGCATTGCATTGCTTTTGTTGATTTTATACATACTAAGCATTTACTTATTGATGATTCATAAACCCATGTATGCATAACTTAAAACAATATCCGTTAAAAAATGACCCGGAAATCTGATCAAAATTCAACGCTGCGATCAGTTTTCAACGACTGTGAAAATCAAAATTCAACGTTAAGAACTGACCCTGGGTCAACTTTCAACGTTAAAAGCAGACCCGGAGGGTCAGAATTCAACGAGGGTCAAAATTTAACACTACACCGGAACTCTTCATCTCAAATGTGCTAATCTGTTAAGGCTTCAGTCTTACTAAAGACATTCATTAATGGATCCGCTATTTCAACATCTTCTAGTGGTTCCTTGTTTTTCTTTTCTTTTCACCGAGGTGATATCTTTGTCTAGCTTATTTTGTCGACTGTCAAGGACGACCGTCAAAGGAATCACGGAAATGCAAAATACTGAATAGAGGAGAGCACGCCAAGCTGTATTTATGGCTAGCGGCATCGCTAAACAGTCATTTGGGCAACAAGTCACGCTCAAGCAGTTGAATCAAATGAGCAGTGACGAAATTCTGAAGCTCTGCTGCCTGTACGATGCACTATTTGGATTCGTGACCTAAAACTATGGGAAGCAACGCATTGCTTATGTACACAAGCAACACCTCACCGTGGCTGCCAAATTAGTCTAAACGGACACGTGATTTTAAGAAATACCCCTTGCCCACCACAATATTATGTGAGTTCTTTCGTCGTTGTTAATTGTTTATAGTGCCAATTGCAGCAGCCTATCGACGATGAAGCACTGTCCATTGGACGGCAATATCCAGAAAACAATAACATACGTTAATAATATGGATGTAAAGTAAGAGACTCGAGAAGAGCAAGAATCCCACAATACAGAAAAGGAATAACTTCAGGCCTCTCTAGCTAAGCGAACGTAATAAAAAAACGAAGAATCTGCACTGGATCAGTGATGGTTAAACCACCAAGAACACCCAGAGAGCAACTGCCAGGATGTAGATGAAGAAATCCATCTGTACAAAATATTCAGTAATCAACAAATCGAGCCGCTAGAGCACGATTCCACTCTATTTGATATCTTTGTTTCCAGTCAAGACTCCAAAGAATGTTAGATTGCTTTGGTTCCCTACGTCCCTTAAGACTATGTGCTTTCTCCATTATTCGTGTCTAAGATCACACTGCATTGCTAATATAAATATAATTTTCGTTGGTCTTTTCTGAGTCTAACAAAGTGCCGTGTCCCTTGGACACGCTGTAGCCTAAAGGTGTAGATACGTATGTGACACTCAAACGCATGCATTCCTACCTACCCCGCCCTGTTTATGACATGATGCACTGGAACCCTAAGAATGCAAGCACCGCGCAAGTTCGGTAATCGTGAATGGATTCGTCTTAGGCCTTCCTCTGCAGCTTTAAAGGGCACCTTTGCAATATCCAGGTTCTGGAGCTTGTCATACTCCGGCATGTTACGAGGTATAGCGTCCCCCAAATTACTTTTATCCGATTACCAAAACCAACACTTGGTTATGGTGCGCAAGGTGATATAAGGACGAGGGGTGTGGTTTTCCTGGGCTCGTTCAGGCGGTGGTACATGTAGTGGAGTTGCATCAAGGCTACAGTGGGCTAGAGATGAACTTTGTACTATCTCCACAGCCTGTGTATGAGTCCTGCATAGTCTCTTCCCTGCGGTTTTGCAAGTGTTCGTGTCATTATTGCTGCAATATTGAATGTCTTTTCAATGGCTCAGCATGGACAAAGTAGAGGGTCATGCTGTCAAAGTACTCCTATATATGTGATTAAGCCGGCTATGCTGGTGAAAGAAGATAATGGCGGCTTGGTAAGTGCCAAGAGGGCCGCCAGTGGGTGCAAGCTCCATGGGTTTGACAGCGTATCTCAGTCGTTCTTGTCAAATTATTCGTATCTGGCACATAGAAAGTGCTGGGCCCACCCATTCAAGCTGTTTGTGCTGTCGTTGGTTAAGGCCATAAGCAGAACTTGTGTGACTTCATCTGGCAAGTCGTTCCACTGCGCGTCTCAAAGACCGGGAAGTACGGCCACCTCAAAAGCCTCGTGATTATCGCATGCCATTTGTTTATTGTTAAAGTCGTTGACTCAGGTAGGTTTTCTTCGATATAATGCTTGTGGCTTTGCGAATGAAGCACACGTGGAAATTCTGGCGAACACCTCGGCATAGTAGGTGTCTACGTCCACGTGGAGCAAATTGCTCCACTGATTCGTCCTGGAAGCTCTCGCTGTTTCCAACGATCATATACCATCCACTGTATTTAAATTTTCTGACACAGATACTTGTTTAGTTTATCTGCCACACAATACCAAAATTATATAGTCTACATTTGCCACTGTTTTATTCCCAACTTTGTTTTCCAGATCTTTCTATTATTTTGATCTCCAAAGTCTTCTTCCAGAATATGATAATCTTCTTCCAGAACATAAATATCTTGCTATCATTGAATTCTTGTGCTAGTTTAATGTTTTATTCCATGTTATCTTTGTAAACTACTTGACGGTCATTCCTTTTAGTCTCAGAATCTAATAGTTCTAGTTATGCGTAAACCTACTTGGCTTTGTCACTTTTCAAACTCTTAAATTGTAATATTTTGTATCTCATTTTGTAGTAAAGGTTACCAGTATAATGAATAGTCTATTTGTTAGTCATAGTCTACCGATACTTCGTTGCAGGCGGAATATTGAAATCTGATATTGGTTATATAAGTATTACCAATGTATTTTGCTTCAACTTAAGGTCTTTTCCTTGTTCTGTCAATTCCAGGTAGTTCATTAGCATTAAAAAGGATAGCAAATAAGGAGAACTGAGATAGTATCTCCTCGTTACGATCCTTAGGCAGCCTACATTCCAGTCCTGTAGTTTTGTAAGACTGTAAGTAGCCAGACAGGCAAGATGTGTGTTCGTTTTAGTCTTGCTGTAGACCAAACGAGTTGGCTATTTTGTTGATGTTGTTGATGCAAGTATTTTCCATGTTCCTGGAAAGATATTTTATAAAATATACCATGATTTCTGTGTAATTTTCAATTAGTAATTAGATATTTTAATTTTTGTAACCCTCCATTTAATTGGTAAATTTCATCTTTGCGGCATGGTTAGTTTTATCTTATGCTTGGTCAAATAGTGATATTGTTAAAGTCTGTTTTGATGTTAACGTATTTGGTTTCAGTGTTTTGAAAAGAATATTTCTAGACCTTTGGTTTTAAAATGAGGGTAGTGATTTTTTTAAAACTGGGTGAAAATATTACTAAACCGGGGTAAAACAAAGGTGATAGTTGGAATGGTCGTGATGGGGAAAAAAGAGTTGTCAGACGCATTATAAGAGAGAAGTGTTGGAGAGGTATGAGATATTCCAATGTTCAATTTGATCCTTTCGTTTCGATCTTCCTCCATCTCTTGTTTCCATCTCTTCTTTTTCTCTTGGTTGTCCACAACCATCACATTTGGTCTGACACATTTATTATCTGGACCCTAATTTCAAATGGTTCACACCAAACGGTTGTTCCAATATTTATAGTCTGGCACGCTTCCCTGTGCGGAAGCAGTGTCATTGTAACTAAAACTTTTTAAATAAGGTAAGTACAGATTTGTGAATTGGTATTTTTTCTATCTGCTTCCTAGATCGTTACCAATGTGGTGTACATTGCTTTTAAGTGATTGCCTTTGTCGAACAGCCAGTAGGTGTAGAGGTCCTCTTTCTATTTTCTCTTGAGGTGTATGTTACAAAAAAAGGACAAAACAACTTTTTCCACATTAGCTACAATCAACCACCATGATTAGTAACATGTCTCTTGGCTATAAGGCATTTTTGTGGTGGGGTTTGGACCTCAAGTCATGGGAACGCCAATATAAAGAGCTACGCTCCCACACGCGTTATGTTGACCCCAAGACCATTTTTAAACGCATTTTTGGCAAAGTTTTAAAGAGTTATTGAAACGATCCTTGCCCAACATTCCTCACTCATACTATCACCACCAACCTCCTTCCCCAATCGTGGAAAATTGGATTTCTGTCCTAGTAACAATGGGTGGTCTGGCATCGGATTGATCAAGCTTGTTACAGTGTTACCTGGGGCTTATATTTCCATCCACAATGCGATGAACTGCTGTTGCAAAACTATACACGTTTTATACAATATCCTGATATCACCATATGTAAAACTCACGTGACCTCTTAATTTGTAGAGTGCGGTTATCCATGGAGTGAAGCCCGGTACCAAGTACAGAATAGCTGTTCGAGCTTTCAGTGATGATGACAGAGGACCTGCCGCCTTCATCTATGCCAGAACTAAGGAGGAAAGTAAGGCGTTCTTTCTTACATTTGTCTGCCATTGTCCGTTTGGTTTATGTGGGTGTTGGTTTGTTGAGGATTTATTTCCGCACAAATAAAAAAATTAAGTTTTAGTGTCATTATTCTGTTTTTCATTGATGTAAATGTCATTATAATATGATAATATGAGTGAAAGTGGAGACCATATATCCAGCAGTTGAATATATCAGACTTTTGAAGCAATTATAATTATAGGACAAATTTTATTCTGCATTTTGCTTCCTGGTTACAGGTGTTAAAATGTGGTTCTGATGCTACAAGACGTCCCATGTATTTTTATGTGCTAAATATAAGACGTCCCATGTATTTATATGTGTTAAATATAAGACGTCCCATGTATTTCTGTCTTAAATATAAGACGTCCCATATATTTCTATGTGTTAAATATAAGACTTCCCACATATTTCTATGTGTTAAATATAAGACGTCCCATATATTTATATGTGTTAAATATTCAACAAATAAGTGCAAATGCATTAGTAGGTAAGCATAACAAGGACTTTCATCGATTAGAATAACCGTGATCAAGTTGAACTGAGGTTTCTTTCATTTACACTGTACTGTAAATATTAAAAAAACATGTGTGTCTAGTTTCCATATTGATATCACATGTTTGATTGCAGAGGGAATAGGATTGAAATACATAGTTCGTCTTTCCAGACAACAACATACTGAAGTATTTATATGGACTAATTAGATAGCTGTTCATTATCTAATACATTTGAGTGATTGTGTTCTCTACGTCAATTATGATATAAACTGTCTATTTGTCGAATTGCAAGGCAAATAACTCTGAAACACTTAAACATTCGTCAGAAAATCTTGAAACATAATACGGTTATTCCTATTCTGGCACTCTTAGAAATGTTTCGTCGACAATCGGTATCTCAGAATCGATTGTATTCCATTACTGTGAAAGGCATGGAACAGCAAAACCGTCCAATTTTCCAACTGTATATTGTACATTTTTCCTGCCAATAATTTTGAGGTTCGACCTGCATGTCATATGTGTTAGAATTTGGATTAGATGGGTACGTTTAGACTGTATCTTGAATTGCTTTAGTTTACAATCTCACCTGCGGTAATTATTGTTTCAACGTTAAGATTAAATTTTAATGTTTTATGTTGCAGAATATGTAAATTTAATACAGTAGAGGTATATCATTGCACGATCTGTACAGTAGATACAGTGTGTCGTCTGCATTAGTTTTATAGTGAACCTTACGCATCCACTTCAGAAAAGGGAAACATGCCCTATTAAAGCAGATAGCTGGTTGATAGGGGTTTATTTCTTTCATAGTTTGGTGCGAAAGATATCGAGAAAAACTGAAGTACCACAGTGAAGACAAAAATGTTATTCTTTTTGTAAAGGATGTATACAGTTATCCATGTTACTCAGTCCATTTATAAAACCACCCCGTCATGTTTGCATTCGTACTTCTTGAAATATTTATATACTTATCCAAGCAGCGTTTACACTGGATTCTACCTCTGGCTGCATACAGAATGGTTAATGTGATGGTCTATCGATCGTAGTTCATCGTCTGCCTTTTAACACAAGTTTGTTGTCGACGCTCCCCCTAACTACAGTGAAGTTAGTTAGGAATTTTTGCACTCCTATTCATCAAACGTTTAATCAGTCCGAAACGGAAATGGTCACCTTGAACATCAACTATGACCACCATGCTGGCCTATGTTAAAATTATCTTATGTTTGCTTCTCACTGGTTGGTCATATCGACTCTACTTCTCATTGTTTGGTCATATCGACTCTACTTCTCATTGGTTGGTCATATCGACTCTACTTCTCATTGGTTGGTCATATCGACTCTTCTTCTCATTGGTTGGTCATATCGACTATACTTCTCACTGGTTGGGCATGGACATGCGATTTTCACTAATACTTTGTTTAATGTCTTGCTCATCCTAAGTATAAAGATGCCGATCAGCAGCAGAGGGGGCGAACAGACCAAAAGCTTTTTGCACAATAAGCCCTCCCCACGGAAACTATTCGATAGAGGGCTTATTTCGACGAAATAAACCCTTCTATTCAGAATACAGGACAAAAAAAAATGTCCTTGAAAATGCTTTGTATTTCCGCTGATATAACGCGAGTTACTTCAATAAATCCGACTCGTATCCGACATAATTTCCACGGTGAGGTATCATCGAAAAATCAGGTGTAGTTTGCGCCCCCTGCTGCTCTACGAAATGAGTTTCCAAGAAAACATTTTTATGTCGCAAATAGTGTATCAAGGCCGACGCGGTATCGTGTCCGCGGGTCGTGTAAATTTATTGTCACAAATCCATGCGGGGTTCTTTGAGCGCGACTAAAGAAATTTTTGAATTTATTAATATCCATATCGCCGCTACACCAGGTTTGATGAATATTTCTCAGCGTGTGAACATCAACTCCATTAAACACCGCAAGAAGATTACAGTTATCCCTGATTACTTTTGGAATTTGTGTATAACGCTGAGTAACATAAATCACATCAGTGTTTTTATGACGACCTCGTGAAAATATTCTTGCAGGATTTTTTTGCTTGTCCAGCATCACATCATCATACACTACTAGGTTATTTATTTCCCCGTTAAGGTCTTCCACGGACGGAGCTTCTTCAATATCAGTTATAAATTCAACAACATCCTCGCCGTCTTCACTCAGCGCTTTTGCACTCTCATTAAAATCTTTTATAACATCATAACAACGTTGATCATCCACAGACGGAGCTATTAAGTATAGTTTGTCCCATTTCATCCACTTCATTATCATGTTCAGCAACAGCTGTGTTTTACCTGATCCTGACGGTCCTATGATGATCATTCTGATAGAATTTGGTAGCGCGGAATTATGCTTGACTGGTTCTTTCCTTCGCGTCGCAGAAAAATCAGTGATCTCCATTTGTATATAAGGAATAATAATTATGGATCTATATTGTGTGAAGTGTAAGGCACAAACCCCTACGAATGATCTAACAACCATTACAACAAAAAATAACAGACAAGCACTTTCTGGTAAGTGTGCGCGATGTGGCACAAAAAAATTTAGATTTCAAAAAAAAAGCCTGACAAAGTCAGCGGAGGTGACATCGCAGCAACCCTCGGACGACTTCCAGGTACCCCTTGGGCTAAATATCCCGGAGAAAAGCATCTCCCAGGATACAATTACTGCGGTCCAGGGACACGACTAGATATCAGACTTGATGAACAATCTAAACCAAAACCGGGAGAGTATCCGATAAACGCTATCGACGCAGCGTGTCACATGCATGATGTTGCTTATCGAAGTAAAGATCTGCAAGACAGGCATATCGCGGATGTGAAATTAATTCATGCACTAAGCGCCATAAAAAATAAATCATTTAAGGAGTCACTCGCTAATTGGTTAATAAGATCAGCGATGAAATCTAAATTAGCATTAGGCGCTGGATAATTAATAACAATGGAAGCGATTTATTATTCCCCAATCGGATACTGGAGAGGTAACTCAGCAATTAATAAACTCGCCAACGCGGCATCAGTAACACGCGAGGTTGCCAAAAAATGGCTGTCAAAACAAGCAATATGGCAAATCTACTTACCACCACCTCGACAAATCAACTTTGCACATTTTGATGTTAGTACCCCCAATGAAGTTCATCAGGCTGACATACTATTCCTGCCTCATGATACTGTCCGCAGAAAAATATACAAATACGCGCTAACAGTAGTTGATGTTGCCAGTAGATACAAAGAAGCAGAACCGTTAGCGACTAAAACAGCGTCCGAAGTTGCCTCTGCGTTTAAACGAATTTATCAACGAGGACCTCTAAACTGGCCACGATTATTACAAGTTGATCCTGGCAAGGAATTTCAGGGCGCGGTGTCATCACTGACAAAGCAGCATAACGTTACCATACGACGAGGACATACTGAAATTCATCGGGATCAGGCAATTGTTGAGCGATTTAATAGAACACTCGCTGAGAGATTATTCGGATACCAGTACGCGAGGGAATTCATTTACGATACGAGATCTCGTGAATGGGTTGCAAGACTGCCAAACGTGATAGCCGCACTGAATAATGAAATTACCAGAACAACAAACATGAGACCTGTAAATGCAATCACAAAAAAATATATACCCCGCGTCAGTGAACGTGTTTCAACGCAGCCAACGACGCTAGCGTCCCCGTTGCTGGGTAATGTCACCGTTAGGTATTTATACGAACCCGGCGAACTCGAAGGAGGAAAAAAAAGGGCAACTGATCCTATATGGAGCGTTACAACACATAAGATATCTAGCATAACCAGATCAACTGGGAGAAACGCAATCTACAGATTAGATTCAACTGCTCCTCAGCGTGGGTTCACACGCGAGCAACTTCAGGTGATCCCCGCGGATACACAATTACCACCTCGATCACTTAAATAACTGCAGCAGCACCTCTGCGTCGATTACACTCAAGACAGGTCAACATCACATTTTCACGCGTATGACCGCGATTACTATCTATTCTATCTACGGTAAATTGCCTTGGATTATTTTTCGAATACTGCCACAGCAATAAACAATTACAACTCGCGCAGTGATTATTCTGCTGTTGTTGTAATTGCATAATAAATGTTTCGTCGAGATCAAACTCGTTGCCATTTTTTTTGTCGCTCTGTTTGTAACCGGCTAATTTCTTTCTTATTGTATCATCAGCGATTGATCTGTTGATGCTGTCGTTGATAACATCATCTAATACAATTCTTCGTAACTGACCTATCCTTCTTACTCTTGACACGGCTAAATAAACTAAATTTGACCACTCGATGCGATCATCAACAATCCAAACTGTTGTATCTGAAATAGTTAGTCCCTGCGAACTGTGGATGGTCATAGCGTATCCTAGCGTCCACGGGGATTTGCTCATTTTCAGTGCCTGTTCAACAGCATCAATATCAACTGTGACAATATCATTTAATACTAAATTCTGTTTTTCCGATCTCCCAGGTATATCAACGTCGGTATTCTGCAATCGCGTATCAGCTGGTCTATAACACAACGGCACTGGCAACATGGGAAATTTCTTCTGATGTAACTGAAATAACCGCTGCTGAAGTGTGTCCCTGACTATCTTTCTACTTGCCACAATTAAATCACCTGGTTTCCACGTTTCCCAAAAGTCGCTCAGCGAAGTCTCTGGAATTATTTCACGCATTATCTCACACTGGACTTTATTGGTTTGTAGCCTGATCAACGCCTTAAACTCTTTCAGCGTTTCATCGAGTGCTCTAACATCGTTAGTTATTTCCTCATAATAATCTACAAAAGTTTTCAGCCACGTGTGTGGAGATTCACCTGTAAATGGCGGTGGTTGACCATGATCGCCGCACATAACAACTGCGGTATTTTTCTTTAGCAACCAATCCAGAAACTGTTTTAATGTATCCAACGGCACAGTGTCTATCTCATCCCAGATTATTTTCTCGGGGATATATTTCGTTCCCATTCGCGTAGGAGTCCATGTGCCGCCGCTGTATTTGAAAAAACTGTGATACGTGCACGCGTTAACATCCCGTTGTCGCATCTCCCTGGCAAGTCTATGTGTGGGTGTTAGCACAATCATGTCAGAGTTTCTAAATAATTCTATCGCGCGAGTTGTCTTACCGGAACCACCAGCCCCGTTGAGATAAACTGTTCTATGTCTCACAACAGGATCGTGCACCGGCGGCAGCGAAGTTGTCGTAGAAATTGAAAATTTCCCAGATATTTCTGCGCCGCGATATTCATCCTCGATTTCAACATCAGCTGATTCACAATATCCATGCAACATTTCATTTTTTATTCTCCATGAACCCCACGATGGATCATTCGGTATAACCTTATTCAACGCCGCTAAGTGTTTTTTATCGATATAGAATGAATCCGTTGAAACTCTCACTGCGTCAACGGGAAACCTATTAATCATCGACAATAGGTTTATTGATACATAAGCTAGCATCGAAGATCTCAAATGTGTGTACTGAGATGATTCTCCGTCGATATAACTAAAAACAGTTCCTAATTTTTCCCCGTTTGACAGAAACACATCTTCGCGGGTACAAAACGTATTATTCGTGGCGGCATTAGCGACAATAAGATCCAATTCGGCCTCGTCCATGATTAATCGACTATGATGTAGTTTATGATCATACGCTCCACCTTGAGTAAATTTTCCTATTATTCTTCGTCCTAGATCTTTTGCTGTGCTTTCATCAGTTCGGGGAGCTCTTTCGATGATAGTGTCGATAAACGATTCTGGATATTCTCGGAAATTTTCAATTTCTACGGTGACTTGCGGAGTTGGCAACCAAACTTCGGTTTGACGACAGTAGCATATAATCG
The DNA here is from genome assembly GCA_028554795.2 of Sinohyriopsis cumingii. Taxonomy (NCBI): domain Eukaryota; kingdom Metazoa; phylum Mollusca; class Bivalvia; order Unionida; family Unionidae; genus Sinohyriopsis; species Sinohyriopsis cumingii. The sequence continues at coordinate 29,392,321 of CM068825.1, read as the reverse complement.
CTTCACTGACCGTCAGCGACAGCAGTATTCGACTGTCAAGCATGTATCGCAATAACACTATTGGTGCCCATCGCTTCTCAACGAAATGTTTACCAAACCAAGCATAACACACAGGATGTAAACCCGTAGCGAGTTTAAACGACGACACACAAGCAACCCCGGTCAGGTCAAAATCAGGCAATGGTCCGTTTATGGCAACTCTTGTCATCGAGCTTGTAATATGACCAAACCGTTTAAAATACTCACTACATTCCCCCCGCCCAAGAAAACTTCCTGGATAACACGCCGTCATATCCACGGATATCATATCGCGGTGATCATACTGGGTATTCCACAAACCACCGTGCCCGTATTCGATACAGCTCTGTTGAATATCCTCGAGAAAGCTCTTCGGGGTTGGTCTCCATGAATTTCGTTCTCGGGCTATATCCGTGACAACACCCGGGACAGTAAAACACTGCGTCAGTAACGTATCAGTGTTCGTCGCATGATATTTTTCTGCGAGTTTTTTCATTTCGTGATGTAATGCCGCCGTTCTGTATACCTCCCCGTTGGGTTTCACAAACTGATCAAACTCTCCCTCGAGGTCACTTCGGAATAACCACACCGACACTGGATCGGTTTTACTTATCTGATAAATAAAATCAAACATAGAAATGCTGGCATTTCCGCTCGTGGAACCACTAGCATTTTCCAATTCCGGATAATACTTTACAACACGATCTCGAGGAAATATCCTAACCGAGTCAGTCCAGGCGTGACTGTTATGATCGATAATAGTTATTGGTGCTCCACGGGAATCATATTTACTCTTGTACAATACCTCACCGGTCAACGATGAAACCGTTATAGGAAATTTTAGTAATCGTTCGAGCTCGGCAACATCATTTATTGACGTTCCTTCATCCACTACTTTTGCCGCCCACGCTGCTATTTTAGTCTGTCTTAGCGGTGTTAGGCCGTTTCCTCGCATTGCATTTTTAAAATGTTCCATTACTCGCTCGGCTACACAATTCAACCCTGTGGATTTTATCAATGACTCTGACATCTTCATCGGTTTGAGTTTATCAACGCGTGGTTTCTTCATCGGATAAATTCCATAAATGACTGCGGTCACAGGATACGCTCTGGCATAATACGGTGTATCAATCCCAACAAGTACTCCCGGGTTTGAGTCTTTGGTTACGACGACGGTTTTCCCCCGCCGGGCATCAAGAATAGGGTCTAGTTTGTCTCTGATAATCCACGTTGTTTCACCTGTTTCCGTGTCGTCGACGCCAACGATAAATTTTATCTGAATGAAATATTTTTTATCATCGAGATACCCAATTATGTTCGACGCGATTGTATCGTTGATGGTACCATCAATGATGGCATTTTCAGAAATGATTTTATACGAAGACCACACATGTGCAGCACCATCACGACGAAACTCTTCTTTGGCGTTCTTGATAACACCAATTACGAGTGTGAGTTCTCGTCGTCGTCGATCAAAAGTTAACCGGTCAAGATCGAATCGACCGCCTGCGGGTTTTATTCTGGATAGTCTTTCAAAACTCATTATTATAATTAAGACAAGTATTTAAATAGACAAAAATATTATATATAATGAACGGAAACTCAAAGAGTTTCTCCGGCGATGCTAGCATCGCTCATGCAAAGCATTTCTCATGCAAGTGGATTAAACTAAATTCATCAGAGCCGTGTAGCAGACGTTGCAGAGGCGAATACTGTGGACAACATGCTCAACAGGTCCGCGGTGGGAGTCTAGGACCGATACCGTGTATCAGATGCGGCATTGGAGTACGAGGAAAAACGCAATTATGTTCAGCGTGTGGGGGGAAACGCTATCGAGAACTAAAACGGTATTATGATAAAAAAAATCCAGACTCGAACACGTTCTCGGAGCGTGATTACATAAATAAGTTTTCAGACAAATTATGAATTAGACAAATGATTTGCTTATAGTATAATGAATCAAGAATTCGTCCCCGAACAAGAATTTGTTCCACATCCAACTATTCCAAATTATGAGGCAAACCGAGATGGCATAGTGAGAAACTACAGGCTGAGAAAACAAGTTGGTACAGTTGATAATGCTGGTTATTTAAGATTTACTGCCACGTGCTCAAAGAGGTATTTATGTCATCGTTTTATTTACGAATGTTTCTTTGGAGTGATCCCTAAGGGTTTTGTCATTGATCACATTAACGGTAACATACTTGATAACTCTATAAACAATCTTCGCGTGGTCACTCAGAGCAAGAACTGCCTACTGGGTAACACAGGGCGTTGTAAAACAGTTGCAAGAAGAGCTATTAAATCTATAAACGCAATTACAGGTGAAGAAATTGTATTCCAGTCAATAAACGCCGCCGGTAGGTATTTCGGTATTTGTTCACCTGTTGTACAGCGTGTCGCAGATGGGATCTACAAAACAGCATTTTCAAAGAAGCTCAAACAGAAGATTTCATTCTGCTATATAACTCTTATCGCTGACACAAACGACGATAACTCCTCCACGAGTGTGTAACGCTTTGCAGAGTTGTCGTCGTCAGAGGATTTGCTCCCCTAAGAAAGCCACCTTGATAAAATATTTTATCGAGTTCATAACATGTAATCATTTATTTACCGTAGAATATATATTTTTTTACAAACAATATCCTCGTTTTACTGAATATATCCGACTGTTTTGCTCTTCTGTGCTTGTTATATGACCGCGCTTAAGAAAACATACAATTAAAATATTTTAGACAAGTCCCGCCCACTGCTAGAGCGAATTTCCAACTCGCAAGTAACAGTTGGGTTATATACGAAATCGCTCCCTAAGACCTTTGGGTCGATCGAAAGTCAGCACGCGCAAGCAAAACCATAAATTTAATCCGCCAATGGCGGGTGTCTTTTGTGCACCATCCAATGGTCGATTCAATGGATGGTTTTGCTCTGCTGCTGACCGTAGAAAATGACCCACCTGTGTATGTTTGTGTCGTCATAGGATAAGGTCTTAGGATAAGTTAGGATAAGATTACATGTTCATTGTGCCTTTACTTGCTGTCATACTCGAATCAGAGGTAAAGGTTGTCTGTTCTGTACCGTCTCTTAGGATAAGATTACATGTTCATTGTACCTTTGCTTGCTGTGATACTCGAATCAGAGGTAAAGGTTGTTTGTGTTGTCAAATAAATGTTTGCCGGGCCTGCTAGAGAACTCGATCCTAGAAGCCAGGGCTGTCTCGTCTTGTAAATAAATGTGCCTCTGAGTCACTTGGCAGTCAGAGGGGTCCGTCCTTAGGATAAGTTACGTGTTATATGTTTGTCCTTGTCAATTCACTAAACACGTCCTCTTGAGCCTATAGATATCTAGAGGCTCTTGCAGGGGATAAAGTGTTTCGTGTTACATGTTGTATTGTCATGTCGGAAGCAGTCCTCGTGGGGTTCTAGAACGTTATTTGACGATCTAGGCCCTTGCAGGGGATAAATGTTTCCGACTGTCTCGTTTTGTTTTTGGCGATGCTAGCATCGCTCACGCTAGCGTTTCTCATGCAAAGTGTTTCTATTAAAAATATAAAAATGTATAATAATATGAATCACGAAAATATAAATACCATACTTGTTGAAATTAAAGAATTACAACAGCGAGGTTTTAATATTTTACTAGACACTGAAACAATTATGTCAGATTTTGAATCCTTGAATGAGCTATCACAATCGGGGAAGAACAATCTCCCCGCGTGTTATAGGTTCATTAAGGGTTTGCAAGATCACATTTACAGATCACTTGCCGGGATAACTGAAAATCAGGTATCTGAATTTATTCCACTGTGCCGTGCAGTTGAGAAGATTCGTCTTGTATTGTCAAGCGAGTATGAGACTCGAAAATTAATTAGCACCAGAGTGAGACGGTTAAAAGGTTATATAAAGAATCTAGACACGGAAATGCCTTGCATTTCTGACGAAAATACTAGTATTTGTGACTACGAGGCCGACAAGGAAGTATAAACCGCCGCGTGTGACTCACAGCACAAAGTGAAAGTAGAACCTGAGAAACGCTAGCCCCCCCGCTTAAGTGTAAAGCACATTTCCACGGTAAAAAAAAAGTGTATTATTTTTTTTGCCCGAGCGTGGAAACTCTTCGAGTTTCTCTGGAAGTCCAAAGGACTTCTCAAGGGCGTTTTCAGATTTGAAAATGTTTTACATGAGAAGTCCTTAGACTTCCAGGATTTGCTTAAGCGTTTCAACATCAATACAACAATGAGAATAGTTCATAATCTGTTCTCGTTGACACCAAGCTGTGATCATATGATTTTGCTGTAGCTGTGTTAATTGTGACGACGTTAACAAGAAGTCTTCGTCACCATACACGTCAACGATTATTTTAACGGGGAAATACTGTTCCCCTAGGGAAACCCTAGGGGGCTGACTCTTTGAGTTTCCCCGGAAGTCCAAGGGACTTCTCATGCTAGCGTTTCCAAATGCGGTTTTTATTGCCTCGTGAAGAATTTGCTTATCATGAATATGAACTCGTGCGTGAATGTATTCACACATTATATACAACTGTTTTTTTTTAAATGCGTGAGCGTGGAAACTCGAAGAGTTTCTCATGCTAGCATCGCCAGAGAAACGCTATGCGTGGAAACTCTTCCAGAAATGCTTTGCATTTCCAATTTGGAAACTCGAAGAGTTTCAGGACTTCACCAGTAAGTTCACGGAGACAGTCTCGCCACGCAGGTCCAACAACCCCCCCCGTTGGTCGGTGAGTTTAAAATTTATCGTTGACAACCACGGATTATTACACCGCAGATAGACCACATTGATTGGTTCTTGCACAATCAGAAAACCGGGGGGGTCTTTTGGTGTGAACGTATACAGGATAAACCCCTGTTGGGCCGTCGTTGTGTCAGCGCTAGCGCTGTAGCTACCGTCGATGACGTCACATACAAGATTGACCGCAATAACATCTGTGATATTTACGATCCCGGGTGAGATGTGTCTGCCATCGGATGCTGTACTGTTGTCGTGTCTTAAAATAACAGGTTGTGGTTTTGTTCGCGTGTACGTGGCAGAAATATCTTCGAAAGATTCCGCGATGAGATCCTGGACTGATTTTCTCAGTGTGTGCACGTTATATCCAGGAAGTTTAAAATCTGAAATATCCTTCACGGGAATACCAAATCGGGCTGCAAAATTCGATCTTTTTTGGGTTCCATAATCGCCTTTGAGATCCAGTAGATTCTGAATTACTTTTTGATTCATAAATTCCATCGTGGATACGAGTTTGTTTAGTTTTTCTATGGTGGTGATAATGTTCGTGCGTGGTTTTGTTATATCAGAGATATAATCTTGAAAATATACTCGCAACAGGTCTAGCTGTTGTTTATGTGCTTGTTTGATCGGATTAAAAAAATGAGCTTCTATGTCTTCTGGAAGGTATTCACGGAATCTCCCGTCTTCGAAAATTACATATATTATATCCAAGGGGTGTCTATCTAATGTTGAAAACCGGGCTTGGCCTGATCGTAATTGATCTGAAAATAATAAATGCTCGCCGTACACGAGGTCGTGTAGTTCTTCCTTCGTGGTCTCGAAATCCGATTTTTCAGGTTTTGGTGGACCCGGTTCAACCTCGGGTCGTTCTCGTGGCCATCCTAATACTGTTCGAAGAGAGCTGCTATAAATATCCACGGCGTATTCCGGTGTTGAGATTTCAATGACCGCAGACAGCGTTGGTTCGTGCGCGGTCACAGATATTTTGGCTTCCTTGCCGGTGATTCGTTTTATTTGGCGTTGTATCTCATTGTTGATTTCTTCGATCTGATAACTCCCAGTGGGTAGCGTAATTGTATCCCATTCAAGTTCACGTTGTTGTGGGTCCGCGCTGGGTCTCCCGAACACAAACGAATTATTCGGCTGCTGACCGCCAAATGATGCCGACCTGATATTGGGCCAGCTGTGATACGCACTGAGCTTTGCTAATGCGATTTCACTCACTGGAATTGGAGTTGGAAAATTAATGCTGAATTCTGGTGTCGTCGAGGACACTGAGATCATTGTGGTCCTTACCGGTGTTGTGTTTGTGACTATTTGTTGAAGCAGTTCCTGTGGCGTTGCCATCAGTGACATTATTTATTTGTTTAGTTTTCAAATAGTCATTGTACGCATCTGACATTAGTTTGAATTCAGAATCTGATATCAACGCGGCGTCGCTGGATTGCGCGTCTAACGATGATGATATCAGCGATGATAATTTCTGATATGCGGTCGTGGCTGTATTTAATTTTGTCGTGTAATCGTGTAATTTTGTGTTAGCACACGAGGATATTTTTTTTGCTATGATGCCGAAAACTCCTGCCGTGGTTGTGGTCGCACAAACAGAGATCGTGGCGGCGACTGCAATTACCGGAGTGACCGCTGATAGTATTACTCCCGCGGATGCAACAACGGCAGATACTGAATAAACCGCGATGTCTAACACTGTTATGCGGCGCTTGTATTTTTTTACTTTTTGACTGGTTACTTCGATGACAGTTTTTAACTCAGATTGCCACTCACGGACTTGATTGTATCGATATTGTTGAGCATCTGGCGTCGTTGACATTTATTTAAAAATCGCTGCCGATTTTCAATTACGCGGTAACCAATTGAGGCGTTGCAGCGACGAATTCCAAACAAAACCAGTAAGATGTTGCTGTTAAACTATCGTCCTCGGCTTCAAGCATAAATGTTTCCTCGGTTCCGCTGTTTAGTATTACGGTTACAACCCCGGAATACTTATCGGTGGAATGTCTCCAAGGATATGTTGTGAAGATTTCAAATTTAGCGGCTGAAAACACAGACAACCTGTAAACACCGGTGGTTGTTGCTGTATATTTGATAGTGCTATTTTGTCGTGACCATGTTGCGAATCCCGATGATACCGTGAATACGATGTTGGTGATATGCCCGGGAGTAACTCCAGTGGGGACTTTAATCAGACTGGTTTTGTTAACGATCTCAGGAATACCCGATACGATATTCTGCTGTGTTTGTTTGATCGTGTCAATGTTGGTTTTGATTTCAGAAAGCTTCATATCGACGACTGGAGGAGGCCCAAAGAACTTATCCACGGTTTCACTAGTTTTTTGAAGGTTTCTTTGGAGTCTTTTAAACCCGTTCACGTGAACATCATACTCTGACCGCAACGTGGCTAGTTTATCATCAACGGTGTCTACGTATTGTTTGTTTGCGGCATCTTCGGGACCTTCCGGATTTTTTAGAACGGTTATTTTGTTGCCGCTCATGCTGAGTTCGCCTGTCATCGTGTCACCGGCTTTTTTCACGCACTTGTCAACACCTTTATCAATACTGTCTTTGATGCTTGCGATTGATATATTCGAGTCCTTGATCCGGCCGCCATCACTAAATGCGGCGAAGTTATCCTTGGTAGCTCCAAGAACTCTGCGAATTATATCATTCCACTTAATGTTGCTCGTTCTTAGTTTTCCTTGCCTGTCTTGAAAAATAGCAACTTCATCTGGGTCAACTCCAGCTATATTCAAAAGATTATCGACTTCATCTTTGGTCGCATATTTTGAGAGATCAACATCTGTGCCAGGTTTGACTTTTCTTGTGAAAGGTCTTCCGTAAATATCCACCATTATTCTTATTGCTGTTTTTCAAATGCTAGCATGAAAATGCCTAGCATTTCTCGATGCGGTATATTCATACACTACTCGATGCGGAGGAGTTGCTGGATTTCTTGAGATTGCATCAAGAACATTTAAAACCTCGTTTCCACAAATGGGCGGATCAATTAATGTTTGTGTTGGTAGCGTCGACTGCCACACTGGAACATTAGAAAATCTGCTGTTGAGAGTGCGAGGCACTCCGCGGACATACCTGAGAAACTCAGTTGGCGGTGCTAAACCGTACGAATCGAAATAGATAATTCCACGTGGATCGATCGCGTAAGCAACCCAGTGAGTTCCAGGACCATCTTTGTTGTCGAGATTGATAATGCCAGTTTCTGGATTATTCGGCCGCGTCGGTAATTGATCTCGCATAAATACTCCTCTGAAATGTTTTATACGCAATTTTTTAACAGCATCGAGTAAATCAAAATTAGAAGCTGGAAGCGTCAACGGCGTTAGAATTTTTTTGGATACCATGATGGTGGAGTTCCTGGTAGTCTTAGCCCTGATCCGCGAGTGGATCTCCCCTTTTTTTTCTTATACCCGTGTCCGGTTGCTTTCTTTAGTGCCATTCCAGCTGCGGTTCCAACTGCACCAAGTGCTGCTGCCTTTGCTACGGCTGGTGCTGCCGCGGCAATCAACGCCGGTATTGCTGCGAGAAGAGGAAATATTCCACCGGTTTTGGTCATGTCCTTGATAGCTGCAGCAGAGAAATTAAGTCGGACACCGGTTTTTGCTGTTAGTGCCTTATTAAAATGTTTAATCTGAGTATTAGTCAACGACAGCTTGTTTGGACCACCAACAAGTTGATCTCGTTTTAGTGTTATTGATGTCCCGCACGTGCTTGCGTTCTTCGATTGCAATTTCTTCGTTTGACCGGAAGTCAAGGTGACATTAACGTGACTGTATGACATTATATTTCAGAAACTAATCTAATTGTTACATGTTTTCTACTGGAGCGTCAATAACTCTCATTCGTCCGCCAACACCTTCAAGTAGCATTGCTTTATCGGAGAGTATGACAGCGATCGCTCTAAAACCAGCAGGCGGGCCGAGGGGAAACTCACCTACACGAGCTTTGAAGTGTATATCAACGACAGATTGTTTTGTTAGATCCAAATGTTCCAGCGAAAAGTAATAAATCGGATACAGCGTTGTAAAATCCAGTTGTGATATCTGCAACCCGGTATCAATATTTTGATCACGTCCCATAAATGTCATCAAACGATGATACGCCCGTGCAACTTCATTTCGCTCATAATCTATCAGTATATCCTCGGATGGTTCCTGATGCCCGTTTATCCGCAGCGAAACCTCAGAGACAGCAAGTTTGTCAAATATCATATTACTCTGTAGTTGGGAAGCCAACCTCGCATTTTGCTGGAGTGCAACAAAAATATGTCGCGGCGCTGATATTCCCTGTTGTGATGCTATGTGCCACGTGAACTGCCCAGCACCGGCACCTTGAATGGAATCTGTTGATGTTGTTAACCACGATATCAGTGATTTACCACCTGTGTCCATGAAAGAGAGTAATCGTTGCTCTTCAGTGATCGATGGGGACATCACTGGCATCCACAAAGCAAGCTTGAATAATATTACTTTACCGCCAGCAACACCGTCTTCTCGCCAGATGGCGTCAACGTCATCACTTTTTCGGTTAAGTACAACTGTATGATTGGCTCCAAAAATAACCTTTCTGACATGTCTGCAAAATCCAAAGATGTGAGACAGTGGAATTGCGCATGAAAATCTCCTACGTTCACCTGATAACATTAATTTACGCGTAGCAAAACCTAAATTGTAATCTGGACTAGGCCTTAATATTGAAAAATTATCACCTGGCCTGGCCGCAAATCTAGCCGGTTGTGGGTCTAAAGCAGTGCCTCGTGCTGTTTGTACTTGAATAGTAGATCTGTGTTCAGGATGATCAGAATTATCCTTAGCGAACATCATAGTCGGACCAGCTGATCTAGTGTAATCATCTGAGTATCTCGCTAATCCCAGGATTGTTGTAGCAACGTCGACATTATCCTGAATTATTTCAATTTCTCTTCCGTCAATGCTGTATGAAGCACTTTTGAACAGCGCCATGATACCGTTGTTAACAAAACCAACTCGAACATTAGCTCCGTATGCTGTATTAGCGTCAACATTTGTTACAAGTTCACCCGTGACTTCAAGAAATGCTTCAGCGGGCAGGAAATATCTACTTGTATCCTGGACTCGTAATTCAATTCGTCCGCGTTGATTAGGTACTGTTGCCTCATAAGAATAATACTGATAATCGCGCACGGACTCATCTTTTAGTGTTGGTGCATCCATGTCGAACGCTGGATCAGATATAGGTTTGAACATTATATAAAATTATTGTCTTCTAAAACGAAATCCGCTTCCTGATATCAGGCTTGTATTTATTTGTTCGGGTGTTTGGGTTACAAGCTCTGCAAGTTTTTGATTGGCAGCCTGATTTATTACTTTACTGACGTCCGCGGGCATAAGTTCAGTACTGGCCAGTTTCACCGGTGGCGGTTTTTTTGATCTACGAGTTAACCGTAACAGTCTATCCTTGATTGACGCGAATGCCTTCCCGGCGAGATCACCAACAGATCCAAGGGCTTTATCCTTGACAACATCAATAGCTTTCATCGACAATTGTTTTGCAATCGGTAACACCTTAGGGGCTATTCTTGAAAACAAACCAGTAACTGTATCACCGAGACCATCTCCGTAGGTTGCTCTGTAGACTGGTAATCGCGAGTTCACTACGCGGACTGGTAGCACACTAGCGTGTCTAGGTTGAGAATTGTGCACGATCATTTTATTTAATTATTGTTTCTCTAACTAAATTTATTAGTCGCTGTAGTAACCATCCGCGAGTTCATCAATGAGTCCCCGGTAAACGCCAATATCCATAATACCACGCTGAAATAGTCTCTGACAGATATCTGCGGCCTCGTTTATAATTTCCGGAGAGTTGTTTCCGGCACGTCTTCCTCCTATGAGAACTTCTAACCGTGATACGTCATTGACGATATTGTCAGGACAGATGTGGTTGTTATATCCGCGACCGGTGTATCCTTTTCCTGTTTTCTTTAGTTTTGCTGATGTTTTAACAATTTCATCAGTTACAGATCTTTCCTTTTTTTTTATTTTTTCTACCTTAGAGTAGGTACTTTTTTTCGGTATTTCTTTTTGTAATTTTTCTCTTTCCTCCATTAAATTTTTTAATTCATTTTGTAATTCTTTCATTCGCCTTTTCAGTTTTTCCTCTTCTGATATATCGGGGGGAGTGGGCAACGAAACAGGAACGGTAAAATCATCATCAGGAGCGCTAGCCCCCATTTGTTCAGGTGATGAAATTTCAGGCACTGGATCAGGCAGTGTCATTTGCAGGATTTGAGCTTGTGTTTTCTTCGCCGGTATTTTTGCCTGCTTTTTCATTTCCTTTTCCTGAATTTTTTTCTTCTTTTCTTCATCCCTTTCCTGCTTTTTCATTTCCTTTTCCTGAATTTTTGCCTGCTTTTCCTTTTCCTTTGCCTCCATTTGTCGGTCTCTTAGTTCCTTATTAACCCCAATTACACCCGTTTTTATAAAATTATAGGTATCATCGGTCTTAGATATTCGAGGGATACCCCGGTGTATTTTATACACATAATCTCGCCACTCATCCTGAGTCATACCCTTGCCAGCTCCTGGTTTTAGAAATTCTTGCCGGTTAGGATAATTTAAGACAATCCAAGTAGAAAACTCCTTAAGTTCATCCACGCTAGTAAGTGGAATATTTTTTATCTCAGTAATACCATCTTCGGTAAATTTATTAATAAATGTTTCCTTAGCAACTGTCACTACTCCGGCGGCACCTGGATCAACTACAGCACCTTCATCTGCCTGTTGCTGTTTAAGTTCTTCTATTGCTTGAAGTAACCCTCGTTTTGTTTTGGTAGGGTCAGCAGGATCAGGTTTTCCTACAATTGCAGTTTTAACTTCACCAGTAGCTGCTGTAATAGGCTTAAATAATTCCTCCGCAGATGTTGCAAACTCAACTCGCGCTTCTTGTCTTGCTCGTAATTTTTCTTTGACGGAATCATGGACCGGAATAAATTTTTTAATCGCGGCTAGTCGTTGTCGTGCCAATCTAGTTGTGAGTGCTTCTCCGATATTTGCCATTATTTATTTATCAATGATTTAATTCCGTTAACATAAAAATGTTTTCTCGTAGCAGCAGGGGGCGCAAACTACACCTGATTTTTCGATGATACCTCACCGTGGAAATTATGTCGGATACGAGTCGGATTTATTGAAGTAACTCGCGTTATATCAGCGGAAATACAAAGCATTTTCAAGGACATTTTTTTTTGTCCTGTATTCTGAATAGAAGGGTTTATTTCGTCGAAATAAGCCCTCTATCGAATAGTTTCCGTGGGGAGGGCTTATTGTGCAAAAAGCTTTTGGTCTGTTCGCCCCCTCTGCTGCTCGATCTGAAATCCTATATAGCTGCCATGGCGGTAATTCTTCATGCTCTTGTTATCACTGCTCTTTCTGAATGGATAGTTGTACCGACTTGACTTTTTCAATGAAATAATTCTTATGATTGTTTAGCTTGCCCTATACAACATTTATGCCCATCTGTATTTAAATAGTGTCGCAACAGCGGTCCTCTTAACAGTTCTTGTTGTTGATACTTCGCTTCAGTGGAGGTCATATCTACCTGGGCGTTTCACCTAACAGCTTCTTATGATATGTGATACAAAGGAACAAAATGGAGCCGATCAGCCATCCAACTTTTGAAAAATGTCTGCCATGGTGGACATCTTGCAAATCTTATTATCATATCTGATCTTGATGTATGTATGTATGTATGTATGTATGTATGTATGTATGTATGTATGTATGTATGTATGTATGTATGTATGCATGTAGTGTGTGTGTGTATAAAGGGAAAGAGAAGCAAATATGCGTATTTATGTTGGTATAAAATGTTTATTCCAAATTAAATTTTTTGTCCAAAAGGAAACTTAGAGACATAAATTGTTACCATTTTATTTTGAAAGTTTCAGTTCGCTTCTTGGAAAGGTTTAATGGCCATCATAGGATCTATGTTTCTTGACATAAAATATGTTTTTTCTGTGTCCAACATATCACCTCTGTGATTTCTATGGATCATTGTTAACACGACCACATCAATAAATCAGGATCAGAATATACAAACCAGATATATGTTACAAATTCTTTCCATTTTCTTTCCACTAACTCTAATATAAACGGCTGAAGGAGATATGTCTTGGAACATAAAATGCTGTTTCACATGAACGGCACTTTTTGTTGAAAAGGATGAGAAGAGAAAAGAGGAAACGTTTCGCCATATTTTGAAATACACATTTTTTTATAGAAAAAATGATTTATAAACTAAACATGATGATGATATTTATACGTGTCGCTGTCCAACAGCAGTGTGCAATATTCGTGCAAAATATAAAATGTATAATATAAGTTGTCAAAAGTAAAAGGTTTCATATTTGAAAAGCTGCTGAAATTTTTTTAATTTAAATTGAAAACTCGCCAGGAAATTTGCAACAGTTTATCATATTACGACCTGATTTTAAACTAGTTAATAGAAAAGAGCGAACACTATCAAGTTTTCGAAAATGTAACAAACAATTTATTTCCCTAGAACACAAAGTGAAAAATGTTAAAAGAACTTACGGTATTGAGAGTTAAATCATAAATTAATCCTATAATTTCTAAAACAAATCCTAATGATTAAAGTTCTGAATAAACTTTAACGGAAATCCAAATTAAATCCAATGCTGGAAGGGCTGATGCGCCTTTGATGACCTGTGTCGTAGTTATGTGTCTACAGTCTTTTGTTGAAACACAGTAATACAATCCAATAATATATCCTTATTTGTATTTCACTCTAAGTCCAAATCTACATTTCCAAGAATGTCATTTTTGAGCATTCTGTATTTCCAGAAAATAATATTCTGAATTTAAAAAAAATTGTATAAATAAGTTCTAGCCCAAATACTGGACACAGCAATAATGCATCTAATTTTGCTCAGATCTTACAGCACCAATGAGTAATTTCTAGATAAACAACATTATATAGTCCTCTACTTGACCTCAAGTCACAATTAGCATTTTCTAAAATAAACTTTACCTTACGGAAAATTTCATTCTGGAAGGTTACAAATGTTTACAAGATAGACTCTTATTCATAATTAGAAGGTCTATTACTAAACGTATAATATAAAATGTAGTAAACAAAAAGTATACTCGGCATTTCATGGGGAATTTCCAATGTTCTGGACTCAGATTAAGATAACCATGTTGTTTACAAAATTAAATCAATGATTCGGGTCAGGACAGGTAGAACATTAAATTGATTATGGTCAAGGTCAAGTCCAATATACAATTATCCAGATCAGAAAATGAATTAAAAACCTAATAAACAATGCAAATTAAATATATGTTACAATCAATGTTTCATACCTGCCCTCCATACGGTGCCTGGGGTAAATCATTCCAAGAATCAGCTTATTTCTGTTATTCTTTTGTGTCTTCTGAAGAAAGTTTGATACTTTGCGCAAAAAATCCATAATTTCTTCTTTTCCAAGCATGACATATATGTGTATGGTTTGTGCTTTCATAATTAAAAGCTAGATGGTTTCATTTTACGAAATGCAGCATCAGATACACAGTTTGTTACAATAATGCTTAAAAGTTTCAGCTCGGTTCTTGAAATAAAATTAAAATAGAGTCAACATTCTTTGAAATATCAGCCAAATATTGTAGTTGTTGTATTAAATATATTCCCTTTGTGTTTTAGAAACCACTGATTACACGACTGTGTCAACAAACATGGATCAGGATGTACAAACCACAGGTATATGTTAGAAAATGTGCTAATGTAAATGATGTGCCTATTGGTATTTCAACATAGGATATGTCTGAGAACGTATAATGCTGTCACGTGCAAAAGACGGCTTGTGTGGTTGAAGAAGGAAAGAGAAAATAGATAACATTTCACCTTAGTTTGCGATGCAATGTTTAGTTCAGAATGAAATAAATTATGTTAACATTTGACTAAGTCGTCCTATTGAAGCAATGTTGGAGTAAAATGTAAAATTGTCAACAGTGAAAGGTTTCAGGTGTAAAAAGCTGCTGCATTTTTAAAACGTCAAACTCGCTTGAAGTCTAGCACGGTTTAGTTTTGGAAACGGGTTTCAGAAATAGAAAGTAACGTAGCACTTTAGAACATTATACCTAGAACATTTATATTAAACAGATATTTAAGAAAGAACCAAAGATTTACATTTATGTTTGCATAGTGCTTCATGTCACATTTATGTGCAAATCTTGAAAATATATTTCCGCATTGTTGTAAATAAAAACAATAATTGATTTATATGAGTATCAATTGTAATAATGTAGCCGATAAATATATCATTAACAGTAAATGTACACAACGAATGCAACTGTTCTTTCTGACTAAAACTTAAACATCAGAATAATTAACCAGCAATCAATCAAAACAGAAGAAGCTCTGTAACAGTGGTATTGTCAAGAGTAAAAGATCTTTCAGATTTCTCCTAAATCCATTAGCTGATGCACAATTTCCAAATATTGATTTCACTCAGGATTTTATTATGTTCTGTCTTCTGAAGAAATATATACACAGTTATATAATTTGTGATGATTTTCCATGCATGTACCATATCATGTGTGTATGAATGTGCGTATAAATCTAAAGTAAATTATTTAAATGGCGGGATACAGTTTCAGAGAAATGTTTACTACAGTGATTGTAATTTCATACAGCTTGACTGTAAGGCACTGACATATTCAAAATTCAAAGTTTTACAATTTATTTTACATTTAACAAATCTTTTTTTATGGGTCATAGATCACACGATCAGATTAGAAAACCAGGATAAGGACACGGAAAGATCAGGTATATGGTACAAAACAATTCATTTTGTTTCTCCCTTTACCCTAATAAAAATCGCCTCGGTTTTCGGCATTTGCAGAGAAGACATGCCACGGGATACAAAATGGTTTTCATACATAAAAAAAAAAACACCTTGTTGAAAAAGAAAACAAGAGGTAGTGTTTTACCTTAATTTTAAATTAGCTATTTGGTTCCGAATATGTGGACAGAGGAAACGTTGTATGCCAAAGATGCAGCTGTCGGTTAGAAAGTCGTTTTAAAGTCTAACTAGTGATAAAGAGAGGATACTTTAAAACGCAGAAAAATAAGAACCTAGATGTTTCCTCGTCTTAACATTATGTATTATGTCACATATATATGTAAATTTTCTAGAGGTAATTTCCGCAGTTTTAACTAGGATATATTGATTTTATCCAAAGCCAATACTTTGCGGCTAATTATGTCTGTGATAGTAATATGCCTATATATATATATATATATATATATATATATATATATATATATATATATATATATATATATATATATATACTAACTTTATCTTTATTGAGAAAATAAACAATTTTACCATCAAAAGATGGCGCACTGATATTGAAATTATTGATATTTAAATTATGAAAATGAATGCAAGTAGTCTGGCTCACAGTTGAAGTTCTAGTTACAATAAAACTTCAATAGTAACATCCAAGAACCCCAGAACAACAGTTATATCTTAGATGTATTTCAAAAACAAAATAAAATGTCTTTCAGATTCGTCCCTAATACGATACCCGCTGTACATCACTCTAGGAATTGGATTTATTGTGTGTGTTGGTTTATGTATTTTGAAGAAGTTTAAATGCTGGTAAATATATTTTGCTTCTTTTTTTATAAAGAAATTATTTGCGCTGATCGGATCTAAACATTCCTTCATTGTGATTATAATGACTTAGCTGGTAGTTTCATTAATGTATACTATACATAAAACTTATCATCAATCGAGATGGGATTCGAAGAAAATATCAAATTTGTTAATGAATCTTTCTTCGGATAATAAATGTTTTTAATATGATTATTTGTTATTGACTTGAATCTATTTTCAATTGACTTACTGTGGGCAATATTTATGATTATTTATAACATGCTTCGAGACTGACAATACCGAACCTACAATAGTCATTAAAGTTCAGAAATAAGGTTAAGTATGAATTCGTTCCCCCTTTTGAGATGTCAATTAAATGTATATGATATAATCTGTTTTCAATTAATTTCAAGCGATAGTTTAATTATTTTATTTTTTAATCATAAATGGTTCATGCTGACCAGAGTCGAATGAGTGAAGTGTAAACAAGAACTGACTAGCGTGAGCTATATAGTATGAGTATTTAAATGGTGATTACGGCTGTGTTTTATTTTGGCTAAATAAGACTTCTGGCAACAGCATCAAGAAAGAAACACTGCTTTAAATCTGCGACAATTAAAAATTCCACCTATCTGAAAACACTGTGAAATAATATACAATAGGGATTTTTTCCATTAGTAGACATCGAAATGGCATAAATATCGTAAAATATAATTGTCAAATCATTCCAAAGGTAAAGCTTTTATCCTCCAAAAGGTGGGTTTTTTTATTAGCCTTGTCTTCCAAGTGAGATGTTAAGCAAGCACACTAAATTATGGTAATATACGTTATGGCAAACACACTAAATGATGATAATAGACATTACAGTAAACACACTAAATTATGGTAATAGACATTACAGCAAGCACACTAAATTATGGTAATAGACGTTACAGCAAACATAATAAATTATAGTAATAGACGTTAGAGCAAAGGCACTAAATTATGGCAATAGACGATACAGCAAGCACACTAAATTATAGTAAAATAAACGTTAAAGCAAAAGCACTAACAGTAATAGACGTTACAGCGAGGACACTGAGCTATGGTAATACACGTTAGAGCAAATGCGCTAAATTATGGTAATAGATGTTAGAGCAGATACGCTAAATTATGGTAGTAGACGTTATAGCAAACACGATAAATTATAGTAATAGGCGTTACAGCAAACGCATTAAATTATAGTAAAATAGATGTGACAGCAAACGCATTAACTTGTAGTAATAGACGTTACAGCAAAGGCATTCACTTATAGTAATAGACGTTACAGCAAGCACACTAAATTATGGCAAAAGACGTTATAGCAAACATACTAAATTATAGTAATAGGCCTTGCAGGAAACGAACTAAATTATAGTAATAAACGTTACGGCAAACGTACAAAATAATAATAATAGATGTTACTGCAAGCAAACCGAATTGCAGTAATAGACGTTACAGCAAACGCACTAAATTATAATAATAAGTGTTAAATGTCATCAGACATCAGTAGACGTCACCCAGAAATATAACGCACACGATTCATTTTTACTCTTGTCAATTATTCAAATGCAAATAAAAGCAAATTTTAATGTTAAATAACTCGACTAAGTCGATTACACATTTAAGTTAAGAAGAGTATGAACGGTTATCGTTCAGTATACATTTTGAAGTAATGTTCCGATGTGTGTGTGTGTGTGTGTGTGTGTGTGTGTGTGTGTGCGAGAGTACGCGTGTATATGTCCGTACATATAGTAAATAGGCGCCGTTATTATTTGTGAAACCAGACCGCTCTGGTAGCCTAAGTCTTTAGAGCGTCCGCCTCGGAAGCGGGAGGTCGCAGGTTCGATCCCTGGTCGAGTCATACCAAAGACTTATGAAAATGGTACTAGCAGATGCCTCGCTTGGCGTTCAGTATTAATAGGTCAGTGTTAGGACTGGTCGTTTTGGTGTCAGGATAATGTGACTGGGTGGGACATGATGCCACATGTCTGCGGCATGATGTCCCAGTACTGGACATCGCTATAAATTGCCACACTGCGGACATCGTAGCGATGTGACTCAAATTGTTAAAGCAATGTTAAAAACCCAAAACACACACACATTTGTGAAATATGTATTGACTGAATTTTCTACTTTTTAAAAACAAATTTTCGCTAGGAAATATTGTTTTTTACTTTTCTTGTCATAGCTGCCAAGTGCCAGAGCTGAAACAATACGTCTCAGTTCGTGATGAATCGGACGACAAAAAAAACTTAAGAACTATTTTATAGAGAATAATACATCTTTTAAAAATATGAAGTATTTCTTTTACATAGCAAAGTTGTAATTAATTATGAGTTTTCCTGTGTGTAATTGCTAAACTCTAAAAGTTAAAGCATGATGATATAATCAAGTTCTTACCAGCTTCGTCCCAAATAATAATTTTGTTTACGTAGATATACATCTGCAGCTTGTTTAGGAAGGATTTCAAATTTATTTATTTTTTAGTTTTGAGTTGCAGTCAGACTTTTAGATGTATTTTCTTTCCTAGGCCATGTGTGGACGGAGTATCAAACACTAATCTTCAGTCAGGTTCTGATATAAACAGCAGGCACGAAAATCTTCAGTCACACAACTCTTCTCAGCATTACTGGACAATCGTGAGCAATGCAAGAGGTGAAGTTTGCACTGCGCTTGAGATGGATATTAACATGGAACATGATGAAAATATCTCTCGATGTCACCATAATCAATCAGATCTTGAAGCGTACATCCATCAGATTGATTCGGATACCTTGGAACGCGATCGAAGCTGTTCCGTTTCTGTGGAACAGGATGGATATATCAATCCCATACCTTCAGTACCCGTAGAACACGATGCATATATTGATCTTATTCCTTGAGAACCCGTGGAACACTTTGAGCAGATCGATCCCATTTATTTCCACATCATATAACTTAATGGATATACTTATCAACTGCATTCATATTCCCGTGGAATCCAGTCGATATGTCGGTCTGATGTCTGCAAATCCAGTAGAACATAGTGGATATTTTGATTCCATAGGACTGGACGGATGTATCACTCCAAATCCTTTCGATTCCTTGTATCTAGATAAATCTGTCGAACTCAATCATTCAGATCACGTAAACCTCAATGGTCATACTGATCCATGTGATCACATAAAACTCAATGAGTATACTAAACCGACTTATACAGAACTCTGGAACTCACAAGTAGATTGGTCCAATTTCCCATGTATCTTCAAACTGAAGCGTGAGGAAACCAACATAGTTTACAGGAAAGAATGAACCAAATCGGTCTCGTTTGCGCATTATTCAGTCAGTACTGGTGTACCTGAAGTAGCTGGATTAAACAACAGAGTCATAAACATAAAGTTTAAGAATACACCGATTCCCAAGTCAAAATACAGTCCCATTAAAACATAATAATTGCTCAGTTGAGCTTTAAACATTCATAATGATTATATATATATATATATATATATATATATATATATATATATATATATATATATATATATATATATATATATATATATATATATATATATATATATATATATATAAACTAAAGTATTGAAAACAGACTCACACCCATCAATATAGCTGAACTAGCAGTCGTTTTTCTCGACATCTAATCAAGTACATTCTGTTCAGCTTATGTGTTCGCATAAAAAGCCAAAATAACAACAACAACAAAAACACACAAAAACCTACTATCTGCTCAAAATGACCAAACGTTCGACAAAAGACTTCGAGTACTCGATGGGCACTTATGAAAAATTGGATACAGAAACAAAACTATATATATATATATATATATATATATATATATATATATATATATATATATATATATATATATATATATATATATATATCGGCGCCGTTCAATATGTTAGCGAAACATTCGACTTTGTATGAACAATGAATAATTACAAAAGATACACGAGAAGCAAGGTCAACACTCAACTCGCCAACCATTTCAACTTAGTGAGACACTCGTTCCAGTCCCTTAAAATGGTGCCCACTGAACCAACTCACAGTCGGATTGACAAGAAGCTTGGTGATAAAGAGGAATACAGGATGATGTAGATGCGAACACATGACGAATTTGACTTAAAGGAAACACTCCAGTCCAAGAAAATGGTTTAACAGACCGTGTCTGTGGGTTTTTTTCTTGTCAGTTTGCTCAGCTGTCTTGACTAATATTATCACGTCTATTATTAATATTACTATTCGTGTCTTGTTTAAGTTGCATTTGAAAAGTTTATATTTAAGATTTAAGAGTCCTATTAAATTTCTTCGTGTAAGTTTCTGTACTTATATTTTTAGAGATTTGTCTTTAATTGGTCCCTTGTGACTACTATTGTGCTGATGTGCATGCAAAAGCAGTTATCTTCCAAGGTTTTAATTTTTGTTTTCAGTTCTTTCTATTTTTTATATTAAGAACTTTAATTTAATATGTGTCGTGTGGCAACAGTTGTGCCACTATTGTCCTGATCTATCTTGTAACCCAGGTGATATAACGGTGACAATTTCGCAAGTCCAGGAGCTTAAAGAGTAGGGATTCAGAAATAAACAACAAAACTAGCTGTGACTGGTGTATTATGTAAGATTTGTACTTTTTATCAGGCTTAAAACGTTGAGCTTCTTGTCAACATGTGAGATTATGTTAATACATATTTAGATTATATTTTGTACTTTTATGAATTTTTTAAAATGTGATACACATTACTGAAAATGTGTATGTTATGTTGGATAATTCTTACCCATGTTTAGTTCCAGAAGAGTTATCTCTCTTAAATTAACAGAATACCTAGTTCCAATCCGCTTTAAATCAGATTTCCACTGTTATACATGAAGATCTGACAGCGACCGTTTCGGGGTCAAGTTCTTGTAGCCTTATCTTATTAATATAATCGCTAATTTTACCAGCTAATCAGATGAAGTCTTACATCTTCGGGTTTGGAGATTGAGCAGTGCGGATGAAGAACATGAATGTGTACCGAACGATATGATTCACTTTCAGATTTTGTAAAGCTACATTTCTATTGGCTAATTCAGATGCCACCAAAACATGACCCTTAAGTTGTCGTCGTCCAATCTTCACGTTGGACAGAGGTGATCTGATTTTAATCAGAATAACCTAGCTCTGTCCTTGTCAAATGGACAACGGAATACCTAGCTCTGTATGTCCTTGTCAAACTGACAATCTAACATTTCCGTCTAGAACAATACGTGACACGCACACTAATAGTTGCAGAAGATATATTTAATTCACCAAACATTAACATTAAGGTCAATAAATAAACAATTGGTTCCTTAATACCAGGTGCACACATGCATAAATACTTTCCACCTCATTCCATTAGAATGCAAATACTTTATCTTAGTTTTTCTTTGTAATAATTATCCATGATATAGAACTCGAAGCGAATAATGCACCTCGATATATTGTAGATGGTGCCACATAAAACACAATATCTTCACACTGACATAAAGAACAAATTCACCGCAAAGAGATTGCTGCTGTAGAGCTAATACAGTACATATCGTTTGCCTTTTTCTTAGAGAATGGATTTCTTCCTAGACATACTTACTTCTAGTTATTGGGTCTGTTTCCCTTTTTTCTTTACTATAGACCTTTGTGTTACTTCTTAATAACGTTTCCTCTGTGTGCTGATATGTAAATATGTATTATTCTACACTACACGTGTCACGTTTATTGTATCTATGTAAGTCATGATCCCCTGAGAAGGACACACACACGCACACACTTTGTAATTTTTTAATTTTGCCTATTTTGTATATTACTGGATCACAAAGTTTTCATACATCGTTTAACATTTTATTTTTATTTTTATTTTGCTGGCATACATTAGTTTTTCACCTAATTCATTTATGTTACCATAAATTGGTACATTACTAAATCTCTCTCTGTCTCTCTCTCTCTCCTTTGTTGAAGATAATATCATGTAGTGAGTCCACTGGAACATTCTTAAAGGTGCCACTGTGCCTTGCATCTAAAGGCTTATAAGTCTGCTTTTAAATAAATTGATACTATTTTCATAATTTAGCTATTAAAGAATGTTTGATTCATATTTTAATTGCATCTGACCATTAAATTATATTACATACATATAACGCTTGTTTTGTTGTTTTAATCCAAATCTTTTAATCCAACTTGACAGCAATAGTAGTATCAGGATCGAGCTTTTGAGGAATTTTTGCAAAGTGCATATTT
Organism: Sinohyriopsis cumingii; assembly: GCA_028554795.2. Lineage (NCBI taxonomy): Eukaryota > Metazoa > Mollusca > Bivalvia > Unionida > Unionidae > Sinohyriopsis > Sinohyriopsis cumingii. The sequence continues at coordinate 29,369,589 of CM068825.1, read as the reverse complement.
TGGGATTGTAAATTTAAATTTGTATAATTTTAATAAAAACGACGACTTTTAGCATTACAGTATTGTATAATTCAAAATTGTATGCCTTTAATAAAGTCTATCATTGTTATAATTTTATTATATTAATACAAATTGTATATCTTCAGTAGAGATTACTATTGTTCTTATGTACTACAGCATTTGTATATTACTGTGTTTCTTGTATATTCCAATAAAGAAAGGTAGCAATACAGTACGTACAAAAGAAAAACTATTTACACTAGGAAATTCCCCGCCGCTAAAAAAAAAAAGGCATAATGAGAGAAATTATTAGTCAGAGTCTAAGTTTTGCACTGTAGGCAGTTTTTGACGAGATTAATTTTTCTTGGAAGCGGAATGCAAAAAAGAAGACTTTTCGTGATTTTTCGGAAGCACGCACAGCCATCCGAGTTCCAAGAACGCGTAGGTTGAAGCTGAGTGTTGCAAGCCATGACCTATTAAGGACAAAGCGAATGTCTGTCAATATAGGAAAAACTATATGCACATTCCGCTCTCGAACAGCCTAGTCAGAATGGCTGCGTTGCAGACGTCATGTTCTGACTTCCTTTTTCCGGGTAAGAGAAATATAATCAGTCCTAGTTTAGAGATTTTTTCCTAAGTGTCTTAATACATTGACAATTGAGAAGAAACATGTTTAGAAATATTTCACTTACTTTTTAAAGCGTTTATATTCTCGTATTATTATAAAATATTAATTTTTTAAATATAGCGTTCATGGATTGTTTAAAGTTATTTAGAATGTGTGTTAATTTATAACTATATAATTGAATATAATATAAATGGTTTGCTACCAACTTAATGCAACATAATAATTAATTAAATACCTCTTAAAATTACATAAAATAATATTTTTGTTTCTTTAGACCAAACATGCAATACAATACTTTCACTTCAAATAATTTGGTATTAGTTTGTAAAATGTAATTCTTAAGCATTTTTGGATTAATGGTAACTTATTCGGCATTTAATTCCAAATACAGAAATTACAGAATGTGTGAAGTTGGTTAGCTTAAAACAATATAATAATTATATTATATATCTTATATCTATTATATATGGGATATCGATATGATGGCGGCAGTGTGGCAGTTTATAGTGATGTCTAGCACTAGTGCATCATGCCGCATACATGTAGTATGATGTCCCACAAAGGCACATTATCCCGACATCAGGCCGACCATGTCCGAACACTAACATCTTAAAGCTGAACGCCTAGTGAGGCAGCTGTTAGTACCGTTTTTGTAAGTCTTTGGTATGACTCTGCCGGGATTTGAATCCGCGATCTGCCGCATCCGAGGCGGATGCTCTAACCACTAGGCCATCGGGGCGGTCGCAGACTTATTACTTGATGTTGGTATTATATACGTTTTTAATTTTAAAGAAAATTCCCCGACTTTTGCTGTCTGTAAATCCACTATACACTGGTTCCGTATCTGTTCTCGGAGTGGTCGGTGGTTTTCCGTTTCCACCAGCACCATTCTCAGCAAGGCTATGCGAATTATTTTATCCTCAATAGTCATCGAGTCGAGGTTATTATTTGTACTGCGACTAATGCCGCGATACGTTCCGAATAAATACATATTCGCGAATGTAATTGTATTGAAATTACTTTACCAGCACCGGTTGCTCTCGTTATAGCCACAACAACAGTTTCGATTGGCGTGCATAGAAGAATTGCTCAGGTTGCAATTCCTGCAAGACCCAGATCAGCGGTTGTTACGGCGGCGATTCCACAAATTGCATTTGCGGAAAGACATGCACGGTTGTATTTCACAAGTAGAGCTGTTCTATAGGCGATTCCATCTTCCAGTTGTTGCTCCACGTCAATTATTTTTTCATGTCGGTAATATTGAGGGTCTATCATAGTTTTTTTTCTATTAATATTGTAATCATGAAGTACAACTGCTTGAGAGACTGACATCGCGAAGTACAACTACTTGACAGGCCTACCTTTATTAGGTGCAACATGCAGACACACTTCTATCCAGTTACCCTTATTACTGGGACAACTGTCATAAAATTATGTAAGATCTCTGTCTGAGGAATATTTAAATATCCGGCGTTTGTACGTTCTGGAGTTGACCGCCATATATATGTACCACACTATGCAGAAGCGGAGATAAAACAGAGTTGACTGAGAACAAAATCAACCAATTAGGACACGTTCTGTATATAAAAAGTTCAATGACATTGGGACGCAATCAATGCAAAGAAGTACACTTTGGAAAAATTGAACTATGCGGCAAAACATGCCGTCATAAATACTGTAAATCTCATTTGCTCGCGTTACATGCTGGTAAAAGTGTTCGATCGTGTCGTAATTGTCGTATTGGAGTCAGGTCGCGCAATCAGCGTTCTTGACCATGTGGATTTGTTCCCGAGTATTATCGTGGGTGCATGCAAAAACTCACAAACACTGAACTTTTGATTGTACAAACATCTGACCCCGTTGAGGAAACAGACAGAGAAATACAAAAAAGAAATTGCCTGGATTGAAGCGGTTGCAGTTTTTGACCCTGGTAAAGTAGCAAGAATAATATAAAAATGTATCAATTAGAAAACGATATTTCATTGTATGACAGTATGTCCACTATGATTCAGCTAAGGCACAAAGCCGATATAGGAGCCGCTCTATAGATATTACCTACTTCTGAGAAAGTGACAGGAATAAAGTGAAATTTGTTGCATTTGCAACATGGACAATGGAGAGAATGTTGTCATACCTTTATTCTGCTTTCTTGTACTATGACTGAAATTCCTAGGGATATTGTACTTGTGGAAATTGTAGAAGTAACTGGAATTCACCATCTATTCTTGTGCCTAAACAAAATAATACATTCCGCATCTTTACTAGCTATAGAAATATCAACAATGTCACCAAAATAGATTCATGTTTAATGCCAAGAATAGATGCGTACGTCGACAATATTGAAAATGCGAAATGGATCACCAATAAGCAATTTTGTCCCCCATAAATTCTTTTGTCCCTATAAAACCATTCCCATACTAAACATCTGGACCCATTTAGCATACGATTTCTCCTTGTCCTCCAAGCGTCCCAAGCATGTTAACCTATGGACCAATTTAAAATAAGATCTCTCTTTCCCCCCTAAATAACCTATACCTATTAACCACTGGGCGTAATGATGTCCCTGTGATGTCACTCAAGTGCCTCATACAACTAGTTGTATCTGTACTGCGCAAAGTTACTTACTCAGAATATCCATGTTCTGTTTATGCCGCGCTGTGATGGGGAAAGAAAATATTGTAATACATATGGAGTATGCGCATTTGGTTATAGCGCCCCGTTTTAAGGAATTCTTAGATTTATGTGATTATTTGTATGATTATTGGAATTTGTCTTAATGGAAATATTCCTAGCCCGAAATAATTAGCCAATTATTAGGAGCAAACGTCACGGAGTGAAGTGTTTGTGAGTTTCCACAATGCCATGGTTCACTAGTAGTGAATTCAGGCCAAAACCGAATGAATGTCCCTGTGGTAAGATAGTCCATATTACAATCTAGTAGTGTACATTGGTGGTGTGACTGCAGTGGCAGTATTTACGTAGGAAACCGGTAAAAGACACAAGGGAATAATTAATAAGGAACTTGGCAGATACCGCTTATGTCGCCATGGGGCAAATGTGGTGCAGTTATATTGGCGAAATGTGCCTGGAAAGCATACATTGACTGGCCTAAGGTGGCAGAGTTAAATAGTTACCAGTTTTAGAGGATACTCGTATATTTTCTAAGGAGTGAACCGTTGGCGGTACGGAAAGATGATGAAGATAAACCATGCAGATGTGCGGTTGAAAGATATTTGGCAGATTGTTTTATCTGTGATCTTGCATTAATTAGAGTAAAATTTAGGTATAAAATGACACGTCGGGCTTTTTAATTCACAGCTGAAGTTGTATGGAAGTCTTTGGAAAGTTGGGGTAAACTTATGACTTCTAGCGAGAATCGCGCCAGGGTTTGACAACCGCTCGGTCAAGTAAGGATCCTTAGTAGTGAATAGGGACACTCTAGGGCCTAGGGGACTTCCATGTTAAAAAGGGTATATCCACTCTGGGGACTATGTAAAATTTAACATAGGAGAAAAAAAATATCCATTCTAGGGACAAGGGGAATTGAACATGTGAATAGAGTTTGGGCCTGTCTGGGGACAAGGGGAATGGAACATGGGAATACTGTGTGGGCCTATCTAGGGACAAGGGGAAATGGAACAGGGTCGAGACCCTATTTTAATACGGTCCCGACCTGATGGGTCTATGGAAAGGGAACAGGCAAAATATTGAAACAGGGAGGGGGTCTCTATTTTTTTTAAATAAAAAAAATAAAAAAATGGGCTAGGCAATTGAAAGTCAAGATCTTTTCGAGACCTATGAGTGGCCCTGAAAAGGGCCTTTGGTTTCATCATCATCTTCTTCTTTTATTTCCTCCACTGCTTCCACCAAGTTCTCACTTTTGCCAGTATTCCTTTCTTCTTCTTCTTCTCCTTCTCTGGCATCCAGTCTGGATGACCTATTGCTCGGAATTTCTCCTGTATTATGATCCAATTGTTTTGTTGAGTTTGCCAAAGGCCTCTTTTTTCTTTAAGTTTTCCTTATCCTTTCGTTCTTTATTCCACTTGTCTTTGATCTTCTTTACTTCTTCCTCCATTACTTTTCTCATAAGTTCTTCCGATTTCTTAAGCTGGTCCAGGCTGTTTTTGACAAAGGACCACTCTGTCCATTCCATTACGTCTTCCAAAAAGCACCTTACTTCTATCACATTATCCATGGCTTCCTTTAAGTGACCAATCTTTACATAATCTGGATCTATAAAGCCTCTTAGTCTTTTTACTTCTTCTTCTATCATCTCTTTCACCAGATCCATAGCTAATTTCAGGTTGGTCACTTGCCTTCTGACAAAATCCCGGGTAACTTCATGCTTCCATTCTCGTTCAGTCCTTTCCACTACATAAGCTCCATCCACCATCCAATACCAAATGTCCTTCAACTGGTTAAACAATTCTGTTACAGCTACCATCTTCCTTGTCTTTATTCCGTAAAATGGTTCGAACATCAAACCTTGTGGGTTCTTATAGTTAAAGCGCGGACGTGAAGGAAAACATCCCCCTAAGACATAAAATTTATATTACCTAGATCATTACTTAAAACGCGCGGACGTGAAGGAAAACATCCCCTACTTTTCTCATTTCATATTATCTACTATCCACATACGTTAAGCAGCAATAAACAAACCCCAAATCTACTATCCACACACGCAAAGCATTAAAATGAAACCCTAATCTACTATCCACACAAACCAACTTAAGCTCTTACATAACCCAATAATCTACTATCCACACAAACGTACGTGAGCACTTACAAACACACACACACACACACACACACACACACATACACACAATTTTAAAAAAGAGTCAGTGTTTATATTCACACTACTCTACATACACACATTGGCAAATCGATTACTATTTCTTTTCTAGAGTATTCGGTAGCCCTGAAAATGGCTGTTTGTTTTTGAACTCCAGTGACACCTGGTTAATGATGGCACCTTCCAGGCCTGGCACCACACGCACATCTTCTTCCCCAGTCTCCTTTTACTTTTTTTCTTGGGAGTGCAGAGGCGGGATGATTGGCTTCAGCACCCCAATCCTCTGTCTCTGGAATTTTATGCAACATCCTCTCTCCTATTTTCTTTTCCTCCTCTTCCCTCTGTCTTCCCTCCTCCTCTTCTTTCTTTATCCTTGCCTCTTCTACGATGGCTTCTGTATCCAGCTCATTCACTATACACCTGGCATATTCCAGGTTTACATGAAGTTCAAGCAGTTTTGCTAGTCTGGTGTTCATTCTCTTGATCAATCGACAAGGGTAGCTAGACTGCCGAGCGATTTTCAATTTATACTAAAACCGCGGACGTGAAAGAAAACATCCCATAAAACAAAATTTATATTACCTAGATCATGACCAAACAACGCGCGGACCTAAAAGAAACACTCACTCAATTTTTTTACTACCCATTACTATTTTAAAAATTTTCATTAAAAATAATATACTATCCACATACGCGGAGCAGCAATAAACAAACCCCAAATCTACTATTCCCACACGTCAAACATTAAAAAACATTATCCACTATCCACACAAACGTACGTGAATGCTTACAAACACAAACACATACAATCACACCAGAAAAGAGTCAGTGTTTATATTCACACTACTCTACATACACACATTGGCAAATCGATTGTTATTTCTTTTCCAGAGATTTGGGTAGCCCTGAAAAGGGCTTTTTTTTTTTTGTTTTTTTTTTTGTTTTTTTTTTTTTTTGCTTGCTTGAAGTTGAAGCTAGGGCGATCTTTTAGTTTCTAAGAATGCGACGTCCTCTAACGATAGACTTTCTGACGATAGGTCTGCTTCTTCGGAAAGAGAAGAAGAACTCTTTGGTATCGATACGACAATCAACAAAGCCTCTGTCAGGTTTAGGTTGCTGCTGCTGTTGATGTTGCTGTTGCTGCTCTCTCTGCTGTTTCTGAAGTCTGTACTTTTCTGTCCATTCTTCTTTCTCCCTGTTCATTTCTTCTCTGAAGAGCTCTTCTATCAGGTCTTCAGTGATTTTTAACATTCTCACATTCTCTATCTCTTCTGGCTTCGGTATCAGACTGTGTCTGACCCTATGCAAATTCACGTAGGCTTCGTTTAGCTTAGCTAGTTTGGAGCACATCTTCGTAGGAGGATGAATCGACAATGGATGGTTAGACTGGAAACTACCCCTGTTTTAAAGTCAAAATGCGGACGTGAAGGAAAACATCGCTACACGGTTTTCGAGCCGGAACGTTCAATGAGTGTCATGAGAGAGATAGAGAGAAGTCAAAGAGCATGAATTAAAATTCTTATAGCCAAACAAACAACAAAGGCATTTTTTTCAAAACACATTTTTTTATTCAAAATCACTTAACACTAACAAACAACTCTAACATTTTTAACAATAATCCAACAATATAACATCAAACATTTTTTTCAAATACCAAACATTTTTTTTTCAACTCACACATTATTTTGGACAGGGCTGACAACGTTGTGAATGAAATTGTGATTTCCACTGTTGGAAGTCATTAGGCCATTGATGGACACTACGTTTCCTAGCTTGAGACAAAAGATAAGCATACTGGTCACAAAACCATCGATCTACTTTCACATTCTTTCTAGAAGAAGAACGAGGATCAAAATGAGTTACTAAATGTTCTAAGGAATAGCCCAGGCTGCGATGATGCAGAAAATACACGCAATATTGTCCACACACCAAGGAATCTGTGCCTTGTAATTTCACATTATTGAATCGGGTGGTCTGAGCATTTCTTCTCATAAAGTCAATGATATCGTCTTCCAAAGGAGGCAATCCATACGAATCGAAATATTCCACAAATCCTTCTTGAGGAAAGTAGACGGCTACCCAGTGGGTTCCTGGGAGATGACTGTCGTCCGTGTTGATCACATAAGCTTGATGGTCTTGAGGTTTGCGATGAGGGAGTTCATCTTTAGCACAGACGACAGGATTCCAAGAAGCAGTGTACGAACTGTGGTTCAAAAGGTAATAAAGTTCCCAGGTATCCATGTTTTTGTGTTGTTTTTTTTTTCTTCACAGGTAATAATAAGTCATCAATTCGATCCTGACTTTTTGCTTGAAAATGTCTGACAAATAACCGTTTCTTCGCTTCGTCTCCCCACTCTGATTCAGGACAGCTTCGATACGATGGATCTCTTGAGTGGTTAATGGTGGACAAGAATGTTCACGCAAGTCTTTATACCACTGGTGCAACACGACTTCGTCCGAAATGAGACTCCAAGCTTCCTCCAGATACTCGTCCAATTTTTCTTCTTGACTCAGCATCAGGCATTTATCGTGTTGAATTTGACTGGGATGGTCGTTTTCACATCCATAGCAATCTTTCTTGATCAGTTCCGTCATTTTTTCGACCAAGTGTTTGGCAAAACAGGAGACTAAATGGGCTTCTTGTTCTGGCCATCTTGACTTCATCATGATAACTTTTTCGTCTTTGTCTTGGGATTCTTCTTCCACGGTCTCCTCACATTTCATGTCCAAAGTTTCTCCACTAGGTAAAGAGGGATAACAGTCTTCCATGGCTTCTAATAATCTAGAATGACTTCTCTTAAACTGTTGATTTCTATGGTATTGTCAAATTCTGCATACAGGAGGACGTTGTCTGTGTCAGATAGAGGATTAGTAAACTGAAGTTCCACACGAATCTGGCCAGATTTTATAGGGTGGAAATGTCCCTCGTCGCTGCCTTGGTCTGGAGTGAAATCAAACGCCCACAAACCGTAGCCTCCTGTATAATCCTCGTACGATATGCCGTGACTGGTGTTGGTTCCTAACTGTCCGGTGGCTTCGTACAGGGACAAGTACGACCTCAAGTAATTCCTGTCACCAAACTTAGGCTCAAACGGTCGGGTACACAGTGTCTTGCCATCGCGACTGACTTCGATCTTGGCTACGTTGTAATGACGAAACAGGAAAGGATTTTCGTTGTGGACTCCGTTGAAGGCTGAATTCTTGACGATACCAAGGATCAAACGCTTGGGTAACTGACCTTGGAACAGATGATCTTCGATCATGGATCGCTGTCCAGCAGGAATGGTGAACGTTTTTACTTCCACGCGTCGTATGGGATACTTGGCGGTCGTTCTGCTCAACGTTTGACTGATGTCGTTTCCCACTTTGGGTAACACTTCCACGCGTCGCACGTAGAGCCTGGCTTCTTGAATAATGGTTTTGTACTCGTTAGCATGGGCCAACAAATGGAAAGCGGTACTGCTACGATTCAGTCTCAGGCGAATATCCACTCCATTCAGTAAATACTTTTCTTGTAATCACATGTCCAAATGCAAACGATCCATCAGTTCTAAACTACGTCCTTGCAGAATTTTTTTTCTACGTGTGTTAAACCCCACATTGTGAGGATCGTCATCTGCTGTGAGCGCTGTATCGTTAAACGTGTTATCACCCGCTGTGTCAGGTTTCCATACCACGCAAGCATCCAGATGAGTATTCTTGGCTTCTTTTCCGTACGTCAAGAGATTTTCCAGGTAGGCACGATACGGGTAAGTATCCATGCTGCTGCTGACCAGTCTGTTATTCAAGTACAAGTCCACTTCGCTGAACAAGGAATGCATGAAATTGTTGACGGGCGCTACCCTGTCATTGTCTCCAGGATTGGTGTTGTCCGTTTTGATCACTTTGACTTTCAAAGACAGGTAACTGCTATTCAGATCGATGTAATCTTCGGGCTGACCTTTGATGTCAAACTCGATGGGAGCAGAATCCGTCAAAGAGGAGATGGGATGAAATTCCACCCACTGGGATTCTTGCATCGTCATCATGGTGGTGGGCATGGCAAACAGATCCAGTTCCGACTTGGAACATGCGCAAGACTCTCGGTGCATCATTTTTTCTCTGTGTCTCAATATTTTAATAATCGAAAACGTCTATGTCTCGAACGGTTCTTCTTTTCTTTGTCTTTCTAGCTTTAGAAGTGTGAAGTCTGGTGAAAGGGTGTTTTCTTCGTCGTCTCTTTCTGCCTTGTCCTTGCTGAATGCCAGACTCGGTAGCGTGCAGGGCATTTATAGGTGTTTCTCGTCGACCCAAAAGGTCTTTACCCGTTTGCAGCAAGACATTTTTGCCTGCCCTCAAGAAAGCTTCTTTGGGGTTTTCTTTCTCGATGATGACATTTTGGAGAAATTCTTTGCCTTGTGTCAGTGCCGCATCTTTCAAGGCGTGCAATCCGCGTGTCACCATCGGTTTCAACACCGGGGCCACCGAACGAAAAGCCGATTTTAACATATCTCCTAAACCGTGTCCTCGCTGTCGAGCAACCCCTCGGTACACTGGACACATGACTTTCGAAAATGGAGTTTCACCGTGACTTTCCCTTTGGTGAATGGAATATTTTGTCCCAGATCTCCTTTTATAGCAATGTTGACCGTGTCCAAATAAGACTTGCTGACGGGCAAATAGTGAGGATGTACAAATTCGCGGTGGACGTGGTAAGTGTTTCCACCTTCCTCGTCAGCGGTCGTGGCAGAATCTACTTTGAAAGGAAATGACATGCAGTAACGGTAAGGAGGTGTGTCCCACCACGTTGTACTCCACCACATCGGAGTACACAAACATCAAATTCAGTCCTTGGTTCAGTTCTACCGGTGAACGAAATAACTTGCTAAAAGACTCATTGTCGTAAATGATTGGTAATTCGTTTTTCTTGATCATGGCCATTCTCATGTCCATGTCTCCGCCCAACATGTCAAACAATTCAGGACAAAATAAAATGGACACGATTTTACCCTCGTCAAATTTCATCAGGAAGCGACGAGCTGCTTTGTGGTACTCCATAGTGACACTTTTTTTGACACTTTCCAAAGCTTTCAGAAACACGACATTAAATCTGGAGGTAATGGTGCTGACCAAATGTTGACCACTAAAATAATAGCCTGGGGGAATGAACAAGTGGTAGGACCACTTTTGAGTTTTGTCATCATAGGTTTTGTGATCATATTTGACATGGGTATTCAAGTACTTTTGCATTGGCTCGTCATGAACTTCCACAGTAAAAAAATTTTGATTAGGAAGGACATTGAGGACTTGGGTCGGGTGAATGATTTCCACTAAAGCCACATCCCAATGGGCTTCGTGATCTAATGGGATGGCCTGAGGTAATTTGGCCGTGTAACAGCACAACGTGTTCTTGGGAAACACCTCCATGGAACTGTCACTGGGTAAGGTTAAGTAAAATAGGTTGTTATTGCTCATAATTCCAGAGTTCTGTAGCTGTCCGAGGGGTAACTGGACGTCAGAAGTGTGTCTCCGCCCAAAATGGGGTTATTGTTGTTATTGCAGAGGTGACTGTCACTGGCACTGGACACATGGTTCCCGTTGTTCCCGTTCGAGGTGAATTTCAGGGAGGGATTAGGAAGCAGGTAACCGATGCAACTGCTCAATAAAATGGTCCACAATTGTTTGTCTTTTTGTTACAAACTCAAATTGGCAATGGCTGCCCCGATGACACAATACACCACGAAGATTTGGCAGAAAAAGACGATTTGCGTTTTAGGCACACGTTCTCCACACCACACCCACAAGGGTTGTTTCTGTAAATCTTGCAGAGAAGAACTGGGTAAAGGAATGGTCGACGTAGCTGCGTCTGTGTGAAAGGGCATGATGGTCACTTCTTTTTATAGTCGATGACTTGCGAAGCGTCGATCCAAGAATCAAAACTGGGCGGATATCCTTTCCAACGTACTTTGACTTCTTTAACACGTCGTTTGCCCACTTTACGGGTTCTGCGCTCGAGAATGCTTTCGATGTCGTACACGTCGTCTTCTTTTTTGGTGACACGTAACTCGGGCAAATTAAACGTTCCTTTGAGCACTTCTCCGTTCATGTCTTCCAATTTATAGACGGCAGGATGACGACCATGCACTCGTCCAGTGACACGAAACAATTCGGTCGTCCAGTTAGGTAAGTAACCTTTGTCGAAAGTGCGTTTGGTTTTGCCAATGCGTACCCAATCTCCTACGTCCAACATTCCACTTTTCTTGGGGACAGCCCTCGTCGGGGACGCACCAAACAGGCGCTCAAACACCAGCACTTCGTTTTTGGGAGTCACTTCTTGCGGGGCACGTCCAATGCTTCGATGGTAAGATTGGTTGTACGCTTGCACCAGGTGTGGTAAGATGTCGATGTACTTCAGAGTGTGGTGATGCGTAAAATATTTCCACATACGCTCTTTCAAAGTGCGTTGAAAACGTTCCACGATGCTGGCTTTGGTTTCAGGGTTCTCGGTGGTAAAAAAATGAATGTCACGTTTCTTTAATTCTTTTTGGAAAGCTTGGTTCAGAAATTCGGTACCATTGTCCGTTTGCCATCGAAGAAGGTGACGACCGCTTTGTTTCAACACCCATTGCAGGGCTCGCACTAACTCGCTGCTCGATTTGGAAGTCAAGGGCACGACCCAGGCAAATTTGGAAAAGACGTCGATGACACAAGACAAATATTTGTAGCCACGATTGTAGCTGGCCAAATGAGAGACATCGGCTAAACCGGCTTGCCATTGATGATCGATGCCTTCCACTCGGGTGCGACTTCTGGAAAACTTGCGTCGAATGGGTTTGTGTAAAGTGTAGGTAGCTTGTTCTTGTAACCATCGTTGCACTTGAGGTAAACGGAGACTTTTCAGTCGAGTTTTGGCAGCACGATACAATTTTTGAACTCCTGCGTAACCTGCAGGATGGGAGGGATCGTAGTAAATGCTGGCTAAGACTTTTTCCATTTGTTGGTTTGTGTGTTAATAAGGCACCCACTCTTGGAAGATGCTACTCTTTTTCTCTTGGGGTACTTTCTTGGATTGTAATGCTTTGCGTGTGCGGCCGGAAATAGGTGTCGAGGAGGAGGGGGAGGATGTCTGAACAGGGGATATTTTTTCTTGTTTCACTTCTGTCTTCACCTTCTTTTTCTCTTCTGATGAAGAAGGGGTGGTCATCATCTTTTTAATCCATCCAATTCTGGAGGTAGGTGGTGTTGTTAACTTGCGTACTTTTTCTGGTGGAGTTTGATACCCTTCCTCTTCTTCTCCTTTTTCTGTCTTGGTCACTGGTAGTGGTGGTAGTGGTACTGGTGATGGTGCTGAACTTTTCATCAAGGTCTTAAAATCTTTCAGAGTGGGAAGAGCTGTTTCGTCTAAAGCTTTCTGGTGAAAGAGTTGCAGTCGTTGCAAGAGTTGACCGTACTTTTGCGATTTTTCTGTTTCGGACAAATCTTGGCGATCCATCAAGGACTGCAATTCGTGTTGTAACTGGAACATTTCGCTCAAATTGGGATTGGGAGGTAAATGTGGGGTGCGTTGTTCTTGCCAACGATGGTATTCCATCCATCGTTTGTAAGGCACTAAAGCTAGTTTTCGTCCTTCCATTGAATGTCAAGGGTTACGTCTGAGATCTTGGGACTTCCAAGGGCCTTTTTATCTTCCTCCCACCAGTCCTCCCAACATGGTTCCCAAGACTCCTTTCAGCAATGGGCCTAGCAAGAGGGGTAAAATTCCTCCACGTTGGACCAACATCTTCTTTTTTTCACGAAGGGGAATTTTCTTTTGAACCATTTGGCGAAGAAAGTGACGATGTTTGCCTAAGCATTGTTTCTGGTGTTTGGACAAAGGGATCGTGCCTTTCAACACGTTCAAACAACATTCGCACACGGTATCGATGACCTCTTTGAAGGCTGATTGAATGAGTTTTTCTCGTAGGGGTGGAGAAGCTTTGGACAGGACAGATAACATGTCCCCATGTTTGACTAAACGAGGAGGCAGTCCTTTCCTTTTCTTTCCTTTGAATTTTAGAAGAGGGATGTTTTCTGGAGGGTGACATCTTTGAGTCTTCAGCACCAAAAACACTGATACCCCTACTTAGTCACAGACCTTTTCTATACTGGAACGCGTCGTCACTGATTGTCTTTACGTCGTATCAACTTGAGGACAGGCATGACACGTTGTGCAGGGGTACGCAACGGACTAAATCGAGCCAGTTCTTGCTTGGACAAATCCAGTAAACTTTGTAACATGCCCGATCTCTCTTGGACTTTGATTTTGGGAGAAGGTACTTTGTGAGCAGCGGCCACTGTCGCTAAATTGGAGGGTCCTGCCACTGGGGAAGTTCTTGGGGTCATCAACGGAGACGTTCTTGGTGTGATCAACGTCTCCAAGTACATTTCAGTTCTTGGTGTCATCAACGGAGAAGTGACTGAACCTGAGTCTACCGGAGACGCGGTCACCGTCGTGACAGGTCGTGGTTTGCGAGTGTAAGGTTGCGTCCTGGCCGAAGTGCCTCTCTTGCGACTAGTTTTCTTCTGTAGACTTTTCTTTTTCTGGGGACTTTTTCTCTGTTTCTTTTTCTGGGGGCTTTTCTTTTTGCGGGGTGGTGTCTGGTAAGAGGAGGGTCCCGCCACTGGAGAAGTTCTTGGAGACACGTTTCTCCTTGGGTTCCTGGTCTTGCCACCGTGGCTCTTTTTCTTCTTCTTCGAGCTTCGTTTGACTTCTTTTTTCTTGGAAAGAACTTTGGGAGCATTAGGATCCCATCTTAAGAGAGAGCGAATGATGACCCCTCCTAGAGTACCGCTCCCTCCAGGTTTCAAAATGATTTGTTTTTTGGTTTGAGTGTCGATGCGGTGATCGGCCAGTTGGGTCAAAGCGACTTTGTTTCGATCAAAAAAGCGTTTGGTTTGATGAGGAATCTGAATGATCCCTTGGAGTAATTGACGTGCTGTCACCGTGAACCATCGTAAGACTTCTCTGAGACTAGCTTCTAAGACACGAGCTCATATTTGTGGATTTTTTTCTCGACTGATGCCATACCAGGCACGAATCAATTTGACGGGAAGATGTGACTGAAGGGACGTCATGTTCAAACTGTGTGAGACAGACGAAAAGTGTCTGACGTTTTTATAGATTTTTTTGGAGTGAAATTAAGTCGAGGACGGAGACGTGTACAGGACAGGCCCTCCGTCTTGGCACCAGTGATGAAACAAGTGAGTACGAAATCGCAAGTCATCGGGGGTCGTAGGTTTCAAATCGACGAGTAAATAGGCGTGTGGAGTTTGGGTGGCATCGTCGTACGCCTGAGTCAGCCAAGGCGTTCCTAACTGTTTGGCTAAGACTTGCACTTGCGATTTATCTCGAGGGCTTTTAAACAAGACCACGTAATGCGCATTGAGACTGATGGTACGATGGGCTTTACTTTGTTGAAACAAATGTTGGGTGATGTAATCGACACTGGCATTACGGTGATGCCCTTTGCGCGTGAACCACAGTTTAATTTCTTCTTCGTCTTCTCCTGACATGTCGTCGAAAATGACCAAATGGGTTTGACGGGAGTCAGAGACCATGCCATCGTCTTCTTTAGGAATGCCTTCCACAAACACGATGGATTCGCCTTGACTTTCTCGCAAGAGACTGTACGCCGATTGCCACTCTTTGTAACACCACACGACACGTTGAGGTGGACGATCGATCAAATGATGTTTATGTTCGATCAAACGTTTGACGAATTCGGTTTTGCCTGAACCGCTAGGTCCAGCAATGAGCATGTTAAAGGGATGGCGAAGATACAAAGCCTCCCAACTGCCACGATCTAAGTGTTCGTCGATGACTTTAACAGTAGAGGAAGAGGGAGCAGAAGTAGCCATAGTGTGAGGAATGTCACTTGTGACACGAAAACAAAGAAGACAAGAGTTTATATACTTTTTCAGGACACGTTTATTGAATGTTTTGAACATGAATACGAAAGACAAAAATACATAAAAGCCAAAGGCATTAGTACAACGATAAAAGGCACATCGAAAGTATCAACGTGGAATAGAAACAAGTGTCTGTACAACATGTTTTGGGTAAAGTTCTGACCAGTTCTATAGGGGGTAAGGTCACACAAGTGTCCTCCCGAAAGGGTCTTTCAGGCATGTCCACGACAGTCCTGTCCTGGGTGACGGTTTCTTTTGGCACCGTCACTAACACAGGTTGAAAAGTGACTTTTTTCCTTGAACAACTCTCGTGCATACTGTGCCACTTCTTGGGTCCAAGCCTCAAAATCCCATTCTTTCCTGGCACGGACATCTGTCCAATGGGGGTGTAAGTCACAAGCTACAAACACATCGTCATACACGTCTTGGGTAGCTAAAAGTTGACGAATCTTTTTTTCTCGTAGAGGTCGAGAAGTATCCAGATGAAAACGCAAGGCTTTGAGCAAAAGGAGTCTTTGGTGACCATTTAAGGCCATTGAGATGGTAAGTACTGATCGTAAAGAGTCCACAAGGAATCGGCTGGTAAACGAAATGCTAGAAAACAAGTTACTAAGACACACACCACTTGTCGACCCAAATTGAATGGATACAGTTCTTGTAATAATCGATGGTAATGATCCACGGTTTGAATATGGTCATTGAGTTCCTTCCATGGAATCTGTTCAATTACATGTGATAAAAGTCGTGGCATGGCAGCCTGTTTTTATACTCTCTTTGTTTCGGAAACAATACACGTACTTTCTAGCCAGAGATCTTCGTTCTCCAGTGGGAAATTTAAATCTTGCATACTGTAACCGAAACGTCAGAGTTCGATTAGAAGTTTCCTCTTCCGCTAAGTAGATCCACGTAAAATATGTTGGTAATCCTTTAACTTGTCTTCCTCAATGCGTTGCTCTATGTGAATCTCGAAGTAACCAAAATTATTAACACGTGGATCATCGGGGGCCTGGAAGCATTGAACAAGGTCTGACCACTGAAACAATTTCTGACGAATCAGTTCTTTTATACCATTCAGGTACCAGTGGTTAAAGATCTGGTGACGTAACGGATGCAACTGTTCTTTACGTTTGACTTGTATTTTGATCAGCTCTCGGTAAATGCGTTCTCTCAACTCCACAGGCAAAGCACGAATGTTCTCTTATAAAGTATCCATGAATAGGTCATACTAAATTCTCTTTCTGACACAATAAATGTACTGTTTGCACAGACATAGTTTTAATTCATTGTCGAATCTAAATCGTTTAGTCACTAATTTACACATTCCTCTTTCACTAAGTCGACATTGCGTAAAAGATGTTGGTAATTCGTTAACTCTTCCTCTGGAATTCGATCCAGTAAGTTTACAATGTAGTAGATAGAATCATCAATACCAAACCAATTCTTTTTAAAACCAGGGGGTCGTTGATCAATGTCTATCCAATGGAACACTTTCAACTGAATCAGTCCTTGTATAGCATTCAGGTACCAGTGATTAAACATCTGGTGACGTAACGGATGCAATTGGTCTTTACGTTTCACTTGTATTTTGACCAGCTCTCGGTAAATCCTTTCTCTCAACTCCACAGGCAAAGCACGAATGTTCTCTTGTAAAGTATCTATACACAGGTTATGGTAAGTTACTTCAATGTCTCGGTCCCACTAAGGGTAAGTAATGACAATTCGGTGACCATCGAGCATGTTCTACGTAGGCCGAATCTTGTGGTTCCCAGTGGTGAAGTGACACACTGCAACTGAAGCATCTGACTTTATCTCCTTCGCCCAAGTAGAACAATCCGGCTCTGGCTAATTCTTCGGGGATCGGTCCTCCCAGATACTTAGGCCATTTTCCTTTGAACGATTGAAGACGATTTTCAAAGTCGCAGTATTTCGACAAACGCACAGGGAACGAATATTCGTCTTTCACAGGTTCGTTTCGATGAGGGTTGGGTGACATGGACAGGAGTTTGCTCAGGGCTGGATGACATCCGTAGGGGGGTAAACGTGAAGGTGAACATCCACCTTTAAAACGAAACCCAGTAAAGTGTCCAAGAGGACGAGCGGCATCGCTTTCGCATCCCTCAGGTTTGGCACACACAGCATCACTTTCCATGATAGGGGTAGTGAAAACAAAGTTCCCATGATGCTTTACGGCATCGCTAAGGTCACAGCGTACAGCATCGTTCCCATCGCAAGGCTCACAATCGCATTCTACTTCAGAAGCCCCATACTTGAAGTGTGCCTGTCTGAACTTGTTTTGTGTTTCTCTGAAAGTATTCATCTTGTTCGCTTAGTCTTGGTAGTCACAATGAACTATCGATCTTGCCTAGGGTTCCTTTTTATATACAGACCAATACCGGCAAGGCTTCTTTTAATACCCCAAAGTTCACCACTCGACTGGTACGATAATTCAGTGTCAATCCTTTCACTTTACACTTCGTGTGCACTTCTCCTTGTTTGTCCCGGTATTCGTAGCCGTAATTTTTCGGACCGCCACTGGCGAAACTTAGAATCTTGTCGTCGGGGTGCTCGTCTGTCCAGGCTCCTAAACGGTCTCCTTCGATGTCAGGGTGCTGTTGACTCGGGTGATGGATGTAAATGCAACTGTCCGTGTCAAAGTACAGGACACGTTCCCCTAACAGCTCTAAAGCTTCGTACAATTTTAAGCGAGCATGAGCTGTCACGTAAGACGCAATGATGACATTTCCAAAGGGGTCGTCTTGTACAAAGTTCAGATCTTCTTCGTAATTGACCAAGATCAAATCTTCGCGAACGACGTCCACGTGTTTCATGAATTTGGTTTTGTCGTGAATCATCTGGAAGTAGCGGGAAGGTTCTGTCAAATACTCCGTCTTGGGTAAACACGGGCGTTGTGCCATTTTACCCCACAAGCAATTTAACATCACTTTGGCAAACGATCGCCTGCCTTCGTTTTTCTCGATGTGATCTAAAGTGATGCCTTCTTGTGCCCAGTATTTCTCTTTGAATGTCTTTTGGTCTTCGGGAGTGTGACACCAGGAAGGATAGCCACTGGCTTCTTGCTTCAGTTTCAAAAAGGCATCCACGTAGTCTGCGAAAATGCCTTTCTGCGTGGGGTCACCCTTGTGGTATTGTTCTGTCTTGGGAAAGTGACAACTTTCGTACACTTCTAACAGTTGATACCTCATGTCCAGAGCTTTGAACAATTCTACGCTGACCCAGGTTCCCGTCAAGGCCCGTTCTTCCTGGGTGTGCTGACAAGGTTGATCTTGGTTGCACTTTTCTGCACAAGTACTGCACAAAGGAAATATCAGTTTGCCTTGGCAATGGTGAGGTAAGACGGGATGGTACAAGTCCGTGGGAGGCAAAACTTTGCACTTGATCAAGCCTTCGTATTGTCGAATGTTTTTCAGGTCGATGTGTTCCGTCAACAACTGTGGGTGCCCTACAGGAAAGCGACAATATTTGCACACGTAGGGATACAGCAAACACACGTCGAAGTATTTCATTTCTTCTCCTTTCTCTTCTTCGGCTTGGTACAGCAAACAGGTGGCATTGGTCCTTCCTCCGTACAAACTATCTCTCGGGTTCAGCGTGTCCATGAACTGGTAACTTTCCACGGCACGTTTAAATTCGGGATCGGTTTTCAAACGGTGATCGTATTCGTGTTTCCACATTTCCACCACTTGGTATCCTTACTGTTCTAACTTTAGGCGTCGCTGACAAGTGATCTGGTACAAGTCTTCCATGGTTCGTTGTAAAAACTGATTTTTAGTGCCACGGTCAGGGTAACAGACGGGGCATCCGTGAAATAAGTAACCGTTAAACTCGTACACGATCTTAGGGTTTTCTAAGTCCCAGCCATCGACCGAATGCGTTCCGATGGTCTTTTCACCTCCTCCGTTGCGGGCATGCTGAATCCATTTGTCTTCCTTGTCGTACAAGTAATGTAACCAGCGTAGGGCTTTGACCGAGTATTGACGTTTGACATAGTTGGTCGTTTGAGGACTGATGACAGCCACGGTGTATTCAGGCATGAATCGTTGCCTGTACACTAAGGAACACGCTTTGGCAATGGTGCAAGCTTCCTTCAAAGGATCGACCCCTCCGTGTTCCATGAACAGTTCTCGAAATTTTCCACAGCAACGCCGTAAAATGTCCACGTCGGAACGACAATACTTTAGCATTTCTTCCTGAAAGTCGAAGGGGTCCGAGGCGTGAGCCTGGTACCAAGCGTAGAAAGCTTCTCGTTGTTCGGTACGCATGTTGTCGGGGTCGTAATAGTGAGCCTCAGGTAAATGGGGTAGAACGGCATGTTGATTGGCTTCCGTATTGAAAAAGTGTAGAAAGTATCCTTTAGCCATTTCTGTCGTTCCAAACGTTTCAGGCATTCGGCGCAAAGTCATGGCCAAGTAGCTCATCGAATCTTTAAACTGTACTTGTCCCACTTGCATGAAAATGATTTTGGCTCCGTTCAAAGTCACTTTAGGACGCTCGGTGCCATGTTCCGTATAGTATCTCAAAAGAAACTGTCCGTCGTATCCGGAGAAATTGTGAGCCATCACCGTGGCATGACGATGACAATCTCCATAACGTTCGATGTCTTCTTGGCTCCACGTCTTGTCGATGGGGTCTAAGACCCATCGGGCAAAATCGGCTAGCGTGTTCGGTCCCCGAAAGATTTTTTCACGCCCTCCGGGAATCTTGCTGCAGTGAGGGCAATGACTGAAGATAGGTTCTTGAATGCACTTCTCGCACGCTCGATGAGCCACGCAGAAATTAGGAATGTGAATGCCAGTCTCTTGCATGCATTCGAAATCGAAAAAGATGAAATTGTCTTTCTTCTTGTGACCGTCCTCATTCTCTGGTTGGGGTTGGTATTTTTGCACGTAACATTGGTGTTCCAAGTCCACGATGTGATGACAAATATGACATTTTTTCTTTCCTCGACATACGTGTGCCTTGACAGTATTGGTACATATGCCTTGTCCACAGGTAGGGCACAAGCTCAGGAGTTGACAAGCACATTTCTGCTGTGAACCTTGCGTCTTCAGATGTCGTTGGTAACAGGCAGGGCTGACAAACGTGCGCAGACAAGCAGGACAATGCATTGGTTCTTGCCCTTCGCTCAGACAGGGTTGAGAGGCCAAACATCCTGAGCATTTCGATCCGCAATGTTTGTGTTGCTCTCGATTATTATAACCATGGTCACATTTCTCACAGTAATATTTGTATCCCAGGAATTCGGTGATACTGGTAATGGTATCGAAATGGTCATCGTGATGATAAAGGGGAATGTATTTTCCGTCCTTAAAGTCTTGGCCTCGAAACAACAGAGGTCCGCGCACTTCTTGAGGGTGCACTTTCAAGGTCTATCGTGGAGCTAGGGCATCTTGCAATTTTTGCAGTTCAGGAATGCCACAGGGTGGGTCTTTGGACAGGCCTGTTTGTTGTAACAGAAGTTCTGCTTCGTTTCGTTGTTTGGCTCGGTTCGATTTTCGAATGTTCTCCCAGTCTCTTTTCCATTCTACCGTGTCGTTCTTGTTGGCATAAGTTCGTCCCACCACGATAGCCCTGGCTAAACACATCTGGTCTTAAGGGTTGTTAATTCGGACGAGGCTTGTTTTGGTGTTACGAAGGCCGTCCACCAATAAGACCTTTTTGTGGCGAGTCCCTTGAGGAGGAGAGACGTGGTTCTGTCCAGTGTGGCTTTTCCATCTTTGATGTCAAACTGGTCATTGGATTGTTGTACGTGTTGAATCTTGTACATGACTTTGGAAGCGGTCAATTCTGCAGGGCTGCTAAACTCGATCCAAACAAGGGATTTCAAACCGTCGTGTTGTATGGAAAGTCTCAAGCGATCGTCTTCTTTGGGTTGACATTGTCGCTTGAGTGTGGTAAGCAAAAAATCCCACACCCCGGTGATGAACCCTTCTGCTTTCTTTAAGGGTACGTCGGACTTGAAATCTTTAAACTTCACCGTGTATTTGTAAGCCGTGGTTCTAAATTTTCTAGAGGAGCGCTTTTCTGTCTCTCGAATGGAATAGTATTGTTCAGGGTTAACTAAGGGTGGTGAACTTTGTTTAGAGGGTTCGGATTCTGGTTCACTCATGTCCTCTTCAAAATCACTGGCATGAATTTGTGCCAAGACTTCAGCTCTGGTACGAGGCGATAGATCACGTTTCTGCCTCTTACTTTCTTCTTCTTTCTTCTCAAATGAATTGGATCGTTTCATCTTGATAGCAAAAAGTCAAATGACTAAAATTTAAACACCATGGACTAATTTATAGTCATGGCAGACCAGCGTATATAAAGGGTATATGTCTTGTCCTTTCACTATTCATTTCACTCTCAAACCGAGCACAACGATGGAAGAGACTACCCAGATCGAACGTTTCATCAGAGCGTTGCGAGGGGTCATTAAAAAATTTTCTTCAGACCAGCCGACGGACTACTCTCCTTCCTTTCGAGATAAAAGTGAAGATACTTGCTATATCTGTCAGAAGAAAGGGCATTGGTCCTCAGAGTGTCCAGACCGTCAAAAAAGAAAAAAAGGGGTTAGAGAAGACAAAAGTCAAGATACCTGTTATTATTGTCAAGAAAAAGGACATTGGTCTCCAGATTGCCCTAAGAAACAAGAGGAGCAAGAAGAGAGGGATTCTGGAGAGGAAGAAGAAGAGGAAGAAAGTAGACAGATGAAGAAAAAGAAACAGGAGAAGAAAAGAAGAAGGGAAGAAAGTGAGGATGAAGAGGAGGAAAAGACTGTGACGGTGAATAAATTGAAAAAACAGAGAGAGTAAACAAAGAAACTGAAGAAGTCTATGAACTTTTTAAAGTGCTATGTCGTGAATTGTGAATTGGATTGTAAATATTGATAAAAGAATAAATTAATTATATAAGGTAAGTGTCTTTGAGTTTTGATTTTAAAATAAGAACGTACACTCACACACTCATAAACACGTACTATAGGGGTAAAATGTTTTATTTTATTTTTTTTTTGAGTTTGAATGGATGTTGGCAATTGAAAGTCTATCTCTTTTCGAGAGACGTGGGTGGCCCTGAAAAAGGCCTTTTTTGGTGTAGGGGTGAGTTTAAGCAATCAACTTTAACTGTCTTAAGCCTTTGCCACGGCCAAGGCCTACTTCTGGACTGCGTACTGTTGATGATGATGATGATTTGGTTGAAATCACTAAGGGTGGCACGGTAGGCTTAGTCACAGGGTTGGCGTGTTTAGCTCGAGAAGGTCGTATTCTCTTCGGTCGTAATAAATAAGTCTGATACATTTGTTTCAGACTTCTTAACTCCGCTAAAATGTCTAACAGTACCGTGACCGTTTGATTTTCACACCCTTGTTTCTTTGCTGCTGCTTCTTCTTGTTTTTTTTCTTACCTCTTCTTCTTGCTGTTGTTGCTGTTGGAGAAAAGCTTGTTCCGCTTCCTTTTGCTGTTGCATAAATTTCTCCAATTCTTCTTTCTGTCTCTGTCCAAAATTCTCCACGTGCGGTAATGAAGGAGACGAAGGTTCCGGAACAAATTCTTGCGAGGTAAGAAAATCCACAAAATCCCAATTCACCTCTTCTGAAAGTAAGTCCAGGTTCCCTTGGGCGGTCTCCACTGCTGGTGCACCCCAGCTGATCGTTTTCTGAGTTTCCGTCATGTTGAACAACTGTCGCATGGATTGACTACACACAGGCGCTAGCGAATCTATATAGACCACGTGACGTCACAGACTGCTCTCTTCCGATTGGACGCCCATGACTGAATTTTGTAACGCGTGTTTGGATTGGTCAATGAACTCAATCCGTTTCAATCCTTTCTCTCCCTATAAATAAGCGCAGTTCACTGCATTGATTCACCTGTTCTCGGCGCCTCAACATGTGGACCGATGTTCAATCTTCTACGCTTGTGTCTTCGATGATGTTCAGGACGGACATACCGATTATGTCCGATCCAAGTGGACAGTTGTCCATAGGACCGACACCAGCCTATGGATATGTAGGATTTACGTGGAGAGGCAAGGATGCCTCAAAAGAGTTTTAGTCTATGGACCTACCATTAGACGAAGCCTAAGACGAAGAAGATGTCACAGATGCCCTTTATGTTAAGGGCATATTAACATAAACCCAAAGGCCCTTTTCAGGGCCATTCATAGGTCTCGAAAAGACCTTGAATTTCAATTGCCTAGCCCATTTTTTTTATTTTTTTTATTTAAAAAAAAATAGAGACCCCCTCCCTGTTTCAATTTTTTGCCTGTTCCGTTTCCATAGACCCATCAGGTCGGGACCGTATTAAAATAGGGTCTCGACCCTGTTCCATTTCCCCTTGTCCCTAGATAGGCCCACACAGTATTCCCATGTTCCATTCCCCTTGTCCCTAGACAGGCCCAAACTCTATTCACATGTTCAATTCCCCTTGTCCCTAGAATGGATATTTTTTTTCTCCCATGCTAAATTACATAGTCCCCAGAGTGGATATTTTTTTCTCCTATGTTAAATTTTACATAGTCCCCAGAGTGGATATACCCTTTTTAACATGGAAGTCCCCTAGTCCCTAAAGTGTCCCTATTCACTACTATCCTTGGCTTAAAACAATATTCTCACAATAATGTGCATTGTTCCTTTTCAATGACTGAGTTTTTGACAGCCAAAATACAACTCAAATTATATTCGCGGTTGAATGGAGGCGGAAGCATTTGAAACAATTTGTCCAATTGGCTAATTAGATGAAATACTTTAGAAAACTAAGTACACTGCATGAGAAAATTTAGTCTTTGTCATTAGAAGTTTACTGCTTTTTAACTGAAGTGTAGAGTTTATGAAAGAAAGTACAGCATGAACAATATGACCGCGCGATCGAAATCTAATAGGTTTATTAATAAAAATTTAGTAAAGAACATGGCAACAGCAAGTGGACCAGGAATTACCGAGGCAAAAAGCAATGTCCTGAACTCGAATCCATTTAAACATGTTGACCCGCAAATAATACGAAATCTTAATATATGATATACTATCATAAACAGAAATTAGCTGTGTAAAATGTTCATAAAAAAGACATCAGTCCGGAAGGTCCAAACTCTTACCCTCAAGTATGGACAAAGATCAGTCAAACAATACAAATTAAATGTACACAGCATATACTCATGGACAAAAGCCAATAAAAATACAAATTAAATATAAATAACAACCTATCAAAAACTGCTAGCTCCGCTTGGCCATTTTCACTTCGTAAACTTCAGTGCTAAATTACAAAAAAGAGCCGATAGCTTTCTATATTTTATATGTTTGATATGTCATTCACTGCACTTTAAGAAGCTGGTATTGTCTAGTCTAGGAAAATTTATTTTACATATTTTACTAGCTGCTACTTTTTATATATTTTGTAATGCATTAATTGCACTCTCAGAAGCCGGTATTGTCAAGTCTGGCAAAATAGAGTTTCGCTATTTAAATTACTGCTGAAGATAGTGTGCTTTAGACTAATTCATGCTGATTTTTAGAGCACATGGGCAGCCATTTTGGTTACCTCTCTGCTTAGATCGTGTACAATTTATGCAAGTACACTATCCAAAGAAATTTCAGCCATCGTACACTAAAGTAACATAGAAGTATGTCAACATTCTGTCCACTGGGCATGTTGCAAATGCAAACACCTTCACCTTACACCCCCATATGACAATTGAAAAACGTGTGATTTTTCTGCCTTTTATCACATATGATTTAATTATAGGTTTCTGATAACACTGAGTGAATCAATATCTCAGACATCATCACTTCATAACAGTACTGACAGCCCAGACCAACATCAAAGAGAGCTTACATGTATTAGAGGAAGGGAGTCTACTAGAAGTGGTACAGGAAGGGAGTCTAGTAGAAGGGGTACAGGAAGAGAGTCAAGTAGAAGAAGTACAGGAAGGGAGTCAGGTTGGGGTAGCAGAAGAGTTACAAGGCAAAGGAGAGGAAGAGGAAGTCAAGGACCATCACTTTGCAGGACAAAAGTGGCTACTACAGCTGAAGCCAGAGATCATCAGTTGAAGGTAAACACGATTTTTGTTACCCATTACAGTAAGCTTTTGTATTAAGACTTGTAAATTTATGATTTATTTTTTGTCAGTTGTTTTCATAATGCTGAATTCATTTCTTATAGGAACATGCCAAAAACACCCCAACATAGTCTTTGAAGTGATAAATGGCTCTTCAGTGGAGCAACAGTGATACCATCCAAGACCAAGAGGTGAATCACCAGGTTGGTGCATATGTAGTAACTGCTGTGAAATGCCAACTGATGATGAAAAGCAGTGCTGCAAACAAATAACGCCAAACTGCTATTCAAGGCTTCCTGTAAGCAATTTTTTGGTAAATTGTCATTGTAGTTCTACTTTCCATAAGTCTCGTGACTGTAATCTACCTCAATTTCCCATCCAGAGTTAATATTTTTGTTATTTATAATTTATTATTAGTGAATTAAGCAGCTGATTGAAACATTTGTTTATCATTATATGTTTGCTTCATTGCATAACACAAGAATCATTATTTTCCCACAGTACATTTAATGCTTTTATCTTTTTGGAATATTTTATACTGAGTTTTTTTATAATTTCTGCACGACTTCGACCTGGTTGTTTTAGACGAAGTCGTGCTCCTTGTTGCACAGAGGTATAGGCAATTTTGTTCTGGCAGCAAGAGAAGATAACAATTACAACTGGGGGAAAAGGCATGCTGCTTATAGGCAGTTTATTTTAAGGACTTACAGATACCTTGGTGCTGGCAACAGACATGTCATTTCAAGCTGCTGTGTATGGAGTATAAGGGATAAATACCCAGATTGTTTTGGCCAGTACCGTGGCTTTACTCAAGGAAGACTTGGGTGATCTTTCCAGTGATATGATGTGTGAATAATAGAATCTATATTGAGATTTGCACCAAGACAAGAAAATCCCAATCAAAGGTTGGGATTTCATTGTCTTGGTACAAACACTGACTTAGATTATTTTTCTCACCCAATTTTTCCAGTAAAAAGAACCCTGCAATCTTGCAATATAGTTCAGATTCAATGCATATTAGGCAAGTACTGTTATTACCTCTCACTTTATATAAAGTCATCAGGTATTGTACTCTTGTATTAAAATATGAATAATTACCTAAATATAAAGGAAATAAAGAAAAGAGTTATAATTGTTACATGTTGGAAGTACTGCACAATATTCATCGGGAACAATGTGCTATTGTGTATAAATACAGCACATTGATACAACTATTTGAATGAGGGCAATTGGGTGACCTGTCAACACTAATTAAGTTCATGCATTAGAAAATAGAAAAATAAAAACATTTGATATTGCTGTATTACGGCATTTAATTGAAGGATGTCATATAAAAGTAACAATATGTAATTAATAGCTTATATAATCATAACTTTTAACTTTCATCAATTTGGAAAACATTCTTTGGTATGCAGCTGCATGATACTATGCAGTACAATACTGGGTGCACAATTTTAACTAGGTATATAATGACGTTGAAGAGTTTCTGAATTCGTGACTTACTTGGAAATTTATATTTTCTGTCCTGGAAATGTGGCAAGTATTGCTATTACTAGTGTAGTGGGACGCTACATGGAAATCTCGTGAAATAGCAAGTGCATGAGTTTTCATTTGCAATCTCATTATGATTTAATTGGGGCAGATTCAGATGTTGGAAAAGTTTTGAATTTAAAAAACCAAGTTTGACATAACAAATTTCTGGTTGTTGCTGGCTTTGCAGTAGCTCTTGAGAGAATTTGGTTTGTTTTAACCAGTGATATGTATTGCCTGTGGGTCTGGAGTTCTACCAAATAGATCAACTTTTTGTGTGTGTATCTGTCTTAAAATATTTTGTATGGTGTGTTAACAAAGTTGGAGAAAGTAAGTTGATTTATGAGTGAAATTCTTATATATATATATATATATATATATATATATATATATATATATACATACTCCATCTGGCAAAGCAGAAGACAACAACGGTTTTTCTTTTGAAATGTAGACAGCCAGGCTGAGATAAGAAAAACAACATTAGCAAAACTAGATTTCTTGGTCACATGGGTGAGAAATTCTGTTATTCGGCATACATCTTAATTTTTAATTGAATACTTGTACTTAAATATTATAGATATGTAGTATCTGATTTCAGATATTAATTTCTTAGTAGGATTCTCTTTCTTAGGAACTCGTGATTTTATTTTAAGTTGTATAAAGCATTTCTTTTGCATTATGCAATTTTTATTTTGCATGAACAAGTTTTGTTAACATTATATTAGATACCTATCGATTAAAGAATCATTATATGTATGGCTCTGTTTTAAAAGCAACTGTGAGGAGACCATTTATTGGTATTATACTATTGGTATTATACAGAAAATTTATTAAAAACATAGGATGAATTAAAGTTGACTAGCATTGTCTTGGGATTCAAAGGATGTAAGGCACAACAGTATAGGGTGAACATGATTGTATTCTTGTATGTACACATCAAGTGAAATGATAAATAACGCATATTCATACTGAGTTGAGAAAGGAAAATTTATTGCAGTGTTTCATGAATACAGATCGGTTTGTAAATATCAACAGAACTACAAACACTATGATACTATTCTATCCAGCATAATACTGCTCATTAACTATGGCAGTTCAATACAAACAAAATGGCTCTGGAAACTTCAATAAAGTTTTTAAGACTAAAATACTAGTTCATCAAAAGCGACCTTGAATGCTATATCACATATATGCATCATCTGACATGTGATTACAACTAAATCAAACATACTTGACGCCAATTAAAGCATCAAATTTTCAGTTCTTTCAAATATGTTAATTAACCACACAAATAATAATTCCCTTTATATGAAAACCCAAATGAATGTACACAACTGCATACACTGTAAAACTAACTGTTATATATTATTAAATTTACTAAACTTATATAATTACAAATCTGCGCTTACAGACATAACTTTAATTCAAGAGTATAGTCAGGTATCAAAAACTGATACATATCATCTAAGAATAATTATGGCATACATAGAAAACTCTTTTTCTCTCCACATTATAACTACTGCTACTATATTATATAATTCTCAGAAGTTTGTTTCAAATGTATAGATGGACCTATCAGCTGAAGTCATTGTCAATGCATCTAGAAGTGACTTGACCATCAATCTCCATCTTTACATTAATGGAGAGTTATTTTACACAGTTTATGATAAGAGCATTGTTCCAGAAAACTGACTTTTATATGAGGAACTAGACTACCATTACTATAACAGATTGATTACAGATATCCCAGTCCAAAATACTAGCCAGTTCTATAGAAATTACATTGATGATTACCGACATCCCAGTCCAAAATACTAGCCAGTTCTATAGAAATTACATTGATGATTACCAGCATCCCAGTCCAAAATACTAGCCAGTTCTATAGAAATTACATTGATGATTACCGACATCCCAGTCCAAAATACTAGCCAGTTCAATAGAAATTACGTTGATGATTACTGACATCCCTGTCCAAAATACTAACCAGTTCAATAGAAATTACATTGATGATTACCGACATCCCAGTCCAAAATACTAGCCAGTTCTATAGAAATTACATTGATTACCGACATCCCAGTCCAAAATACTAGCCAGTTCTATAGAAATTACATTGATGATTACCGACATCCCAGTCCAAAATACTAGCCAGTTCTACAGAAATTACATTGATGATTACTGACATCCTAGTCCAAAATACTAGCCAGTTCTATAGAAATTACATTGATAATTACCAACATCCCAGTCCAAAATACTAGCCAGTTCAATAGAAATTACATTGATGTTTACTGACATCCCAGTCCAAAATACTAGCCAGTTCTATAGAAATTACATTGATGTTTTATTATCCTGTGTTGGTTTATATGCTTCTGATTAAAGTCATTATCATTTACTCAATGCCAAACTTTAGTACATCACCTAAACAAACTACTGCCCAGAAACAGAAATTGTACTTAAGCCCAACCCCCACGTGGGTTTCCTATTGCATTTGTTTTAAAATTAGGGTAGCTTGGTACTTTTATATATATATATATATATATATATATATATATATATATATATATATATATATATATAATGTATACATAATTATGCATGTCAAATTTACTTATTTAAGTCAGTATACCATATTTTCCAAATATATAACCTGTTATGAGTAATGTGGATTATATATATATATATATATATATATATATATATATATATATATATATATATATATATACTTATTGTGATTGAATATAACTTATTGTGATTGTTTGAATGTGGTTATCTTTCTAATGTATACCTAATACTATTGATCACGGTTAGTGCCCGCATGCAGCACAAACCAACATTGATGCGATAGGCAAAGGACATTAGAGTTTCAGTTCATTATCAGTCAAATGTCGTATACATAATGAAAGAGGGATACACGTTATTTTCATGAAGTGGCATTAGATTGAATTTCGATATTAGGTATTACACAGGATGATGTATATTTCTGGCCAGCATTCAGTACATGTTGATACACGATCACATATTTTATATTTAAAAAAATATCATAATTTATATTTGTTGTTTATCAAGAAAATAAATATGCACATACGTTCAGGTCATTTCATTATATCGGAATAATTAAGCAAAACCCAACTTATTCATCAGTGCAGTAATTTGTAAATGTGACGACTTCTACAATTTTTATTTTATTTTCCTTTAAGAAATTCAACCCTTTTACAAATCATGCCTTTTCTTAGTTTGTGCTTTTCCTGTCTGTCACTCTTTTGTCCATTGTTCATTGTTATGATGCACAAAATTCTCTAGCTGGAATTTTTCATGAATGTGTATGAGCAATACTGGGCTGAATGTCCAGGGCTGTCCATTCTACCATCCCCTAAAAAGCAGGATGCAGTTCATATTGATTCTAAGTTTCATATAAGCATTTGTAATAAATAATAATAATAGCTATCTTATAATAACAACTGCCATGTTGTTTTTGAGTAACCAATCATCAGAGCTGGGATTTAGCCTGAAATTAATGACTAAATGTTGAAATCCAGCTTTCCCCACCTAAATTTCATTTTCCCACCTAGATTTCAAAATACGCTTACAAGACGAATGATCAAATTTCAAGTCAAAGTGTTAAGATGAGATAAGATACAAAATATTTTGTATAATGTTAAGATATCCCGAGTAACAAAGTAAGCACATTGATCACCTGCATTTGTCTTCGTTCATCTTTCAGCAATAATACTGGTTACAATTTATATCAAAACCACCATGTTGTAGCCAATTCAGCAGAGGCAGTGAACACCATTTCTTGGCACAATGTCCATTTACACAAACCTTTAGATAAATATAAAATCTGATTTATTTTACATACCATGAAGAGTTCTTTTTTATATTTAGTGTGACAGCTTTGTGTAATAAATACGGACTTCTACCTACCTATAAGTTTTATGTTTATTCTGCCATTTACTAAATGTGAGCCCACTAACAATAACAGCTAACATATATGTATGACCACAAGTATAGTATGCATAAACAAGTCTAACAATTCAGTAACATTAGTTTATACCTAGACTGATATGATGACAACATGTATAGTAATATAATGTGAGTAACATCCTCCAGTTTGCAAACTCTGATACATTTCAGAGTACATCTAACAGTTTTGCTGGTAATGGAGTAAATGTATCATTGTAAAAGTAAAAGAAATATTGATAAATCTAATTAAAATCTGATGAATCTTAGAAGACTTAGAAGTGCACTGTAATAAACTAAAAAAGGACTGTCACCAACAAAGTTAAAGGTATCTTCACAGTATGAATATGCAAAATATCAGGTCCTTCTATTTCTGGTTGATCACTACCATCATCCTCATCATGTGTCATCTTCTTTAGCATCTTCCAAACGTTACTGTCTGGTCTTAAAGATAAAAATGAAATGTTTATGACATTTCATAAAATGCTGTAAGAAGAGAAGGTTATATCTTATAAAGTTTGAGTACACAAACCTAATATTTGTTGGATTTCATATACGTATTCAGAGATTCTGAAGAAAAACATTTCCAATGATATTAACAGGCAGCATGATAGTAGCTTCATTATCTTTTCACTATCTATTACACAGTTACATATATGATAACATTTTAATCACATAAAAATTCTTTATTGAAAAGATACTAAAATTTTCATTACCTGAATGAAAGATTTAAACTTGGCTTATAATCTTCATCTGACATATGGTCATCAGCTTCAAAGTTGCTCTCAGAAACTTCCATTGTAAAACTAGAAAAAAACAATAGCGTCAGGTCATGCATAAAAATATTCATTCCCATCTCTCATACCAAGCTTTCAAATTTTGGTAGGTTGGTAGGAAATTTTTGTGTGTGTGGGGAAAGCGCATCAGGTATGGGAAAGTCCAGTTGTTACTATCAAAAGAAAAAGTATGATTAAAAATCAGAAAAATATAATTTTGAGTCAGTGGCTGCTTAGATCAGTTGGACAGGCAAGTGAAAATAGAAAATTCTTCAGAGGCCATCTATTTAGTATGTACACAAAAATCTGGCAAAGCTTGGCCCCTCCCCCGCCCCCATCCCTGTACACATGCATACTTTTTTTTTACACAACCCACCTGCGTATGTACGCTTGCCACACCACCACCACCCAAATTCTATAGAACGGCCTATAATTAATCCACATGGAAATGATCAATGATTAATAATATTAACGTGTTTAACAAAACAGATCGTCCACTGACGTTGAATGTCTGGTTGCATGAAAGAAATAAGCTGCGTAACTTTAACAAGCTTTTCTAGTGTCCGCTATAATTAAAAATGCTGACTGAACCCTGTCAAACAAGTTATGTATTAGACAAATTATTATCGAGGTTTCACCCCCACCCCACCCCTGTTTCCTATGCATATTTACATATCAGTAGACACACCCACATATACGCAAGCGTATGCATTTGGGTTAACCCCCTTCCATGCGTATGTACTAAATGGACGGCCCCTAACTATGGCCTTAATGTGGTTTGTGTTTATAATAAAATGTATTCATATCCTTTCTATGATAGCCAGTATATCTTCATGATTTCAATTATGCACCTATTCTATATTTAACATATATACTATAATTACACATTTGTAACTTGTAGAGAAAAGAAAGCTTTTGTAGGAGCAACTTTCTCATTCATACACAAATACCATCCACTTTATATATATATATATATATATATATATATATATATATATATATATATATATATATACCATTGTTTTTAGTTTAGTTACATATATCATGCATGTATCACAATGGTTGTATTTTAGTTTACTACACAAATACTCTCCTTTTATGTATGTATCACAATTATTGTTGTTAGTATACTTACTTAAATGGGTTGATAAAACTTTTACACTTTTCCATCATAACACTTTCCCTCTCTTGAAATTATTTAACTGTAGACAAGGCTGAATCCCTAAAAACAAAATTTTGAAATTAGTAAATACTAATGTTGAACTTGGAAATCATTACAGTTTTTATCATTTGACATGAACAAAACATTATCATTTATCATGGTTATTATGATGGGAATGAATGAGATATTATAATACTTCAACAAATAATAATAATAATATCAATAATAATAAAAATCATATTTTATTTACAGAGGGTGACTTGTTTAGTTAAGGACTATTCTCCCTTGAGGCCCTATAACTAAAATACCCACTGCATGATGAGGAGCATTCAGTTCTAAAGCAAATATAATTTGCAATAAATGACTCAAGGAACTTTTCTATCTTCTGCTTTAGTTACTTATGCACTCTTTTTTCCCAAATTATTCATGTTCTTTGTTATTTATGTTTACAAATGCCAGCAAATAATTTACAACAAAAATATTAATTCTATTTCATAGTCTAAATATATGCAAGTCAAAATAAAATAACATACCATATTTTTTTTAAAAATGTACAATCTTCACCAACTGAAAAATATTTCACTAATATAGAATGATAAATTTCCATGTAATAAATAAATTCCTTAGATATGCATCTACCAAAACATTTGTAAACAAGTAAATATACATATAAAACTTTAATAAAATGTAGTAATACTTAAACAGCTGCCATATCTGATTCTGATGTGGTTATATCAGACACAGCATGAATAGGTATCCAATGAACTATTGGCCCAGGTGTAGAAATTGTTGCCATGTCTTCTGTGACATTCTTCTGTTTCTGATGAATCTTACCGTTTTCTTTGCACTGCCGTTCAATTCATAACTAATTTACCAAGAAAAAATAAATGTTTCATTAGACACAATAATGCTAAATACTTTACAAACATTTTCATGCATAAAATGTTCTCAACTGTATTGCATTACTTTCCTTTACAATCATTACCATTTACATTATATAAAAACCCCAATAGTGATTGCTTGCCTCTAAATAACTTTTTTTGGTTGCTGCGAAAAGGAAGATGATCCTTAATTCCCCTTTTGGTAGCCTCAAAAACAGCAGCAGTACATGTTATGGTTTACACGTGTGTAAACCGATATGCCCTGTACAGGTTTTATTGATGCTGGGCTGAAACATTTTATTGCAAGATAAATAGAATAATGTCAGTTTATATAAAATATGTTAATTTAAAAGATATGATAAAGAATTAACTATACAGAAATAAATGGCGGTATCACAAATTAGCTGTTCATTGCAAAATTGTGACTCACCTATCCAGCAAGAATTTGTCGACCTCAGGATTAGTTTTCAGGCTTAATGTGGACTTCATTTTACTCCATCGTTCATGCTGGTCACCAAGACATATGCCGTGTTGCCATAATTTTCCCAGAGAGCTTTTTTTAAAATATAATTCTTTTCCCTTTCAGATTCCATAAGTTTTCGCTTTCTACCGACTTCCGATCTAATTGCTTCCTCCATTATTTTTGTAAACACGCGTTTGCGCATGGCTGCAATTCTTGATCTTCGGGAGAGGTAAACTAGGAAGTTACATGAATATGGGCGTGGCAAACAGCGAATTTCTGTCTGCCAGACAATAATGAAGACTCGCGTTTTTTATCACAAACTTTCCGATATTAGCCTGATTTCGGCCTCGGTAAGAGCACGAATCATAATTATTCATCTAAATAAATAATTATGAACTGAAAAAAGAACTTTATAATTTTATTCGTTTTTACTTAGGTCGTATGTCTTTAATTATAGCTGTGTGTTTAGATCATGTACAATTTCCACAGGGACAATATCTAAAGGAATTTCAGCCAATGCACATGATAGTAACATAGAGGTATAACGCTACCAACATTTCTCTACATTGTGCATGTTGCAAATAGAAACAACTTCATCTTACAACCGCTATTCTCTCTCGAAAGTTCATACAATCTGTAGCACAGGTGCTCGACGCGAGTTTGATGTTGAGAAAACAAAAACAATAATCTGAATGACTTTTTTTTTATTTTACAGAGTGAAAAAAAAAAACACTTTAGATTACCCCCATGACCCGTTCTGACACAGGACTCTCTTATATAGTATGATAGAGAGTGTCCTGTCAGAACGGGTCATTGGGTAATCTAAGGTGTTTTTGTCACTTAATGATTTTTTTTTTCTTCCTTCAGATTATTTTTGTTGTTGTTGTTAGCACCTGTGATCTGTAGTGCTCCCCAAAAATAATTCGACCATTCGTAACTTCTCAGTCAATCGTTGTTTTGTAAAATAGTCGTAATTCACAAAAACAGGTATCGACTTGACTTGGTTCCCGGCCTGTAAGTTCCTGTCACCTACTGTAATTATTTATATATATTAAGTATGACAGTGCACCAGTCAAGTATAGACATACATACCGAGTTGAGAATTGGCGATTCTCATATTACATCATTCGGTCCTACTTTGGAGGCCTACCTGAGTTATTTAATCATATGATTGACCTCTAAATTGCGAATGATATTACATAACAGTCATGAATACTTTCCAGATGAATATTGAAAGGTGAGTTTGATAACATTCTGCAGATTTTCTAATGTCCTTTTTAGAAATCAAAAGTATATAAAGATAAGAAATCATTTTTTTTAAGACTGCATGGTCCATAATATTGAGATCCGCTGTTTTCCGTTGGCTTGTTTTCTCAGGATAGTTGCATCACGCACTGTTCGATTATGGATTATTTCTTCACTTAATTTATTTATCAATTAAAGCCTGAATATAATTTTACTAGAGCATATAAATAACTTTTTCAAGTTGTTAGAGATGGTAAAATTTTCGTCCATTACATAATACTGAAAATAAATGGTATTGGCTGGGTGGAGTTGGGGAACCGTTAGTCCTACAGTGTAAGACGTTTAACTTGAAGCACATGTGCTCGACACGAGGTTGATGTTGAGAAGGAAAAACAACCCACACAAAACCCCCACAATAATCTAAAGGAAACAATCATACAGTGACAAAAATACCTTAGATTGCCCCCATGACCCGTTTTGACATATGACCCTCTCTGTCTTAATATATAAGAGAAGGTACGGAACTTCAGATACTTCGTTCCACCCATGACCATCGATTTCCTTCTGCTATTTCCCTTTTTAACAGCACATGACCATACTATATGGCTTGTTTAACTCTAGTCCTACCTGTAAGACCTGACGCTGATATTTATGTTTTGGCACCTAAACAAAATCAAAATGTGCTATGTCTTACATGTAGGACTTACAAGTCCAAGCTCATGTGATAATAAGTATAACCTTTTGAACCAATCATATTTTGGTGTTGACGCATATGCCACATAGTTTACCTATTTTGAAAATAGAGTCACAATTTTGTATACAATGTCTGTTCAGTGAAGAAGACAGTGTCTAATTCTTGCATGGAACAGGATTCCTAAAGTTGAATCGAGGTAATGGTAAGTAAAAACTTACTTTTGCATCTACCACTGTTCTGTGATTCAAGAAGGGATGCATCTTAGAGTCATAAACATGGTACATATAGCTCTTTTTTACTGGTTTTCACATCTGTTACCACTTGTCTCAGAGTAAAAATTCACAAAAATCACATGTTTCGGACCCCGTAATTTCAGTTTGGTACAACGCAGAAAAGTCAATAATGGCTTGATAAATATTTTTAAAAAGTCTCATGAGTAAAACAATCCATAGGGTATTGTTTTGTTTCACAGCATCAAGCTCCCATCGAGCACCTGTGACTTGAAGAATGAAACTCTATTTCGAAGTCATTAATACAGATACAGAAGGCATCGAGCCAGATAACTATTTAATGTGTCATCTTGGAAAAGAAATAATCATAACTTAGTTAAACCCCATTTCTGTATTATTTAAATTAACCTGTCACTTGAAATTCGTTACATGTTCTTATTTAAAGAACAAGTCATACAAGTCGTGTAAGCATTCAGTTGCCTGAGTACTGTGGTTTTGCAGGTCTTGAAGGTAGGAATCGGTGAATAAGTGTGGAAACAAACGATAAACAGATGCCATGTAGATTCTTCCCATGTATAATAGGGACTTGGAACAAATTACCATCAATATTTGCAGAAGCTCCTGACTTGGTATCTCACAAGATGGAGCATTCCAAAATCACATTCTAATGAACTAGTCAGCTACAAGTAAGACCTAGTGATTCTCAGGGCTATTCCATTTGAGGTACCTTATCTCATTGATGCTACGGTAGCTGGATTGATCTGAGTATGAAGGGATGAAAACGTACACTGGCACTCTTTTACTTATTTCTGCCTTTGCTATCATTACTCTTGTGCCTTTCCTGTTGGGGCCCCGAGTGGTCTAAAGCGCTCACCGTTATGGATCACTGCCATCTCACCTCTGTGTGCATGAGTTCGAGTCTTAGGCTCGGCTAACGTGGGTATGTGAGATAGCTTGCTAGTAGCTTCTTGTGGGTCGGTGGTTCTTCCTGGGGTTTTCCAGGGTTCTTCCTCCACCAATTATATTGGCCACCATGTATAGCCTATCTTGTGCTGAAAAATAGCATTAAGCCTTACAACAACAACAACTGACTGTCCTGTCATTTCCGTCTATACTTTATCTTTGACCATACACCACCTGTTGCTTAATAGTCAAGTGTGACTGTGTCAGTGTATTTATGGATAGAAATAGATAGGTTATGCAAGGGAAGTGACTCTGATATTGTGGTTATACCAAAAATATATCTGCACAATGGCCTAATGTTGGGAACTTGATGTATATGTTGCACAAAGTGTAAATCAAGTTGAAAAATGAATGCTATTTCCATGGTCCTCATTCTGTCGCCTGTGATCTCCAACAACAGAAATTATCTGTGAGAATTAAAGCAGTGCACCTGTAGCCACCAGTGATGGGTTAGTGGTGCTGGATTGTCGGTGAGAATGGACCCACCAACATGAGCATGAAAGTACTTGTTGTCCACAAACTGTTGAAACAACTCTTGGTGTTCCAGCAAAAAGTAATACAAAGTACAACAAAGTTTTAAACTCAACACCTGTCAACTGCAAAAGCCACCAGAAAGCAACAACCATTTGTACTTTACATTTTGATTCATGTGCTGAATTTGATCTCTTGCTTCTTGAAAATATAGTAATTATGTGATCTGACTCTCATATAACATCACTGGACAGTATCAGATGACAAATTGGTTAGTTACATTATATAAATTTTAAAAAGATATAGATTTTATTTGAGACCATGTTTTTAAAAAAGTGATATTCATGGGTTTATTTTTAAAAGTGTACTCACTAGCAATCCTAACATTTTTCTGAAATCAGCTGGTGACGCAGAATTAGTAACTTAGGGTCATCCAACGTATAAGACAAACACACTATAGGTGGCGCTATGCAGAAAAATATAAAAAA
Organism: Sinohyriopsis cumingii; assembly: GCA_028554795.2. NCBI lineage: Eukaryota > Metazoa > Mollusca > Bivalvia > Unionida > Unionidae > Sinohyriopsis > Sinohyriopsis cumingii. Next base: position 29,331,320 of record CM068825.1, on the reverse strand, counting down.
CTTTGAATAATGTGATATAGATATAGAATCTGATATATCACAGGAAGCTACAATACTATTTCAGTAATGGGTGTCAGTTTCTTAAATTTGATTACATGTACCTTTTAATGGCAATCGTTGTTCACTTTATTTTTCAGTCCGTATACATCCATATTACTTGGAAAGGTCATTATAAACACACCCTGAAAACAACAGACAAAATCTGTGCTGAAGTACCTGGACAGTTTTGGACGAAGTCAGCTTGAAGGTGTGATCCAGTTCAAACCAGATTGAATCTTTCATGCAGATGTCATAAGAAAAGCTGTTGAAGGCCTGAGACGGTACATATTTTGTAAACCACACTCCTAGAATTTCATCATTAATTTTTATTATAATAAAAGGTTAAGGTATCAGATCACCAGCAGAATTGAATTGATAACAAAGGAGTGATAGCAGTGGTTTTTAACCTGTGTTGGAGCATCAGACTCGTAATCCAAGGGTCATAGGTTCAGTACCCACCCTGGCCATCCAGAGTTAGCTGCCTTGGTGTGTCCTTGGCACTTAACTACCATTTCCTTGTCATGATATGTGCTCCAAGTGTCATTAAACAAAAAAAAAACTGTTCACTATCACTCATCAAATTACAAGCTATATATCAGAGTAGAAGGGAAGGTTTAATGCTGATTTTGGTATTGATATTAACAAAATGTTTATATTTTAATTTAAAATGGGAAACAGAAAATGTACATTGCTTTCTCAAAATATTCTGTTCAGTTGACTTCGGCGTGTCATCTTGTTTAGCACAAATAGATCTTAAGCAGTAGGGCAAGTTCACCAATATGACTCTGATCAGATTGCTCAAATCGATATTTTTCAGCACAAGATAGGCTATACATGGCGGCCAGTATTAATGGTGGAGGAAGAACCCAGGAGTACCCCAGAAAGAACCACCAACACATGAGAAGCTACTGGCAAGCTTTCTCACATACCGACATTGGCCAAATCCGAGGCTCGAACCCACGCAGATGGAGGTTTTATTTATGCGATTGACATGGTCATCCCACTTTTGATCTTTGTTGTAGCACTAGGAAGCGCAGAATAAACATTTTACTTACCTACTTTATTACAGTTTTTCAATTATTTTTTCTTTATTTCTACCATTATTTAATTCTTTATCGTAGATTCTGTTGTTGTTGTAGGGTTTAACGCCATTTTTCAGCACACGATAGGCTATACATGGCAGCCAGTATTAATGGTGGAGGAAGAACCCGGGAAAACAATGGAAAGAACCACCGACCCACGAGAAGCCTCACATACCCACATTGGCTGAATCCGAGACTTGAACCCACGCAGACAGAGGTGAGATGGCAGTGATCTGTAACAGAGAGCGCTTTAGACCACTTGGACACTCAGGGCCCCCATGAAACTTTGGATACTTTCTACAACAATATTTTGGCTATATAAGCAAGGACAAAGATATCTGATAATTTTATATATTAACTTCAGCAAAACATGTCTATGAAAAACAGTTATGAGTCAGGTGAAATGTTTTCTTTTTAGATAAGTGTCCTTCATTCACATGCAGTTTTAATGCATGTACTCTATGCAGCATTTAATTTTCTCTGATAAAATCTTTCCCTGACATGAGCACAATGGAATTATTTATAGTAAGTAGTTGATAACTTTTATTGATTTTATTTTTTTACTCCTCATGTTTGTCAGAGAGGAGTACTTTATATGCAAGATGCCTATAAGGATTTTATTTGGGCTTCCTGAAAGTGTCCTTTAAGGCAGTTACATTACATTGCTACTAAAATACCAAAAGCTGTTCTTTCTTCATTTCAGGCAAAATTGAAGTTTGTTTAGAGACTTCATAATTGCTCAGTTCATCGGTGGTTGAAAGAAAAAGCAGTTCATCCTCATGAATAGATCTGATGTATTGAATAGGATGTGTACTGTAATATTGAAGAATGAAAGAAGGAGGGTGTTTAATTGTTATCTTTCTCCTGGTAAGATTTATACTGTTCGAAAATGTATCTAAAATTGTACATTTTTGGGACCCCTGTCCTTTGTTTTGTCTATGTCTCTCCTATTTTGTCATACTTTGTAGAGCATGAGGCTCATAATTCTAGGGTTACATGTTCAATACCCATGCAGACCAGCCTGGGCCAGGTCCTTCTGTGTGTCATTGGGAAAGGCACTTCACTTCTCTTTTTGTGGCATGATGTACACTAGAAATAAGATCTCTACAAGATTTTGAAAGTTTTAGTCCAGTCCTAAAACTTACAGACCCAACACTACTCATTTTTTTCCTGTGCAGTGATTCAGAACGGTATGTGCATATTATTGTGTAATCAATGTATACATTATCAGATTTCTAATGCTTGTTTATTGTGAAATTTTTTGTATGATAAGATTCAGGCACTTGATAAATGTGAGTGTCTGTGATGTTACAACTATAACAGTCCTCAACGCCTTTACCTTCTGTTCTCATTCTTTAATTTCACGTGTAGCTAGACTGAATTACAGAAAATGTTAAACTTTCATTTCTATATAAATTTATCTAATTAGCATTATTCCATTTCAGATTAATACTTTTTCAAGACACATGAAAAATAAACCAATGACCATATTCCTTTAACTTTTTTCATTTCATCTTTAAGCAACACAGCATACAACATTCATTTTTTTTCTATGAAAAAATTTATCAGATATCTCCAGAGCAGTTTAAGAGTCAAAATCCTTAAGTTCTGGACCTCTTGTTTGTTGGGTTGTCACTGTTTGTTTTCTCATTTTTTGGCCCATGGAATTGTTCCATTCCGTGAGTCATTACATGAATTGTTCTATTCCATGAGTCATTACATGAATTGTTCTATTCCATGAGTCATTACATGAATTGTTCTATTCCGTGAGTCATTACATGAATTGTTCTATTCCGTGAGTCATTACATTGTTATTGTTGTTGTTGTAGGGTTTAACGCCATTTTTCAGCACACGATAGGCTTTACATGGCGGCCACTATTAATGGTGGAGGAAGAACCCGGGAAAACCCAGAAAGAACCACCGACCCACGAGAAGCTACTGACAAGCTTTCTCACATACCCACATTGGCTGAATCCGAGACTTGAACCCATGCAGACAGAGGTGAGATGTCAGTGATCTGTAACGGAGAGCGCGTTAGACCACTCGGCCACTCGGGGCCCCAGACATTACATGAATTGTTCTGTTTGAGTCATTACATGAATTGTTCTATTCCGTGAGTCATTACATGAATTGTTCTATTCCATGAGTCATTACATGAATTGTTCTATTCAGTGAGTCATTACATGAATTGTTCTATTCCGTGAGTCATTAAATGAATTGTTATATTCCGTGAGTTATTACATGAATTGTTCTATTCAGTGAGTCATTACATGAATTGCTCTATTCCATGAGTCATTACATGAATCTCTGAGCGTCTTCGGCATTCTGTTTTCTTTATCAAATCAAGATGCATCTACTTATTTCTGTTGGTCATGAGCAGTCTTATGCTTGTCTCCATAGAATATAGCTGTCATCGGAATAGTACAGATATGATAATCACTCAAAATTAAATTATATCTGTACATGACACCAAAAAGCTTCTGATTTTATGCCAATTTATGATAATTAATGTGGGAATTCATATTACTCTGACAAACAAAATGAAGCCCCAAAACCTTGACCTTATGTTTTGTAATATCTTGTACAGTAAAATGCAAGTGTTCCAAAAATCATGTAAGGATTAATACTATAATGGATTAAAACTACTGCAACGTTTATCCAAGAGAGATGTCAAATCATGTATGTATTTAATTGGTCATTTGATCAAAATGATCATGATGAACTGACAGTTAACAAGTGTCTTAATCTCCTTGCTTGTTAAGATCTAATCTATATGACTTCATCTAATCCCATTACATTGGCTTGAACTTTGTATGAGAGCTTGCAGACTACACGATTCACTCTCACACTGTCAAAACAGATGAAATAAAAGAGAAGTTTAGTGACAGAAAAACTTGCGTGCTGAGGACTGAGCTGCTGGAATTTTCACCTGTCCAGCAATAAAAAATATGCATATTTGTGTACGATTTTTTGGGGGGAGAATGTTGAATAATGTGCTTACAAGGCATTTAAAAGGAATAAAAACCAAATCAAAAAATGATTTCTTGCACACTATAATAAACATGCATACATTATAGTATATTACAATATTGTATATGCATGCAATACCCAGGAATATTCCTGTGTTCAGCTTGTAAGAAAACTATAACCGATACAATTAACTGGGATTCATTTAACTTCTAAAATCTACTTGGCTAATTTGTAGGGAGCACTCTGGCTTCAAGGCAAGTCTGATCAGCACCATTTTTAAAATATAATTTTTTGAAACAACTCGCCATAAAATATGATGGAAAATATTCTGATATAAAGGTTTATAAAATTTATTCAATCCACTGAAAATATGGCCACCATCATGGCTTAGGGGGCCTTATATTTTATATAAATGATGCTGATCCACATTCATGTGTGGCCAGCATTATTAATAATAGGAAAGCCTTTAAATGATCACTTGTCAAAATCTGCTCAGTAGAATTTGACAAAGCTTTCAGATTTGTATCACTTATACTGATCCACCATCAAAGATGACCACCATTACTAAAAGTACAAAAACCTTAAAACCACTCGACAAATGGCAACCATTGCTAAAAAATAAAATTATAGAAATATTTAACTTAAAAATTTCCTAACAGAATTAACCAAATTTTACAGAAAACTTTCTGGCATAAAGGGCTTTCAAGTTTGTACAAATAATGCTGATTCATCATTAAATAAAACAAAATACTCTTGTAATAACTTAAAACTGCTCCACAGAATTCAGCCATTTTGGACAGAAACTGTCCAAGCTTGTAAATCTTTTCTGGTTTATACAAATGGTGCAAAATCTGCCAACAAATATCACCACTTAGAAAAACTTGAATGCGACTTTATCTACTACTAATAGAAAAACTGTTAAATGACTGAAGTACTTCTCATTAGAATTTGATAGAATGCATCATGACATTAAGGTCTTTCACTATTGGAGAAATTATGCTGATGTTATTGTCTTTAGTTATTTGATGGATGTCAGCTAGTTAATAATCTAAAGCCTTCTTAGGCTTCTTGATTTTGAATGGGACTCAGATTCAAATATGACATTTTTTTCTGCTCGAAGAGCAATATTGAGAGATGCTCATCCCATTAGAATATTTTTTGATGACCTCCAAAATTTGCATGTTTTCTATTTTTTATTAACTTACCTAGTTAGCCTAAGGTTTGTCCCTATGACCATTTTCCAACTTGCATCTGACAACAACTGCTACTTTAAACTTTTTATTAAAATCACTGGAGCTACTTTGGCCACATTTGGCAGAGAACACTTTGGCTTATAGGGTTTTCAGTTGCATTTTTTTAAATTATGCCAATCAGCCATCTAATATGGCCTCCATTACAGAAAAATAGAAAAACCTTTAAGCAACTTCTCCAGAATGCCACAACATAATTTCACCCGATTTGACAGGAATCATAAATACATGAAGGCTTTCAAATTTATTTAGATTATGATGCCAGTCTGCTGCCATTACTAAAAACAAAACTGTCATGTGATACTTATCAGGAATATTTTACACGAAATTATGCAGTCTAGTTTTGGTTCCCTGTTTCTAGGTCATTTTATGTGAAGTTTTATCTATATGAATGACGCCGCTCCTGAGGCGTAGTGGTTAGAGCATCCACCTTGGATGCAGGAGGTTGTGGGTTTGATCCCTGGCTGAGTCATACCAAAGACTTAGAAAAATGGTACTTACAGCTGCCTCGCTTGGCGCTCAGCATCAAGAGGTTAGTGTTAGGACTGGTCGGCCTGGTGTCAGTATAATGTAACTGGGTGGGACATCATGCTACATGTCTGCGGCATGATGCCTCAGTGCTAAACATCACAACCAGTCTTGAAAGACCATAACTTTTTGGCAGAATGGATGGTCTTTCAAAAGAGGTTCTACTCTACATTATAAAAATTTACCACTCTTGGTTGACGAAGGTGGGGCTGTGTACTCTGTCATAGTGAAGAGGCTAATAAAAGAAAACTTTGAGGTACCTAAAAGTGAATGCTTTGTTAATGAAATCTGCTGATATGATGACAGAAAGACTGTAAATTTTACGTAATCACTCACAAAGTTAACATGACATCCTTCGGACTTTATTTACTTTGTGAGTGATTAGATAAAATTTACACATTTATAAATATCCAACCATGATCATTTAATCCTATATTAAAATAATTGAAAATACCATTTAAAATTCTAAATTTGTAGCCTTGAAATATGATTTTGTAGTAATCAGGAAGTAACATCAATTAAGGTATTTTTGACAGTAATTGATTAAATTGCAATTATGTCTAATACGTTTGTTATTGTAGTTGCTGTAAGGGTGTAAATATCATAATGACAATGTTAACATAGTTTAGCGCCCCCATTTGTGTTTCCAATTGCATTGATTTTAAAATTAGAGTTGGTAGGTAGTGTTTAAAGAAAAAAACAACATATATTATAATGATTTAGATATAATGTACTAAGCACTTCAAGTACTGGGCTACATTAGATGCATAATCAATTTTGAGAATTTTTTTTTTTTTTTAAATTTGTACAGGGTGGGGTGAAGTACTATGGTCGGCAATGAAAGATTTGGCTGGTCAGCCGACTGGAAACACATTTGCTGTTGTTGGGCCTTATAATTGATCCTAATGGACCACTGACCAATTGGACAGTGAGTCATCTGACATTTGTACATTGGACCACTGACCAATTAGGCTTGGAACTATTGGACAGTTGTACATTGGGCCACTGACCAATTTGACTGCAAGCCATCTGACAGTTGTACATTGGACGACTGACCTATGAACCATCAGACAGTTTAAATTGGACCAGTGACCAATTAGTCTGTGAGCCATCTGACAGTTGTACATTGGACCACTGACCAGTTAGAATGTTGACTATCAGACAGTTGTAGATTGGACCAGTGACCAATTAGTCTGAACCACCAGACATTTATGCTTTGAAAAAATGAAAATTAACACATTTGTAACTTACATATTGTGGTAATTGATACCTTTTCTGAAGTTCTGTAATTTACTTGTTATACACAGGTGCATCTGGGTCTTGTGAAGTTTTTTTCTGAGTATTGTAAAGGCACATGAAAGTATATTAATATTGTTATACACAGGTGTACCTGGGACTTGTGAAGTTTATTTCTGAATATTGTAAAGGAATTAGAAAGTATATCAATATTGTTCTACACAGGTGTACCTGGGATTTGTGAAGTTTATTTCTGAGTATTGTAAAGGCATTAGAAAGTATATCAGTATTATTCTACACAGGTCTACCTTGGACCTTTATTTCTGAGTATTGTAAAGGCATATGAAAGTATATTAATATTGTTATATACAGATGTACCTGGGACTTTTATTTCTGAGTATTGTAAAGGCATATGAATGTATATTAATATTGTTATACACAGATGTACCTGGGACTTTTATTTCTGAGTATTGTAAAAGCATATGAATGTATATTAATATTGCTTTTTCTTATTACAGATATGCATTGAATCCTGTTCAAGCCTTGACTATGAAAATATTTGTCATCACCATTTCTCGCAGGGATGTCCAGTTCATGATGGTGGATCATGGCAGTGTGCTAAAATTTTGACTAATTGTTCTGGAGATCAATTCAATCGATATCACTGTGTCCTCAATTCAACAGGACAGCCTTTTGAGGTTAAACACATATGTGCCCCTCTTTCAAAATGTGTTAAAGGTAATTCATTGGTTTTCTGTACTGCTTGGTTTCCATTTTCATTGCAATTGGGGTATTATTATAGAGTGAACATATTGTTAGCTGTAAGGGCTTGAAAAATATGAAAATCTGTTATGTAGGCAAAATTAAATTTTTAAAATTTCCACACAGTTTTAATTTTCTTTAAAATTTAATAAAATATTTAGCACAATTGACATATTAACCCCATTTACCCATCTTAAAACCTAATGAAGTATGGACATAAAAGATATATAGATTTGGTCCGACCAGTAAATTGTGTCTGGACTATCCTGCAACCTGTTTAAGAGATTAAGGTAAAAATTAGAACAGGATTCTAATTTAGACAGCATGTATTAGTTTAAGCTTATATACATTGTAGCTAGAAAGAAATAGAGGGGTACCCCATTTCACCCACTTGTGCACCTCTCTGCCCCTCCAGAGGGTCCCTCACTCTTCTTGAAATGAATAAATGGCATCTTTAAACACAGTACGTTTACACATGATTCAGAATCTGTGATATCTTTACTTTGAACAAATAAGGCATTACATTTTCATCAAGAAAGTCAGAGGTCTTTAAAGCAGTTGTATTCATATGTAAATTTCTTATTTATAATATTGGCACATGGGTATTAAATGATATTGTGTAGAATATAAAGTCAAATATACATAGTGTAAGTTGTCAGCTTGTTCTTCAAGAAATGCTCCTAACTCCACTGCATTGTAAGAAAATACTAGTTGGAAAACTGGATAAGGTACATTACTTAATTCAGGATGCCAGACTTTTTGGCAGGGATTACACGTTTTATGTGTATGTGCCCATATGATCAGATTCATGAAACTTGTGCAGTTTACTGTGTTATCAAGCCAAGATTATACCTTGTATCCCAATGTGCAGTGTCTGTTGTTTTAAAAACTGTTCGACCAGTTTGTTATTCAAGCATTCAGGCATCAAGGCCATTACAGTTAACACCATTATGCTGACCTCATAACTAATGAAGAACAGATTTTGAGTACTTTTAGCAAAAATTACTTGATAGAATTAAATCAAATTTGATAGAATGCAATCTGGCAGTAAGACCTGTTAATATTTTCTTTATCAAAACTGTCTGAGAAAATTGCTTTCACCTTGAGAATTGTCTTTGTTGACCGATTTTGTTTGTGTGCACCTCACCGTTGGCACCATTTTATGTTGGGAGTGGAAAGGGTACAGATTTGTACAGAATATTTTCCTCTCCACCTTTCAGTATTGCCACTGTTTTATGTGAACAAGAAAAACAAGTTTTTACTGGAATAGGTTTTAGAGCCTTGTCTACTGGAGAAAATGTATTGTTGTTTTCAGTCATTGTGCATGCTTGCAGCACATGAGACAATACCTCCTGATAATCCAATCCAGGGCTGTCAACACAATAAATTATTTTGTTTATGATCTACAAGCATTCATGAATAATCTAATGAACAGTGAAAGAGACAGGTCATTCTTTTCATGTTTTAATATTAAAAACAGTTTACTTTTTTTAAATCCTAAAAATCACTGAACAGAATATAATAAATTCAACATAAAGCATCCTGGCCTGTTGGCATTTCAGTTCTTTACATATAATGTCAGTCCGCCTTCCAAATAACCACTGTTGCACAAAATAGAAGAGCCTTTAAATGGTTTCTATTAAAGAAACTTTTCAGTAGCTGCATTTGACAGAAAAGAACAGGAAACTTTCTGTCATGAAATCGTCCGAAAAGTATAAATTATACCAATTTGCCATTAAATGTGGCAGTAGGGACTCAAAATAAATAAACACAACAACTTTTAACTACCTCCTCACATGACCAGTAAATACAGTTGTATAAATTCTGGCCATCTGCTCTTACATTTGACTGTCAGGTATATGTTTGCTAGTGAGCCACTTTGGCCTCATCTTACAGTGTATACCAATGATGTAAATCTACCTTTCAATGTATCAGCCATAGTTAAAAACTTTTGTCCAATATTTTAACAACTTCTTTTCAATAATTGACTTATATAGACCAGAGTTGAAGGAAATACTATTGGCATAAAAATGCATTTAATCTGTACAAATTTGTTCATTTTCCCTCAAATAGTGTTGTATTTAATAAAGATATACAAAATCTTGATGCGACTCCATGCAAAAAAAAAAGCTTTCCAAATTTTAACTAGATATCCTAACATTTAACCAAGATTACCCAGTTCGGTGTTATAACAATAGGCCAGGGGTCTCAAATTCAAACCACTCAGAGGGCAGCATGAAGGCATTTTCAATGACCAAATGGCTGCACCACCTTTGTTATCTCTCCTGTCACTTTGTGACACCAATCATTTTGCAGGCCACAGGATACGGCGGGCCACCTGTTTGAGACTCCCTCGAATTGGCATTTAGGTCAATATCATCCAGGTGAGCAATCTCAGGCCCACTTGGGTTTCTTGTTTCTCTTTTTCCAGTGATATACTAAATATTTTCCTTTACGTTCTTACAGGAACGATACCTGTCTATGACAAGAGAAAGGATATAATATCTTGCCAGCCATGCCGTGATGGTTATTATCAGCCGTATGACACATGGTCTGATGAGACACCAGAATGTTTACAGAAGCATAAATGTGAGCAGGAGGGAAATAAAATTGAGTGTGACATAGACACAGGATTGAGTAACACCCAGGATGTGCATTGTCGATGTGATGCCAGAAACAATTATATTCTAACAAATTTTGAAATAAGGGGAAAGTGTGTTGAATGGGCCCATGCCACATGCTACTTCCATCCATGCCCTGGTGGTCAAGAAAGACTGTCAAGTAAGTGTTTCAGAGTAGGTTTGGTTGTTTCCCCACTATTATTCATGCAAGAGTTGTTGGCCCATGTCCTTATATGCTATATTCCTTATTTCCTTATTGTAGATATATATTATGGAGGCATTGTGTCCCCTAACAGCTTTATGTATACTGGACAAAATGTTGATCAGATTTTGTTCAAATATTATTCATTGTAATTTTTATTTGAACCACCACTGATACAGTGTGACCCCGCTATAACACGGTAGTTGGGAGCCATAAAACCAGACCGCATTATATACCGAACCGTGTTATATGCAACCAAGCCAGTTAGCTGAAGAAAATGTACCCCCCCCCAACAAAAAAAATAATTGTGGGTGTGTGTGTGTGGGGGTAATAAATGCGGGTGGTAAAATACATGCTTCGTCGGCACAGTTAACATCCTGAATTGATGCATATTAAATGAGAAATACACCTGTAGTGAAAACAGAGAAGACATAATATAATAGTTTACTTTATTTAGAGAACCATGAATTGGTACATATACGTGAATCCTGTTTATATATAAATGTCTAATGTATAGCATGAATAGAGTATCAACACCGTGTACTCACCTGCGAACCTCATCATGTACAGTGAATCCACAATGCAAGTGATTCTGTTGAAAATATGCACACACAGCTTTAAAATATTCATTAATTTTGTAACAGGTCATATTGGTCTGAATTCAGTGGAAAAACATAGCACAATCACGTAACGAATGACGAAGCACATTAACTTTGAACTATGATCCAAGCCAGTAAAAGTTAGTTTGCGTTTTAAGCTGCCGTTGGCATAAACTTTTTCCCTACAAAAAGGAAACTTTCACAGCACAGTTAACATGTTCTAGTCACGTTGGAAAATGCAAAAATCCATCAGATTCCATCACTTTTATTTAAGTTTGGTACTGACTTCCTTTGAAGAAAAGTTCTTTGCTGTTACTGAAAGGATGTAGTTGGCTTTCTTTGATGAAGGGTGCATGTGCTATTGAAGTCACCACTAAAGGACAGCTTTATAGGACCAAACGAATGCCCATTTCTTATTGTGGCGGCAGCATCAAATAATTGTATTGCATGATTGAGACTGGTATTTTTTCCATTTGCTGAGTACGTTTTCATAACAGTCGGTGCTTCAAAGGTAATCTGTTTCCTTTGAAATTTCAGCAAACTATTTTATCTGGGTACATTTTTAAAAAGGAATTGGCCATTGTTTAGACTATTCTAGTTACTGTCCCTCCATGCCTACTGAATAAACCAATAAGTAAGATGTATTTTTTTACAAATTATTTTTTTTTACATTTGTGGTAGCAGCGTGATGCTGCCTTCCACGCATGCGTCTGAAAATTAACAAAGGGTCAATGGACGATAGAGACACAAGTGTTCTGATGACAGGGATTATTACAGAAAACGTGAGCTTTCTGAAGGATTTAATTCTGAGTGAAACGAAGAGGAATTTTACTTACCATCCACATACAAATGTCAGTCTTTGTAAATATATTAATTACTAGCAAGTGGCCAAAAGTCCGATGAAGGATAGATTATGAGACAATGCCTCATCCGGTTGATCTCCGTTACCAGAAATATCGACAACAAAAAAGTGGATATTTCACAACATACAGAACTCATGCTGCATGTCAGGATAAGCGGATTATGATATAACAATGCACTGTTTAGATGGTTTGTCAGTATGGACAAAGAATTTGTTTATGTAACAATAGATAAATTTCAGTGCATTTTATATCCAGTTTGCAGCTTCTTTTCATGGGGCCTGTGAATTTCTGCACTCCAAACCAATGGTTGTGTATAAAAGTTTAAACAGCCAACAATGTCACACACAAATAAAAAAAGCCACATGGTATGTTTTGCAGCCAATAGAAAAAACAGTCGAAGTTTGCGACATTGGCGAAGACCTACACAACCCCAGAATAAACTTTTTATGCGGTTTTTCTTCCTCTTACTTTTAAAAAGAAGAAAAAATACTTTTTCGTGTACGAGAAAAATACTTTTTCGTGTACAAGAAAAATACATATAAAATTTCAGGAGCCAAGCCACAGTCGTCTTGTATTATTCATACGTCATCTCTTCCCCAAAATGATAAGCAACTTTTTACGTTTTTTTCGTACATTTTAAGATTATTTTTTTTTGCACAAGAAAAATACATGTATATGAAATTTCGGGAGCGACCGCATTATATCCGAATTCGCGTTATAACGGAGCGCACTATAGCAGGGTCACACTGTATTTAGATGTTATGTATATTTAATTTGTATGGTGTGTTGGCTTTTGTCCATGATAATATGCTATGTATATTTAATTTGTATTGTGTAATTGACCTTTATCCATAATGGAGGGATTGAGTTGTACCTGCTTGACTCCTGTCTTGTTATTTTGCAAACAATATATTACATAGCTAATATTTGGCTTTGATTTTAGATTATAATTGAAGGTCATTATTACTTTTAGCTAAACATGTCTACAGATGTTGAGTTCAAGGTCTAAGTTTTCTTAGAAATTTAGAATGTTCTAGAAGCAAGTTGTTTATGAATAACATTCTGGCTCTGTCATTATGTCATAGCTTTTTGTATAAATGTTGTATACTTCAGAATTATTCATTCCATATCTTAACATCAGTCTTAATGGGATAAATTTTAGTTATGTACTTTTGAGAAGATTTTATTTATTTATCTAAATTATTAATTGGAATTACAAAATGCTTTTAAATTTAGGACTTAACCACTGTTTTCGAATTGTTGTGAATTGATTTAACAACATTTTTGATTATATCATTGTGATACATCAAGACTGTTGGCACATTAGCAAATTTGAAACTACTGGCACATCAGAAATTTTAATATTGGAAGTCATTCAGAACACCACTGGATTTGTTTTGGAACAGTCTATACTTTTGAACTTGTGAGCAAGTCCTATTCAGTAATGCATCATAGTGGGTTTTGTCATTGTTTCAAGGAAGTAAGGGGATGTAATTTCATAGAGTCATGAATGGCATAGAGTCAGATTTCTTCAGCAACAAGTAATTTCAGTGACTGACATGTAATTATATTTATTTGTTCTAGCTCGTGGTGACTGGCATGTGATTATATTTATTTGCTCTAGTTCCCAAAGTACTCATATTTATTGCTGCAGGTATAACTTATGTAGGTGCACACAATGTAGGCATTTTAGGAAATCTTTTGGTATGTAGAAGCATAAGGATATACTTTTCCCATGTGAAAGTATTGGATTAAACAAAATATGAAAGTTATTTTGCCAGTAAGCTTCTATATTTCATGCTTAAGTACGTAATAAAAATAAATCTTGTTTTACCTTATGGCTGCTAAGTTTTTATGAAATTCTATTTTTGCTACTGCTTTCTCATTCTCCATTGCATGAAAAAAGAGATGCATTGTGGTCACCAGAAGTTAAGACTTTGAGGTAATTTTGGTTACTGCTGGATTTTTTTGTGGAAACATTGTAAAAGCAAGAAAAAGAGTACCTTACTATGACCTGTGCTATATTGTTTGAATTTATCAGAGTAATGTGAAAGCATGCACTCTAAATGCCACCCTTTTAACTTGTCCATTTGAAACAAGTAAACACATTTCATCAAAACCTACCTCTTTTTACTTGTCCATTTGAAACAAGTAAACAATTTTCATCAAAACCTGCCTCTTTTCTTCAGACTACAGCTGTGTTTCGGTATGTCCACAGGGTCAGAAGCGTGATGATAAGGACATATGCATTTTCGTGTAAGTTATTCTAGAACAGCCTTAAAATCAGCTTTCATTTATTATGGACTTTTCCACTGTGAAGTATTGACTTGTAAAAAAATGCAGTACTGATGCATTGCCATTAACAAAATGATAGTTATAACATGAACAGTACCTTTAATATTGAAATGAAAGAAATTAATGCCACAGGAACAATCGTCTTCGGAAAGAGTTTGTTACTTGCGGAGATGTATCCAACCACCTTTACTTAATTTACCTTGAACACTACTTTAGGAATGACCTTAAACAAACATATGATACAATCCTGGTAGCAGTAACTTACATTTGTTGTTAATGGTGCATTAAAATATAAAAATGCATCCCTTGTGAAATTGCATGCTTCTATGTAAACATGAAGCAAAATCCTTACTTATAGCATGTTATCAGGTAAACGCTAAAAGCATCAACAAGAGAGAATTCAGGTGTTACAAATTTAGTAACCTTGGCACCTAATTGGGGAGTAGGAAACCATCCCATGTTTCTTTATGATCTGAGAATGAAGAATGGTTGAGATGCAATGAGGCTATAACAGTTAACTTGCTAAAATTATATGTACAAAACTAAAGCAATACTGACACCAATGCTGGGATAGTATCATGTTCTCAGGATCAGTATTGTCTGGCTGGTATTAACTTAATGGAGCATTGGGAATGCTTGACAACTTAAATAAACCTACCTGTCAATGAAACCTTCTCATTAAAAATATTTATGAAATCCATTTGTTAAACTTGCTTTATTTTACCTGTACAGAATGGACACCTGGTCAACAAGGACAATATTTTGTTGTCACTTGAGTTCCCTTTACAAGCAGGTTATACTGTACACCAACCTATATTTTAACCTTGACGTTTTAGACTTAAAGATGAAGGCTTATGAAACCATTTTGCCTGCTTCATCTTAATGAATTTCATTTTAAGAATTAATTGCTTTTTTTTTTTTTACAGAAGCTTGGTTAATCAGACTACACCATCTTTTAATGACAGCTTGATAATGTCAGGTAAGATTTTATTTTCCATGGGCACATTCTTAAGTGGATCTATCTTTCTTTTTGTTTCACTTTGGAATTCTTGAAGGCTCTAGAAAATACAACTCTGTCCTTCCCCTACAGATATGGAAACAGTATATAGTATTTCTTGTGTCCATCCATCTGTCTCGTCTACAGTTTTGTGTTTGGGTCATTTTGGCAGGGTATTTTTGTTCCATGATCACATTGATATATGGGTTTATTGTACTGTGCCATTCTGCATTTTGTTTGGAAACTGGACCTGATGTAAGAATTTTAGGTTGTTTAGAGTTTTTGGTATAGAAATATGTTAACTATTTACCCAAACAAGCCCCAATCAACAGAATCAAATAGAATGAAACTAAAACCAGTAGCAGTAGTGTAGCAATGGCATATGGGACCATGCACAGTGAACAAGAATTCAAATCACCAAGTCAATATAAAGTATAAGGAAAGCATCTATAACATTACAGTGATATTATAACACCATTCATAAATCCATGAATAAATACAATCATTACTGTACAATGTTGGTCAAGGACATATCATTTGTGCAGGGCCTACTCTAAGATTCTTAAATGTGGAATTCACTCAAAGTTCTAAAAATAATCACACTAATAAATGCATGCAAATTGCACATAGCAATGGCAAGCTGTACCTCTGATTACTTCTGCTTAACAATAATCTGACTCGAGTCAACCTATTTGCTGAAAAGCATGACTAATACTTCTTATCTGCTTATTCTTTTATGAATTTTACGTCCGTCGCTATTTTAAATTTCATGCTCTGTAATGTAACATAGAGAAATTTCTGCTAAACGTTGTACATATGAGCATGGTTCCATTTAACATAACTTATATAAAGTACAAAGGAAAATTATTGATTCTTTTAAGCCCTTATCTTCATCTAAGGATATCTATTGATAAGCCAAGTATGTCAGAAGTGCATGGAGACACACAAATGGAAACCTCTTTCCAAACTGTGCAAATCAAATGACCCCACCCACCAATGACACTTTAAAAACAGACTATTTCATTATGGAGGAATTTTTTTCTTATTTTACCACAAGATCATTTTCTTTTTTTTGCTTATATAATGGTTAGAATTAGGTTTATTTCTGCAAGCCAAGCTATTTTGGCCCAAATTGTTTATTAAATTCCAAAGCCACGCTTCCCAAACGTTACATGATCGGTCTCTAATTATAAGTGATGACCCCATGAATTTTGAGGACAGTGAATGTATGCAACAAAAAAACAAAATGAAAAGTTCACAACTGATAGACCTTTCCAAAGCCTTGCAGAAATTTGAATGGAAGAAATACAGGCAAAGTTTTTGGAAATTCAAAAAATTTAACTAAATTTTGTGTACAGCAGGCTCCCGTGCATAAAAAGGCCCATACAAGTTTTTGTTCTTCTCACCACTGCCTCTTATTTTTAAAAAAAAATCACCTGTACTATTTAAATAAAGGGACGAATTTCCCCCAAAATATTTCAGTGATAGGGTAGATTCTGTGGTAACTGTAATATCCACTTGCAGTTGAATCAAAATGCACACTGAAACAGCTAAACAAGACTGCAGATACTGCTATCTTGAACTGCATACATAATGATATTGTATGACAACTAATCAACACACATGTTGCCAGTGATGTCACTGTAGATCCTGAAAAAATGTAGATATTTATTTTAGTAAGTGTATGTTCTGAATAGAACTCCTTCTTTTCTATATACAGGGATTACAATGTATATGTTCATAGTTAAACTACATTGTTGTCTTAGCAATGGAAAATATTATTAAATATCAAAAGGAGTTTAATTAATATATTTAACAGAGTGATGCTTATTAACTTTTAGCAGTGTTTTTATCGTTTAACAGATAGACGTTTGTTAATCTGTAATAGACCGCTCTGGTGGCCTAGTGGTTATAGTGTCCACCTCGGATTTGGAAGGTCGTGGGTTCGGACCCAGGCCGAGTCATACCAAAGAATTATAAAAAATGGTACTAACAGCAGCCTCACTTGGTTCTCAGCATTAAGTGGTTAGTATTAGGACTGGTCGGTCTGGTGTCAGGAAAATTTGACTGGGTGGAATATTATGCTACATGTCTGTGGCATGATGCCCCAGTGCTAGACATCAGTATAAACTGCCACACTGCAGACATCGTTGCAATATGACTGAAAAAATATAAAGCTACGTTCAAAATCCAAATCACACTCATACACACACATATTAATTTGTAATGATATTCATATGATTGATGTATTTTACTAATTATGTATAATTTGCATTGAAACAACAAAGGAGAAAGCTTGACTTTACACACAGATATATATGTAGGTACATGTTTGTGGGGATAAGCTATACTATTTGTTTATGTGACTTTCATTAATGAACAGAATTTGTTTGACTTACAAGAACAGACTAAATATACAAGAGGCAGAGAGAGATAGGCCAGGTGGTCTACAGCGCTCACCATTACCGACCTCTGCCATTTCACCTCTTTCCAAGTTGATTCAGTTCTTGAGATCAGCCAATGTAGATAAGTGAAAAAGCTTGCCTTTAGCTTCCCAAGTGTTTTTACAAGGGTTTTCCTGGGTTCTACCTCCACTGGCTGCATTGTATAGGAAAAATTGCATGAAACCAAAAAAACAACAACAAAACAACAGTGCTGAGAGAGAGAGAGAGATAAAATTGCAAAAACTAATAAAATAATGAAATGCTTCTGACACCAATAAAATAATGAAATGATTGTTAACATTGAATCAAAATATTATAAGATAATGCTAGACATCACTATAAACTGCCACACTGCAGACATAGCGATATGACTGAAAAAATATAAAGATACGTTAAAACAACAGTGCAGAGAGAGATAAACATTGCAAAAGCTAATAAAATAATTAAATGCTTGCTAACACTAATATAATAATAAAATGCTTGCTAACACTAATAAAATAATTAAAATGCTTGCTAACACCAATAAAATAGCTATATGTTTGCTAGCACTAGTAAAATAGTTACATGCTTGCTAGCACTAATACAATAATTAAATGATTGTTAACACTAATAAAATAATTAAAACGCTTGCTAACACTAATAAAAAAATTAAAATGCTTGCTAACACCAATAAAATAGCTAGATGTTTGCTAGCACTATTAAAATAGCTAGATGTTTGCTAACACAAATTAAATAATTATATGATTGCTAACACTAATAAAATAATTAAATGATTGCTAACAGTAATAAAATAATTAAAATGCTTGCTAGCAGTAATAAAATAATTAAATGATTGCTAACACCAATTAAATAATTAAAGTGCTTGCTAACACTAACGAAAAAATTAAAATGCTTGCTAACACTAATAAAATAAATGATTGCTAACAGTAATAAAATAATTAAAATGCTTGCTAACAGTAATAAAATAATTAAAATGCTTGCTAACACTAATAAAATAATTAAAATGCTTGCTAACAGTAATAATTAAATGATTGCTAACACCAATTAAATAATTAATTGATTGCTAACACTAATAAAATAATTAAATGATTGCTAACATTAATAAAATAATTAAAATGCTTGCTAACAGTAATAAATAATTAAATGATTGCTAACACCAATTAAATAATTAAAATGCTTGCTAACACCAATTAAATAATTAAGTGATTGCTAACACTAATAAAATAATTAAAATGCTTGCTAACATTAATAAAATAATTAAAATACTTGCTAACAGTAATAAAATAATTAAATGATTGCTAACACCAATTAAATAATTAAAATGCTTGCTAACACCAATTAAATAATTAAATGATTGCTAACACTAATAAAATAATTAAAATGCTTGTTAACAGTAATAAAATAATTAAATGATTGCTAACACCAATTAAATAATTAAAATGCATGCTAACACCAATTAAATAAGTAAACGATTGCTAACACTAATAAAATAATTAAAATACTTGCTAACAGTAATAAAATAATTAAATGATTGCTAACACCAATTAAATAATTAAAATGCTTGCTAACACCAATTAAATAATTAAGTGATT
This sequence comes from Sinohyriopsis cumingii, assembly GCA_028554795.2. NCBI lineage: Eukaryota > Metazoa > Mollusca > Bivalvia > Unionida > Unionidae > Sinohyriopsis > Sinohyriopsis cumingii. The sequence continues at coordinate 29,311,839 of CM068825.1, read as the reverse complement.
GCTAACACTAATAAAATAATTAAAATACTTGCTAACAGTAATAAAATAATTAAATGATTGCTAACATTGAAGCAAAGTATCATAAGATTCTAAATGTGCTTACTTTGGGCATGACAAACTTGTCCCCAGCAAGCTCTAGTATGTAAAATAGGTAAAATGCATCCTACCGCATGCCATAAGAGGTGAGTGATGGAGACAGTAGTTATGATGGTTTAGTGGTTAGCATGCCAGACTTACAACTCAAAGGGTGTGGGATTGGCTCCATTGCGCTTCATTGAGCAAGGCTCTTAACTACTCCAATTGCCTCAGCACTGAATACTTGTGTTGCTGTGCCTTCAAACAGACTCAGTGTAATTTTGAGCTGTTTGTAGTTCACCAGAAAACTTACTGCTAGCATATGTTTGGCATACCACATTCTTATTAATCATCCAGTCCGTTTTGCTGATCATGCTGTAGAATTGTTCATTAGATACTACAAGCAGGGACTAGAAGGGTTGTTCTTTGTGATTTTATATGATACTAATAACACAAAGTATCTTAATTTGCCCATGGTCATGCTAATCCATGCTGCTAGTGTTAATATTATAGAAGTAATAAGAGTTTTCTAAGAAGGGTTATAAAATGTTTGGTCAGTATCATGTTTAAGTTATTATTTAAATATTTATATTGCCAGGTTCGTATCACAGAATTTATTGTTAATATTATTGCTCACCACTGATCAATACTGCTCTAAATTTAGAGACTATATTTTCAGTTTCTACACAACTTTTATAAACTTGTTTTATATAGGCAGGATCTTGTATGACTTCAGTTATTGGCCATTGACTTTGTATATTTATATTGCCTTTTCCTTTTTTGGAAGAAATTTTATCAGACTGTAGCAAAATAAGTAAAATAGACATGATTATAAAATTTGGGTGATATTTTACATTGGGCGTGATCTAACTTCTTACAGTACTACCAATACATAAGTCCTGCTTGAGGTTAAATGGTCATCTATTAGGTTGGGTTAGGCAGTTGAGGGTGTGTCAGATGTTAAATTGGATAAATCATTTGAGTGGTATCAGATCCACTTGGGCCTCTTTTTTTCCACTGGAACCCCTGAAATCTTCAGAAAAGACAACTACTCCAAGTAGCTGTCAGATAGCATCTATCCAGTTAGTTTTGTGTAATTCACTAAGGACATTCACACTTGAAAACATATTTCGAGTTATCACATAGTCAGTACACTGTACATATAGTGTATACAATTTAATATTTTTGATATGACAACATGTTAACATATCACTTTATGTTGTATGCTGATTAGTCCAAATAAACCCATGACATTCTCCTTACAGATTGGCTGCAGTTGTGGGAATTTTTCTAACCCCACCTTTGGGAACTTTCTGTTTTTACTGTTACTATCAATATTTTGGCAGCCATTTTTTAAATCAGTTGCTCAGTTGGGAATTGAGAACAAAATGGTCACATCTGTCTAAAGGTGTTGGTCAGTTGATATCATGTATGTCAGGAAGGAGTGTACAGTATACCTGTAACATGAAATCCACCCTATATACAAGCATGTTTTAAACATTAATTTAAAGGAGTAAATAAATTCACCACTAGATACTGATCACAGGACACAACACATAAGGCTAAATATCATACTTGTAGACAAACCAAGGATCCTGACTTACATCCAGGTTTGGACAAATATACTTGCCTGAAAGTCCAAGACAAGGCTCACAAAAGCCAGACATTATTCAACTCGTTTCATAAAGTTATTATTAAATCATTACCCATTTGAGACCCTCTACTTATTGCATAGATTATCTCCCCTGATCCAAAGCAATAGATTTGCATGGGTCCCACATTCTCACTGCAATGCCTATTTTTAAGGAATATCCTTCAAAATGTCTTTGACCGCTCCAGTGGCCAAGTGGTTAGAGCATCTGCATCGGCTGTGTGAGGTCATGGGTTTGAACCATGGCCGAGTCATACCAAAGACTTTTATAAATGATGCTAACAGCTGCCTTGCTAGGCGCTCAACATTAAGAGGTCATTGTTAACACATTGTCTGCCTGGTGTCAGGATAATGTGATTGAGACATCAAGCTAAATGTCTCCGGCATGATGCCCTGGTCTAGACATCACTATAAACTGCCACACTGCAGACATAGCGATAAGACTGAAAAATTGTTAGATTAAAATTCCAAATCATACACATCACACACACAAATTGTCTGTGAAAATAATTGCCATACTGCATATAGGAAGAATAGAAGTCTTCATATTTCATTTAAAATATTTGCTCTTGCCATAGACTTTAAAACAATCCTGAACAATCTTATAAACATACTTTAAATTGTTGTTTGTTCTCATGTCTTTTCTAGTGTATAGTTATATATTTTAACATATCATATGGCCTCTCTAATATTCTCAGAGCTTATTATAAATTATTGTCAGTGATATTTTGAAAGCTAGGACAGGTTGAAACACTGTGTTTGGTTATTGAGGAAAATAAGTCTAAATTATTGTCTGATCAGCTGATCACTTGGTTGTCGCTTAAATAAGAAATGTAATAATATTTCTTAGTTCAGGGGTATTGTAAATCACTTAATGTATTTCATGACAACTTAATTTTCCCAATCTACATCTTTAGACTTATTCACTAAGACATGCAAATTGGCATAGGACTTCATGTACTTTTCACCAAGACATGAATTTGCAACCAGTCAGCATAGGACTTCATGTACTTTTTGCTAAAACGTGAATTTGCAACCAGTCAGCATAAGACTTGCATGTACTTTTCAAATACCTATGCATTTGAGGGATATGACTTTTAATTCAAATTTATGTAAGGATATGTCCCATTAAATTTCAATTGATTAATGTACAAGTTAGTAGCAAAGAAACAGTATAAAATATTGAAGACTATTTGCTTGGCGTAGCATTTTTTATGAGCAAAATGTGCACAAAATATGCGTTTAAAAGTACTCATTGGAGAAGTATGCATTTAAAAGTACTCAATGCAAAAAGGAAAAGTACATTTCTAAAGATTGCTGCTCACAAATATACATATACATACACAAAAATATACATGCATAGTAATATTTAAACCATGCAATAAATAACTTCTCTTAAAGGTTGTATTTTTGTAAAGATATGTTACTTTGCATTAATTTGCTATTTCAAAGTGCATAATATTCCAACCTTTGTATCTTCTAGTGCAATTTCTTTTGCTTTTAGTTACAGGAGAAGCAACACCAAAGACAACATTAACTGTTACAACAACTCTAACATCTACATCTGAACCATCAACTAGAGACAGCAACATTCCAACTAAAATTGCAAGTGTAATTGCTGGAGTTGTATTTCTTCTAATTATTGGTGCCTTGATCATCTATTGTAAGTGATAAGAAATAGGAACATTAAGTTGATTAATTCCATTTACCTTTGAAAAGTGTTATATGCAAGAAGCTACACAAACTGCCAACCTTCCTGAATTTTTGAAGCTTTGTACATTATAAAGGACTTTTTATTCCCAAATGTTAAAAATGATGACTGAGATTTCTGTTCTGCTGTCTGTCCATCATTCTAACTCCTCATATTGTGTTAAACAAATTTGGGATTACTAAAATTGTAATAGTTACCTAATTTTGATTACTTGATGCTTTGAAGTTATAGTTTTACATGGAGCAGATTTATTGTTGTTACATTAACTAAAACTGTGCTAAGTTCCACCAACAACAAGATAACCGGATGTGATTTTGGATTTACAACAGAACACTTTTGATGGTGATACAAGTACAATGTTTAATGACAAATGACTTGAATGATAAAAGAATTATGATTAATACGTGTATATAATATCCAAATATTGGATCAATTAACATAATCCGCACAAACTAAATAATGAAAATACAAATAAATGACCTTACAAGCTACAAGGACAAGAGGTGAATGATTCACAGTGATTTCACAATGAAAGAATGATGTGTTTTTTTTCAAATAGTAAAACTGTGGTATTTTACTCGCATAGTTAAAATGTATTCACTCAGATAGTGAAAATGATGAAAACAAAGTGACAGATGTACAAAATAATTTTACAGTCCCTCAAACACACTGGGTATTACAAACCCCAACGATTAGCCTATGGCTAAAAGATTACATGTATGGAGTTACACTCTGCATCACCAGCGCACTTGGCAACCAGTCACACTAGTCAATCAAGCAGTCAGTATTCCAGGTTGGTCAATCAAGCAATCAGCGCCCACCAATCTCAGTCAGCAATGCCCGATCACCTGCTACTTGAACAGCAACACTGTTTACTCAGCTCTTCAGCTGCTATGGTTCAGCTTCACAGCTGCTATGGTCAGCTTTTATGGTTAGCTCTGCAGCTGGTACCACGTTGACTCTGATAACTCTGATCACTCTGGTCACCTATACAGCTGCGACTCTGATCACTCTGGTCAGCTGAAAATACATCTAACACCACAAGAATAGAAAATATTTGCGTGATACTACGTAAGCCGAAGCTACATAGAAAATATATAGAAAATAAACGTGGTAGTACAATAGTTACAACTTATACACAAGAAATTAATAAATAACTCACATACCTCTACAGCTGAAGATGTGCAAGTCCTTAAAGTAGACCGCTCACTGACAAGATGTTCCGTAATGTAAAGATTTTGACCTATGTCGAGGTATTTATACACAGACGATGCTGCAATACATTGTCTGTGTGCTGGAAGTATTCGGTTCTTCCCATCGAAAGCACTTCGCACGTGCGGCATAGGATGAACTGAACTCACAATTTCGAAATCTTTGTACAATATACATAAATCACCCTCGGGTGTCATTGTACACAAAAAAATGAAACCCGAGTACATATATTTAATAAATAAAAGGATTTATACAATTCCGTGACATTCTTATGAATGTTAGTGACCTTCATTATCTCTCCAAAATCTAAAGCTCAAGTTTGAAACCCGAGTACATATAAGTTGAAAAAATTCAAAAGCATGCAGCCAGATTGCTTATATCCAATAATGACTACACGCAAGGAAGTATTGCCCACATAAATTGTCTTGGAAGCCTTTAAACCAACACAGATTAGACATTAACTTTTTACGAAGGTTTAACACAGCAAAATCTTATGTTACATTCAAAAGAATTAGTAGCAATCGCCATTACTATACATACAAGATAACCCAAAGGGATACTTACAGATTTTGTTTGTTTCCCAAGAATAGAATTCTTTTGTCACAATTATTATTTCAGTCACTTTTTTTCAGAATTTCTTTTAGAACTGTGGCATGCATTAATATCATGATATAGCACTAAACTAATCAAGGTTCCACAAGTTCAAGTTTGTTTTTTAATAACAGTTATAGTTACTTGCTATTATTGGCACTGCTGTATCTATTCCTGGAAATAGTCTCCAGTCCAAGAGCATTATTCCTTTTACCAATTAGTAATAAGTATTTGGAGGACTAAAATAAAATGGCATCATTCCAGTCTGATACTTCTGACAATCAGAATGTCTTCTTTCTTTTACATGGACATGGTAAATTTATACATTCACATGTTTCTTGGGCTCAGTACTAAATCAATTTAGTTATCTTTTGGAATTTCTGCTGCCAATTGTATCCATTTTTTGTGTTGTATTTGTTAATTTCTTCCTTGTCATTAATTTATTTTTTTGTATCTGTGTCCATTTTTGTTGATTTTGAATATTTTGAGCACATCACTGGAAAACCATTTTGAAAGCTTTTCATTGGTGGCTGGAGAAGATACATTGGAATGAAGTTCTCATTCTGTCTGACAGCTCCACTGTGTTGACTTATCTCAAACAGCAAAGTGCAACCAAGTCCTTTGTGGTCTTGTTTGGGATTTTCTAATCTTGTGTCCTCAACGACACATCCACATTTAAGCTTGATTGACATTTTAGGGTGCCTAATGTATTGGCAGAATCATTGTCCTGCAAGAAGTTACTAATACAAACAGAATGGTCTATTCATCCTCAGTTTTCATTCAATAGACGCTCAGTGGGATCAACTTATGATGGACCTATTGGCGACAAGGTGGAATGCCAAAACTCCAATACTTGTCTCACCAGTCCTGGATCCCAAAGGCCTGTATAATCGATGCTCTTTCTATAGATTGGAATTACCAGATGCATAAACTTATCCAGCACATGAAGGAGATAAAGAATCAAAAGAATTGAAGTGTCTTCTCATCCTGATTACTCCACTCCAATGGATCAGCCTCATCAGTCACTCAACATAACTGCCATGAATCAAGATATTCCCTCATCTGCATTAAGCAACCATGATGTCAGGTGTTTCATCCCAACTCCGAGTTACTGAACCTGCATGTCTGGATCTTATTAAATATGCCCTTATAAAAGAAACAGTTCTCACAACAAGTGGTGGAGAATCCTTAGAGGTGTATAAAGGCAATCTCAGAGCACTTTATGCCAATATAGGTATCCATACCTAAGTAGCTAACTTCCTGTGGCTCTTTGAAAAGAAACATTTTGCTCCAATCACAGGTTTGCACCTACCGTTCCACATCACTGTCAACTGTGTTATCATGAAAGAGAATATTGGACAAACCAAAGACTATCCAATATTTTGTTCATTTTGGATTTCACCTGGAATTTATCATGGGCATTAACTTGGATGAACAAGACACCATTTGAATCAAGAGCTTAGTTCACTTCTGATACAAATCCTGCCTCCTCACTGTTTTGGCATTCAGCAGGCAAAATCAGTGAATGCATTTCCTATTGGGGACCCATCTTCATGCAGTATCACTCATGAAGCCCTCTGATTTCATTTCCAAGAACAGATTACTGTTCATGAGGAATCAGATATTGGTAATAATTCCTGTCTATTCTGGATACTTCATTCGAAGATCATCTACAGGACCCAGTGCGAGCTCTCAAGTGGTATTCAGGAATCTGAACCATTGTACCGAAGGAGATCACACCTCATTTTGCCTTCAAAAGAAGAAGAGGATGACTGATCAACACAAACACTTTCATCTTGAATAAAGTGGGACATCTGTTCTGCATATTGGACTAAACCCTTTACCAATCAATTTGCTTCGCATATCAGCTCTCGAAGTTAGGACAGTCACCACAAACATTGCAGATGTGTGAAACTGCTCTCTAACTGTGACTATCCATGCTGTGGAATGGAGATCTGAGTACACTTCTCCAGTTTTATTAGATCTTTCATACCATGGTGCAAAAGGTTACCATTCCGATTTGTTTGACAGCTTCATAAAGATGCGGTTTTACAACTTCTTTGGATTTGCGAGAGGAGAATTTTTTGCTTTCAAAACCACTCTGTGATATATGGAGTCTATTTTCTAGTTGGATTATCTCGATGTTGTCTCACATACCTTAGTGATGATTTCTCCAGGTTAAGCGTATATATCTCCATCCACCTCTTAGTTATTATTAGTGGGTAACATATTTTAAGAAGAAACCAATTTCTTATAAAATATTTTTCTTTGATAATACTTACTGAATCATAATTACACATACACCCTCCCAGCAGTTACATCCATATAGAGAGGATGCCTTCTGCTCCAGTAGTAACTGATGATTTCATGGGATTTGGTGCCAATCCCAGTATCAGTGGGAGATCACTCTATTTAACTGCCACCATGGTGGGCAGATAACTTTAGCTTTTTTATCTAAAATGATTTAGCCTGGCATGGCTGGATCTGCAAGGTAGTAGTAGTTCTCCTAAGGTATTTTGATAAGGTAAATATTATTGAAGAAACATTATTCTAGAAAAAATAGGTGTCTCAAAGTGTTGGCAAGTTTGGGCATGAAAAGGCAGCATAGGACACTCACACCACTTGTTTGATGTGCTCAGCTTGTGTACTCACAGACAAATGCACTGTTTGTGGTTTGTGGTCCAATAAAGTTTGGAACTTTATAGAATTCAACAGGCTTAAAGGTCCTGTTCCTCTTTTTTCATTCCCAGGAGGGGGTTGTTGCACTTCCCAGTGTATAGAAACTGCCTTCTATAACTGTGCTTCCCAATGTATAGAAGCCCCCCCCCCCCATTTTAATAAGAGTGATGTCCCAAGTTAGGCAGTCACACGCTTCCACTAAGGGGAGGGATCTTTGGCACTTCCCAGCATAGGAAAGTCACCAGTCCAAGATAACAATCCCAGACTTCCTGACAACAAGGGAAGCAATGTCATCTCATGCTAGTAGACCTTGAATTAAAGCATGATCTCTTTCCTTGGAGTTGAGTTCCCATGAACAAAGACTCTCCTTAAGGTCTTATCATCTGACCTGTAAATGACCCGATAATCTGACATTAGGTAACCGGCTAGTGTGCCAGGTGACAGTCTGTGAAGATCAGTCTCAAGGTAATGATCACTGGGTACTGAGTGATGTGTAGAGTGACGGTCATAGAAGGTTCCTTATGGTACAGTCCAAGTCATACTTGCTATTGCTTTCTTATTCAGCAGTGGTGAGTTAAATTGACACAGAAATTGACTAAGAGCAAAGAAAGGTACATGCAGCAGAAGGAGTTGTCTATTCCTTCTTCTGTGCTTTGGCCCCTAGTCCCAACAGCTTCAGTGTCCATATTCCCACTTGGCCCCTTAAGCCCCCTCTCCCAATTAGGATTCATATGTCTTAATGAAGGGAATTTGGACCCATCTTCCTATCTAGACACTTGTGGCACTGGATGAAGGTGTAGACACTAGTTACTGTAGCCTCACATGTCAACCTTATTTTGGGTTCCTTGTTCAGTCTGTTGCAGGAAGAACCTTTAGCTGCAGCATTTTTTGAAGGCCTGTGTGAAGATGTCAGTACATGCTCTTGATGTCAGTGGCACTTTCTGCAGTGCTCCTTCACATAAGGAGGGAAGTGCATTTGGAAACATCCAGGGTTTTCTGGATTACAGCAAAAGCTTTTTACAGGCTGTGTATCTAGGTGTAGATGCTATTTGGAGATTTAATCCCTATGGTAGCCTCCCAGGTTTTAATGGATGAGCAACACTGGGCCCTTTTTACAGTACATGTACTGTGTCTGGCTAGTTTTGAAGATCAGGGTGACAACCCCCCCCCCCCCCCCCCCCGCTTCATAATCAGTTTAAAGCAGGAAAACAATCAAAATCATTTCAAAACCCCATTCCATCTGTGATTTTCACAACAAGGTGTCAGGAAGGGCTAGGGGAGGGAAGACTTTGAACCCCTATCCCATTACCAAAGGATGAAGGTAGTCACCTCTAGGGAGTCTACCCCTTCCTACAAAAACCACCTCTTACCAGTTTTTCCCATTGTTTCAGTCAGTGCCAGATTAAGCCTGTGTGCATCGTTTCCTCAATAAGAGGGGGTTACTGGAGTCATTTCGAAATCTGCAACCTTTTTCAAGGACCCCCATTCTATTTTGCCAGTCTCGGCTGGTATCTTGGTAAGAAGAGGCATGCTTCCTTGTAAAGAGGATGAAGAACATAAGAAGTTCTGGGGTTTTCTTGGTTTATGGAAGTGAGCAGTAGTTGTTGTTATAGGGTTTAATGCCATTTTTCAGCACAAGATAGGCTATACATGGGGGCCAGTATTAATGGTGGAAGAAGAACCCGGGAAAACCTCGGAAAGAACCACCGATCCATGAGAAGCTACCGGCAAGCTTTCTCACATATCCACATTTGCCGAGCCCGAGACTCGAACCCATGCAGACAGGTGAGATGGCAGTGATCCATGATGGAGGGAGAGCACTTTAGACCACTCGGCCACTCGGGGCCCCAGTGAGCGGTAGTCAGCTAAAATCATTCTTTCCTCTCTGAATAAGTTCATTCTGCAGGAACAGTTAAAGATTGATGTCTCAGTACGGAATGCCATGAAACTGAAACTCTGTTGCTCTTCACAGATCTTCAGGATGGTTATCTTCAAATGGCTATCTTCCCATCCCACAGGAAATTTTTAGTTTTGACTGGGACAGGAGATCTTTGAATTTCAGGTTCTTACTTTTGTCCTGGTTCTCACAAAACCTTCACCTTGCTGATGGGTATTGTCGTAGCTCATTTAAAGGTTCCCATCCTCCAATATTCAAATGACTGTTGATGCAGTATCCTCAGATGTCTCCATCTGAGGGATTCATCTCCTTTTTTTGTGAGATGCTGACTTGACTAGGGCTAATCCCCAATCAAGAGAAGTCTGATCTTATCCCTTCTTAAAATTTTATTTATTTTGGGAATGATTTTCTTACCTGTCAAGGAACAGGCTGTGTTCCTTTCAACAGAATATCACAAATAAAAGGACTTATTTGGAAGACATTGTATGAATGACTTACACCCTCTTTCCAGATGATTGTAAATGTGGTAGTCGACTTAGTTTCCTTAGTTCTTGCTTCTAGTGAACTGGAGCATTGACAGTGAATGCTACTAACTCTGATGATTTAAATACCTTTATATGTTATATAATTTTAAATTTGACCTCATTACGGTTACCTCCTCGGGTTCTCTTCAGGGTCATGGTTTGATTCCTTCTACAGCTTTTGTAGACAATTTGTTTGCAACATTTCTCCACGATGAACTTGTATCTAATGAATAATTATATATTTATTAAGGCAAATTATATCACAGATATTTCATTTTTATGGTAGTAATTATAGCCTGTTGGGTGACTAATAAGCAAATTTAGACAATTATATTTTTAAAAAATGTGCCATCAGCCAAAAAATTATTTTTTTGTATGTGGCTGTCTTTCTCTAGTCTTCTTGGTTTAAATCACTCGGTTTCAATTATCTAATGCAGCACATCCAATAAGATTCCTTTTCGTTCCTTGTTTCAGAACACCAGTTGGGGTTGTGAGCAATTGCAATAAGTGTTATATCACAGAAAGTGTAGCCACAAGAGAAGTGTTTTCTGACTGGACTTCCGTACAGCTTCTTTGTCATTCAATCAGATCTGTGGATGGTTGATCCTTTTGTGTAGCTTTTCAGTTTCTCCAACATACTGATGGCTACAGATCTTACATGGGATGAGACTAATTGCAGTCTGTTTTGTTTGGACCATGTATGTTAATTTTTTCGCTAGTTGCTGTGCTAGAAAATGTCCTGGTCTCTAACATATGTTGACAGGTTTTGCACCTTTTATTGCCACAGGGGTCAGATTGATTAGGGTGGCCATGGTTATTGATTGGCATTAGTTTCAATCTGACTAGGATGTTGGTTGTCAGTTTATTGCATTTATCTTTATCAATCCCAGACACAACACGATCCCTTGTTGGATATAGTGCACTTGAAAGGACTGTTATTTGCCATATGATTTGTATTCTTTATGTGTGTGTGTATATATATATATATATATATATATATATATATATATATATATATATATATATATATGTTGTTACTAATGATTCGCTTTATATCAATGGCAAGAGTAGCAACAAGGTACAACAGCTTTAAATCTCAACTCACATTTTCCACAGTTGTGTACAAGCATTATATTCAAGCCCAGTCACCAGTTAATACCTGCTTATGATTATTTTTATTATTATTATTATTATTTCATTATTTATGTATGAGAAAATAAAGACTATTGAACCGCCATGTGGCAATAAGACATTCAAATTTAGACAGTTAGACTTGGCTGACTTTAATCTGAGTCTGGAGACAAGATAGATTGGTCTTCTACAAAACAAATCAGTGTAAATGACTGAACTTGGTGATCAGTCAGGAGTGGTCTCAGTTTAGGTTTCAGTGAAAAGTCATTTCTACAGAAATGGTAAAACTATCATAAATGTACTATTTTTTTGTATTTTGTGGTGTAGCAGTTTATGCAGGATTATGTGGTTGTTACATAACATGAAATTAAAGATCCAGTAACAAACAGGACCACTTCCTCACTCAATAGCATATCTCTAGATACAAGTACCAAGAGAAATGTTATTTTCTGCAGAACAGAATAAATTTATGCTAAAAATAAAACATAGTAGTTCACAGCATTTTTTTTATAACTTATTAAGTTCATTGTTTTAGATTTTATGTAATGCTTTTTGTTGATTCTTTTATCATTGTAGTATGCTTGAAGTATAAAGTTTACGAAAAAATGAGGTGTAGAACGAGGCCTGGAGATACTAGAAGACAATTACCTACAGGTAAGTCTGGAAGTATAAAATTTATAAAACATGTAGGTTTGATGACTCTGTGGTCTTAAAATAAGTAATAGAAAAGAGAGAAAAAAATCCAAGTTTTGTAAAATTCAACAAACAGTTTATTTCCCTAGAATGCAAAGGTAAAATATAAAAAGAATTATGATATCGCAAATTAATTCCCAAATAATCCTAGAATTTCTAACACAAATCCTAATGGATAAAGTTCTGAATAAACTTTAGTGGTATTCCAAATAATTTTCAACACTGAAGGTTTTGATGTGCCTATAGTGGCCTGCATTCTGTAATGTACCAATGGCCAGCAGTCTGTAATGTACCAATGGCCAGCAGTCTGTAATGTTCCATTGGCCTGCAGTCTGTAATGTACCAATCGCCTAAATTATAATTATGTGCTAGCAGTCTTTTGATGAATCACAGTAATACAATTCCAGAAGTCCTTGTTTAAATTCACTATAATTCACAAATCTTCCAAGAATATTTTTTTGAGTACTTTGTATTTCCAGTGAATGAATAATTTCACCCAAATTAAATCAATACTGAACAAACAATACAAAAGATTCTGCAGGATCTTACAGCAGGAATCAATAATTTTTTCAGTAAACAATATTATATATAAAAAACAAAAACTAAGGCACATACGAATAACCTGGATGATAGCCAAAAGTTCACTTCTAGAACGACCCTATTTATTATTAAAAGGTCTCTTACTAAATATATACAGAAGAACATGGTAAACATAATGTCCTTGACTCAGTGTAAGATAATAATCTTAATATTTATCCTACACTCACAGAGAAAGATAATAGAAAAACAGATTATGGTCAGGTAGATAATGAACTTGATTTTGGACAAGGGCAGCTACAAGATACTATTTTACTTAACCTACAGACTGCTCTGGTGGCCTAGTGGTTAGAGCATCTGCCTTGGATGCGGGAGGTCATGGGTTTGATGCCTGGTCGAGTCATACCAAAGACTTATAAAAATGGTACCAACAGCTGCCTCGGTTGGTGCTCAGTACTAAGAGGTTAGTGTTAGGACTGGTCATCCTGGTGTCAGGATAATGTGACTGTGTGGGACATAATGCTACATGTCCCAGTGCTAGACATTACTATAAACTGCCACACTGCAGACATTGTAGCAATATAACTGAAAATTGTTAAAGCTATGTTAAAAATCCAAATCACAGACATACATAACCCACAGCATATAATGAAGATAAAAAAAACTAACAAAGCATGCACGTTAAATATACATAACATAGGAGTATAATGAAGTCAGGAGAAACTAGAAGAGAATCATGTAAAGGTAAGCCTGGAACTTTAGAAAAACATGCAGGTGAATAATGAGGTCATCCTTGTTTTATTTTATCTTTTCTTAGTTTATTAGAAAGTTACTTGTTTTAATTTCGTGTTTTGTTGGCAATCGCCTCCCATAGAAATTTGAATTTGGCAAATGTAGTAACTAGTCAAGAAAGTTAATTTAAAAAATGAACGTTCACTGATAATAATTTCACAAAATAGTCTGAAGGCACCAGGGTAAATGTGTACATCACATTAGCTCAGCCATAGACTGTCAAATTTTCTGTTATAATTCTTGCCCAGTATATCTTGTGTCCCAAGATGTGCAGTCTGTGCTGCAGGAACAACTCTTCTTTATCTGTGCTTGGAAAAGTTTCCAGTCAGTATTCAGACATCAATTTTGGAAGTCCCCAATCACTATCAGTATAGTCCTGAATAAGTATTGTGACATCAATTTGTAAGTGCCCATCCATAGTTGTGACATCAGATTGAAAGTCCCCTATGAATATTCTAAGAATGTCAGTTTGGAAGTCCCCAATGAATGTTCACAGAACATCAGTTTGGAAGTCCAGAATCATGTACTTCTTAATCTTCTTCTCATAGAGCATAATAAAGGTGTTGATGAGAAATTGGGAAAAAATAATTCCACATTTTAGCTGGTCTTTCTTACCATATATTTAGACCTAAGCTGTGGTCAACCCCACCCACGTGAATCCGGCAGAGAAGTCTTCAAAGGCCATCCTGTAAATTAGAGACTTAAGAAACAAATTTGACGTACTTGCATGTTTTTACACCTGCCATAATAACGTGTGAAATATTAAGAGTAGTATTTATTTTATCTGTACCTAAAATCTATTTTTTTGAGAGTCCAATAGCTTAGCTAATGACCATGTTTACATTTTACTTCGGTCATAAACCTTAAAGTGCATGAAATATACATCTCAATTTAGTTCATTGACTAGGATTTTTTTTGTTGTCATTTAGCGAGAATTGATTTTGTTTACTTTCCGTGTATGATTGTTTTTTTGTGTGTATGTTTGTATACCCAAAAATATGAAATTAAGCTCGTTCTTTAAAGTAGGCCTACCTTCAAGAAATCAGAAAGTACACAAGTTTCATAAATACAATACCTATTATACTGTAGTTATTCTAATAGAAGCCCACTTAAAATAAATGCTCCCCCCTTTTTTTCACAAGAAAAAGAAATTTTTATCTTGTCGTGGCTTATAGATCTATTATATTATATCCAAATAATTAAACAGTACATGAATAATCCAACACTGTTAGAAATTTTTAAAAAATTTAATTTTTTGAACATTTTCAGTCAAAAGGTATGGTATTAAATGCCCTCCTCCCACTTTGGAAATTGCACTGACGCTGTTTGCATCTGTTAGAATAACTATGGTATTTTGATATTAAATGTGCCTTGTTCACATTTAGAGATACTTGTACCTTCAGAAAAGAACAGAAATATTAACTAATTGAGGAAATCTAATTGTAAAACCTTGTATTATGGAGACACTATATTCTGTATCAATTCTAGATCTGACATTTTTGCATTCAAGAACAGCATTCCATGCTACAACAATGTTATTATGAAACTAATTAAGATCAAGCACAAGGTATAAAGTCTATGATTTATTGTGCTAGGTACCGTAGTTCAGTGTACTCACTATACATGCCATACCTGTGCTAAGTGCCATAGCTCAGTGCAATCTGAAACACTCTATACAATATACTTGTTCTTTCATTTCTGTTATTTTGAAAGGATAGATAACAAAAAGACATTTTGAAATATGTTTGTAATAACCCTAAATATAAGTATGTGAAGCAGACATAGTGAGACCATGAATAGTTTAGAAAATATGTGCTTTTGAAGGTGGTTGAACTGTGCTTGAAAATTCTACAGTTGGTAACACCTGAACTGCAAATATTTTCAAGCTCTACATATATAACATAAAAATTTTGACATTAACTTTCATTGCTGCCAGTAAAACATTACCTTACCTATTCATCAATGATGAACTGAAGCAATAAAGTCAGTATATGAATGAACAACTGAAATGGTATATATTCAAAAGTGAAAATGATGCTACACATGCCATGTAAGTGCATCTATTCTTAGATACATAAATTTCTTAAAATGATTACTTACACTTTACAACTTGATGAAAACAATTTGTGGATAGGATTGCACATTTTTCGTTTTTAAGTTTTGACTACAAACTCATCAAATTGTTGTATATTGGGTAGATAATTGCTTCACTTCTTTTTTCTGGTTGTCTTTTCATGAAATTTAGTGATGTAAGAAAACAACCTTGACCTTAACACCACTTCTTGAATTTCACAACACAGTATTGTCCCTAATGTTTCTGACCTAAAAAAATATTTTTCTAGCTAAATCTTTCATCACATAATAGACTTTGCTTTCTACAAATTGTATGTTTTCCTTAATGTACCAAATGGATTACTAAAACAGACAGTCTAATAAAGAGGTAGTTCCTAGACACCATGATATCCTCCATTATTATTCTTTGTGAAGTTTGCTTATGGTTTTAAATAAATTTTATGAAGAAAAGAACTTGTGTGATTTGTGATTAGGAATTTTAACATGGCTTTAACAATTTTAGTCATAGTGCTACAATGTCTGCAGTGTGGCAGTTATAGTGAAAACTAGTGCTGGGGCATCATGCCAGAGACATGTTGCCCCAGTGCTAAATCTTGAATGCACTGATGTACCAGTAGTTTTCAGTGAGCCAATGTACAAATAGTCTTGATGTATCCCAATGATATAATCCAGAATGTCTTTGAATGAAGTTATAATAATTCCACAATAGAGTTTTTGTCCAAAATGTCAATGAGCACTTTTTTAATTCCAATGAATAATTTCAATAAATGACTCTTAAGTTATATTTGAACACAACTAAAATAATTCCACAGACTAGACATAAAATAGAGATGAATAATTTTGTTTACCTCATCCTTATATGAAGAAACTAAGGCACAATAAAATGACCAGGATAATGGTCACAAGTTTACTTCCAGAACTTTTTAAGTTTGTAAATAAGGCTAGACCTTGAACTAAGATTTCAATAAACAACTTAAAACTATTTGCATCAGTCAGGTAGGCCCAAACTGTACCTTCACAGACAAAGGTCAAGCACACAATACAAATTAAATATACATAACAGGGGAAGTGGGTAAGAGGAAGAGAACTGTTATATTTCATACCTTGTCTTATTAAGAGTATTTTTTAAAAAAAAACAGCAAATGCTTAAAATGCAAATGACAGCATGGAATTTACAACAGCCATAATGAGATACAACTACCATTGATGATAGTATCACTTCAGTGATGCTTATTGTTTGTGTCTGTTGCTTATTCTTGTGTCTGCCTCAACAGGAACAATCTCACAGCTTGTAAGAAGTGAAAACTAGTGCTGATGTAAAAAAAATGATATCAGGTTATTGACCAGGCAGATTTAGCAGCTGCTTCAGAATATTATATACTTTCATATCCATTCATAAAATATATTTCCTTGATATGTGTTTTATAATTACACAATCCATTTTCCTCAAAATGCATTTCATTTGCATTCTTTATAAATTCTGTTTACATTCATTCTTCAGTTTTCATAAGAATTACCTTTTTCATAGTATGTACATCCATAAATTATGGTACAATTTGATGTAAGAAGATTATGGTACAGTTTCATCTAAAAATATTATGGTACAGTATCATTTAAGAATATTATGGTACAGTGTCATGTAAGAATCTTATAGTACAGTTTACCAAGAATATTATGGTGCAATTTCATCTAAGAATATTATAGTACAGTTTACCAAGAATATTATGGTACAGTGTCATGTAAGAATATTATAGTACAGTTTGCCAAGAATATTATGGTACAGTGTCATGTAAGAATATTATAGAACAGTTTACCAAGAATATTGTGGTGCAAGTTCATCTAAGAATATTATAATACAGTTTACCAAGAATATTATGGTACAATTTCATCTAAGAATATTTTAGTACAGTTTACCAAGAATATTATTGTGCAATTTCATCTCAGAATATTATGGTACAGTTTCAAATAAAAATATTATAGTAGTTTACCAAGAATAGTATGGTACAGTGTCATGTAAGAATATTATAGTACAGTTTACCAAGAATATTATGGTACAGTTTCATCTAAGAATATAATAGTAGCATTGGAAAACACTGAATCCTTGCCTTACATTGCTAGCATTGGTATAACACTGAATCCTCGCTTTACATCACTAGCATTGGTATAACAGTGAATCCTCACCTTACATTGCTAGCATTGGTATAACACTGAATTCTTGCTTTACATTGCTAGCAGTGGTATAACAGTGAATCCTCGCTTTACATTGCTAGCACTAGTATAACTCTGAATCTTCACTTTGCTAGCATTGGTATAACAGTGAATCCCTGCTTTACATTACTAGCATTGGTATAACACTGAATCCTTGCCTTACATTGCTAGCATTGGTATAACACTGAATCATCGATTTACATTGCTAGCATTGGTATAACACTGAATCCTTGCATTTCATTACTAGCATTGGTATAACACTGAATCCTTGCCTTACATTGCTAGCATTGGTATAAAACTGAATCCTCACTTTACATTGCTAGCATTGGTATAACTCTGAATCTTCACTTTACATTGCTAGCATTGGTATAACACTGAATCCTTGTTTTACATTACTAGCATTGGTATAACATGGAATCCTTGCCTTACATTACTAGCATTGGTATAACATGGAATTCTTGCCTTACATTACTAGCATTGGTATAACACTGAATCCTCGCTTTAAATTGCTAGCATTGGTATAACACTGAATCCTTGCTTTACATTACTAGCATTGGTATAACATGGAATCCTTGCCTTACATTGCTAGCATTGGTATAACACTGAATCCTCACTTTACATTGCTAGCATTGGTATAACAGTGAGTCCTTGCTTTACATTACTAGCATTGGTATAACATGGAATCCTTGCCTTACATTACTAGCATTGGTATAACATGGAATCCTTGCCTTACATTACTAGCATTGGTTTAACATGGAATCCTTGCCTTACATTACTAGCACTGGTATAACACTGAATCCTCACTTAACATTGCTAGCATTGGTATAACACTGAATCCTTGCATTACATCACTAGCATTGGTATAAAACTGAATCCTTGCCTTACATTACTAGCATTGGTATAAAACTGAATCCTTGCCTTACATTACTAGCATTGGTATAACTCTGAATCCTTGCCTTACATTACTAGCATTGGTATAACGCTGAATCCTTGCTTTACATCGCTAGCATTGGTATAATATGGAGTCTTTGCCTTACATTACTAGCATTGGTATAACACTTAATCCTTGCTTTACATTGCTAGCATAGTTATAACACTGAATCCTTGCCTTACATTGCTAGCATTGGTATAACACTGAATTCTTGCCTTACATTGCTAGCATTGGTATAACACTGAATCCTTGCCTTACATTGCTAGCATTGGTATAACTCTGAATCTTCACTTTACATTGCTAGCATTGGTATAACACTGAATCTTCACTTTACATTGCTAGCATTGGTATAACAGTGAATCCCTGCTTTACATTACTAGCATTGGTATAACACTGAATCCTTGCCTTACATTGCTAGCATTGGTATAACACTGAATCATCACTTTACATTGCTAGCATTGGTATGACACTGAATCCTTGCATTTCATTACTAGCATTGGTATAACACTGAATCCTTGCCTTACATTGCTAGCATTGGTATAACACTGAATCCTCACTTTACATTGCTAGCATTGGTATAACTCTGAATCTTCACTTTACATTGCTAGCATTGGTATAACACTGAATCCTTGTTTTACATTACTAGCATTGGTATAACATGGAATCCTTGCCTTACATTACTAGCATTGGTATAACATGGAATCCTTGCCTTACATTACTAGCATTGGTATAACACTGAATCCTCGCTTTAAATTGCTAGCATTGGTATAACACTGAATCCTTGCTTTACATTACTAGCATTGGTATAACATGGAATCCTTGCCTTACATTGCTAGCATTGGTATAACACTGAATCCTCGCTTTACATTGCTAGCATTGGTATAACAGTGAGTCCTTGCTTTACATTACTAGCATTGGTATAACATGGAATCCTTGCCTTACATTACTAGCATTGGTATAACATGGAATCCTTGCGTTACATTACTAGCATTGGTTTAACATGGAATCCTTGCCTTACATTACTAGCATTGGTATAACACTGAATCCTCACTTAACATTGCTAGCATTGGTATAACACTGAATCCTTGCTTTACATCACTAGCATTGGTATAAAACTGAATCCTTGCCTTATATTACTAGCATTGGTATAACTCTGAATCCTTGCCTTACTAGCATTGGTATAACGCTGAATCCTTGCTTTACATCGCTAGCATTGGTATAATATGGAGTCTTTGCCTTACATTACTAGCATTGGTATAACACTGAATCCTTGCCTTACATTACTAGCATTGGTATAACACTTAATCCTTGCTTTACATTGCTAGCATAGTTATAACACTGAATCCTTGCCTTACATTGCTAGCACTGGTATAACAGTGAATCCTTGCCTTACATTGCTAGCATTGGTATAACACTGAATTCTTGCCTTACATTGCTAGCATTGGTATAACACTGAATCCTTGCCTTACATTGCTAGCATTGGTATAACTCTGAATCTTCACTTTACATTGCTAGCATTGGTATAACACTGAATCTTCACTTTACATTGCTAGCATTGGTATAACAGTGAATCCCTGCTTTACATTACTAGCATTGGTATAACACTGAATCCTTGCCTTACATTGCTAGCATTGGTATAACACTGAATCATCACTTTACATTGCTAGCATTGGTATGACACTGAATCCTTGCATTTCATTACTAGCATTGGTATAACACTGAATCCTTGCCTTACATTGCTAGCATTGGTATAACACTGAATCCTCACTTTACATTGCTAGCATTGGTATAACTCTGAATCTTCACTTTACATTGCTAGCATTGGTATAACACTGAATCCTTGTTTTACATTACTAGCATTGGTATAACATGGAATCCTTGCCTTACATTACTAGCATTGGTATAACATGGAATCCTTGCCTTACATTACTAGCATTGGTATAACACTGAATCCTCGCTTTAAATTGCTAGCATTGGTATAACACTGAATCCTTGCTTTACATTACTAGCATTGGTATAACATGGAATCCTTGCCTTACATTGCTAGCATTGGTATAACACTGAATCCTCGCTTTACATTGCTAGCATTGGTATAACAGTGAGTCCTTGCTTTACATTACTAGCATTGGTATAACATGGAATCCTTGCCTTACATTACTAGCATTGGTATAACATGGAATCCTTGCGTTACATTACTAGCATTGGTTTAACATGGAATCCTTGCCTTACATTACTAGCATTGGTATAACACTGAATCCTCACTTAACATTGCTAGCATTGGTATAACACTGAATCCTTGCTTTACATCACTAGCATTGGTATAAAACTGAATCCTTGCCTTATATTACTAGCATTGGTATAACTCTGAATCCTTGCCTTACTAGCATTGGTATAACGCTGAATCCTTGCTTTACATCGCTAGCATTGGTATAATATGGAGTCTTTGCCTTACATTACTAGCATTGGTATAACACTGAATCCTTGCCTTACATTACTAGCATTGGTATAACACTTAATCCTCGCTTTACATTGCTAGCATAGTTATAACACTGAATCCTTGCCTTACATTGCTAGCATTGGTATAACACTGAATCCTTGCCTTACATTGCTGGCATTGGTATAACACTGAATTCTTGCCTTACATTGCTAGCATTGGTATAATACTGAATCCTTGCCTTACATTGCTAGCATTGGTATAACTCTGAATCTTCACTTTACATTGCTAGCATTGGTATAACACTGAATCTTCACTTTACATTGCTAGCATTGGTATAACAGTGAATCCTTGCCTTACATTGCTAGCATTGGTATAACTCTGAATCTTCACTTTACATTGCTAGCATTGGTATAACACTGAATCTTCACTTTACGTTGCTAGCATTGGTATAACTCTGAATCTTCACTTTACATTGCTAGCATTGGTATAACAGTGAATCCTTGCCTTACATTACTAGCATTGGTATAACAGTGAATCTTTGCTTTACATTGCTAGCATTGGTATAACAGTGAATCCTCGCTTTTCATTGCTAACATTGGTATAACAGTGAATCCTTGCATTACATCGCTAGCATTGGTATAACAGTGAAACCTTGTTTTACATTGCTAGCATTGGTATAACAGTGAGTACCATTGTGGTTGTATTTCAGATAAAAGTAATGATATAGGTTTTACTAAATCATTGTTGATAGTAACAACTGCCAGTCAGGTAAATTGTTTAGTATCCAATGATCATGAACTTAATAACCAATGAGACCATATAAACTGACTAGTGCTATCATTTTCCACCAAGTTATCATCGATATGAAACAAAAATGACAGGCATTAACAATCACGAATAAGAGAAAGAGAGACAGACTGAATAAAAATTTTTTACTCAAATAAGGCAAGAAGTTTTAATTGCAAATAGTTGGATCAGTTCTTTTGGCTGAGGAACAGCAAAATCTTGAATGCAGTATTTGCAAATTGTGTCCAAGCAGAACATTTAATTTTTTAAAGCTAGATGTTTAAAAAGTTAATAGTTCTTCGAAAGCTGAAAATGTGCCAGAAAGCAAATATTTTGTTACAAAGTTTACCAGATTGTCAGACTTAACAAATAGCTATGACAATGTTGGCTTGTTTTTCTGAACCAGTATCAGTCCTCAAATGACTTAAGTCAGCATCATGAATTTTAAATTTATATATGGGAAATGATTTGACCTGATTTGAGATAAGATATAAAGTCTTTTATGGGTCTTGTTTGTGGATTCTGTCACCAATTGATTAGACCCAGTGGGGGTCAGAATGGTTTTTGTTATTTAGTAAAGTACAAACTTCAGTAGGAAACATCTTCCAAACTTACAAAATCAAATTTTGAGCATCATGTTTTTATCCTTACAATGTATCAATTCATGTACCTTTAATGCATCAATTGCACTACTTCGAAACCACTTAATATTGTTTGCCTGAAGTTGGACATTCTAAACAGCAGAGTTTCACACTGCTACAGTGATTCAGACTTCCAGCTGTTTGAGTCAAATTACTGGAGATAGCACAATTACATAGTTATTTATGAATTTAATTCTGTAATTTTTTTAGTTTTATTAAGAACTGAAATGATTGTAGGCATATACGATTGATCAGTTGATGGAAGCTTTAATATGCTAATGATAGTGATAGTGCACCCCACCTAAGACCTGCCAGTGCTGAAAATCAAATGTCTATCAACATATCAAAAATGTTCTGAGCCTTTGTTCAGTATATATATATATATATATATATATATATATATATATATATATATATATATATATATATATATATATATATAAATTTAAATGAAAACATCCTTGTTTTATATGTTGTTCTTTCTCATGTTTTTTAGATGCAGTTGAAGAGAATGAACTAGAGGTCATTACTAGTGGTAAGATTTCAGGTGAATTTTATGAACATATAATATTCCTAAACATCTCTTCATCCTTGAGGTGTGGTCTTTTGCAATTCAATTGTCAGTTTCTTATTCATGCAAAGTTCTGTAGCTAGTTGACCGTTTATATTGCCCTATTTGTATGTAATGTATATCACAAGTGTACCTTGCAATAATTTCAAAATCTGCACTTTGTCAGGGCTAGTAGACCTTTGTAAAGACAAATGTATGTTATTGGTGTATCTCTCACAAGATCAGTTCCGTCATGTCTTTGATCAGTTTGAGAATCATAATGTACCTCATTCTTTTCTGGTTAATCTTCTGTGTCTCTCTAGATGCTAATCCAAATGGTTCTGCTCAAGGGGATACATGCCAAAAGGAGATGACAGATAAAGGTAACTATGTACTTGTTAATTGAATATATGATTATGTTTATCTTTCTTCTGTCAGTTAGCACACATTTGTTATCATTTCTACTCCTAGACTACTTTTAGAACTGCCATGCAACTCTGTACACACATTTGTTATCATTTCTACTCCTTGACTACTTGTAGGATTGCCATGCAACTCTGTACACACATTTGTTATCATTTCTACTCCTCGACTACTTGTAGGATTGCCATGCAACTCTGTACACACATTTGTTATCATTTCTACTCCTCGACTACTTGTAGGATTGCCATGCAACTCTGTACACACATTTGTTATCATTTCTACTCCTCGACTACTTGTAGGATTGCCATGCAACTCTGTACACACATTTGTTATCATTTCTACTCCTCGACTACTTGTAGGATTGCCATGCAACTCTGTACACACATTTGTTATCATTTCTACTCCTCGACTACTTGTAGGATTGCCATGCAACTCTGTACACACATTTGTTATCATTTCTACTCCTCGACTACTTGTAGGATTGCCATGCAACTCTATACACACATTTGTTATCATTTCTACTCCTCGACTACTTGTAGGATTGCCATGCAACTCTGTACACATGCATTCATCTCAAGGTCTAGTTGGTACTGTATGAACATAATGCCATTCAGAATCCAAGATGGGTACCACAGCTACTGGATGGAAGGTCATATTGATATGGGGTTTTCACCCAAGAACTTCTTGTGATGTCTAGTTGGTCACAAATGAAAATGATACTGATCTTACAACCAATATGGCCATTATGGCAGTCCTTTTGAAAATTTTATCATCACCTCTTTAAACTGGAATGTCATATTAACATGGGATTTCTCCAGAAGACTTCTTATCATGTCTAGTTGGTCATAAATGAAATTGGTGCCCATGTTATGTCCAATATGGCCACAACCATGACAGTCTTTAAAATCTTGTTTGATAGGATGGTTACATTACCATGGGAATTGATTGGATGGTCACATTAACATGGGCTTTGATAGGATGGTCACATTAACATGGGCTTCTCATAAAATGATTTGTCATCATTCCATGTTGGTTCTAAATGAAAATGGTGCTGATATTACAGCCAAAATCATGTTATTGCTACATATCCTGAATAGATGGTCATATCAACATGGTGCTTTCACCAAGAGCTTGGAAGTAGTTGGTCCTAAATGAAAATGGTCTGATCTTGCATCCAATTTGGCCACCATGGTGACTGTCTGGAAAATGTTGTTATTACACAAGAATGCCAGAGATGATTTCAAATGTATGTAATCTTGGAATTTTGGAAATTCTTTTCAGCCAATAGAGTATTAGTATCTTAAAGGATAATTAATACCTTCCTCATTTTCCTTGGACTTAATTAATACCTTCCTCATTTTACTTGGACTTAAGTATACCTTTCTCATTTTACTTGGACTTAATTAATACCTTCCTCATTTTCCTATACCTTCCTCATTTTCCTTGGACTTAATTAATACCTTTCTCATTTTACTTGGACTTAATTTTAGTTAAATACTTCCGTCAATATTGCCTTCATTGTTATTTTTAACAGCTTTTGCTGTCAATCTTACACCATTTTGTGTTGTTTAAGTAGTATCTTGCCAGTTCTTGAATCATTTGAGCATATTCTGCAATTCAGTTGCTTCTTTTGAAGGGTTTCTCCTTTGAATACTTTCCCTAATCACATTACATTAAGAATATTAGCCTGTTACCATGCAAATCTAGCCCTAATAAAAGATGAAAACGTCTTTTTATCCTGTCTGTTTTTAGATAAAGGGCAGCTACTCTTGCCTATTACCTCCCCTTGATACCACCAGGTGTCACAAGTTTTTAACTTCACTGCTATACAAACTACACGTTGTACAATTTATCCTCCAACATTCCAGCCATTTTTCTGTTCCTTTGGGCCCATCCAATGCTCATTTTGGATTTATTGCATGGAATTGTTGATTTACTGCAGGTTGTATGCATTATTTTACAATTTCTACCAATGTTTTAGTGATTTGTCACTTATTGAAACTTCATCTTGTAAGACCTCTGTCCCACCACACTAGTGTTGATCTTATACAAGATCATTATGAGTTAGCTTACCTTTGACTTTATACACTTACTCCAGTTACAGAGCTCTTATTAGCTAAATTCTGAAATGTTGCTTGATGATTATGCTTAGTTTACTCATATTTCATGTTGTTTTGATAGTATTATGGTTTAATTATTAACTAAGCATTGTGCATAAGTTTATAAAAAGATCATATGTTTCTGATACAACACTTTCATTGATCTCTTAGTAACTTCAGCACATCACTAGTTTCTGCTTTAGTTTGTGTTTTTTTGTCATTTCAGCAGAATGTAAATTTAAATGATTTATTTGCAAAAATGGAAGTCTGCCATGCCTCTTGTTTTGTTTATACTATGTATACACTGTTTCTGATATGTAGCATTTATACTATGTATACACTGTTTCTGATATGTAGCATTTATACTATGTATACACTGTTTCTGATATGTAGCATTTATACTATGTATACACTGTTTCTGATATGTAGCATTTATACTATGTATACACTGTTTCTGATATGTAGCATTTATACTATGTATACACTGTTTCTGATATGTAGCATTTATAATATGTATACACTGTTTCTGATATGTAGCATTTATAATATGTAGACAGTGGAAGTCTGGGCTTCCATTTTAGGTAATTAGTCACATACTAATTTGCTAATCTATTCTTTGTTTTCTCTTCTTGTCTTATTTCAGGAAGAATGTTTACTATACACATACAGTGCACATTTACAGCAATTGTCCTTTTGGTATTGAAGTGGGGGGAAAAGACAGAATAAATTAAGGATGACAACCTACTGTTCGTTGTTGGTGATACCGACTCACTTTGGAGTATTCCCAAATTTTAGGCAGCCCACAAGGCGCAAGTACCCCTGCATGTCAGAGCATGACCTTCGGGCATGTAAGTCTGAGCACATGGAGTTCATGCTGGATTCATTGGATCCAACTCTTAATACTGTTGTACCGTTACCTGCCATCCAGCAATCACCATCCTGACATCGCCAACCACCCAGCCAACACTGGCAGTCCAGCAGCCCAGCATGTTTTTTGTGTTGTTGAAATGGGCTAGCCAAATAGTTTATACAGGGATCATAGTGATAGATCCATCTAGCCATGCCATTGGCATCTTATTATTACTATACTGGAGATCTCAGTGAGAAATTGTCCGTTCAGCCAGTCCTTTGGTGCAACCAATACTGATGATTGCAAGGCCATCTTATATACTGCCAGCATCCGGGCCAACCACACATCATTCATACCTGACCCATTGGATCTAATGCATTTTACAACCGCACCATCACCAGCTGTCCAACCATTCCAACTTGAGGACCTTTTCATCAAAATGGTCCAGACAACTTTGATTTACGAGGATCTTAGTGACAGATCCATCAGTCCACCGTACTGTCAGTGACATGCCCTTTCAGTGACTGAGATTTCAGACTGTCCAGCCATGCGTTTGGAGTGGTCAGTACCAGTGATAGTTGGACTGTCTTCTCTACAGCCACCTCACTGGCTGACCATATGCCAGGGAAAACCAGCCATCATTGCCAGTAGTGCTGGACTTACTTATGTTCACTGCTTGTCCACAAAGAAGAGCAAGTGATATTTTACTGGGGATGGAATTGAGTCTTTGTACCATCTGGTATATCTTCTCTAGCACTGCAAGTAGACCCAATTAGGCCTCAATGCACAGTGTGTGTGACAGAATTCCTTCAAATCCACCATCCTTCACATCTTACTCAGATCAACCATGAAACAAAATTTAGATTTCAAGTTAGATTTCAAACACCTGTTGAGATCAAGTTCTTTATTTTTGGGTATTGGTTGCTTCAGAATGCCCCTACTCCCATGCCTTCAGAACCGAGCTCCTGGCACTTGACAAGAATGTAGTAGCTGTTCGTAAGTACGCTCATCTGTGTTTTAGGGTGATCAAATCTGTTCTGTGCCCATCAGACCTGGTTTGGGATGTTGTTGCAGACACCCACCAATAGCCAGGATTGTTAGGGTCAGTGACCAGGGCTACTATGGCCACTTCTTTGACATGTTCAGCCAATCTACTCTTGATATGTGTCGCATAAGTGTCCCAAGCTGAAATAATGGTATGCACCAATGCCAGTGCGTACAGTTTGGGTGTCCACCTGTTGCCAGACTTAACTATCATCAGCATTATGTGGGAGCTAGGGGAGTGGCCTCTGCACATCATCATCCTCAAAATGAAGGCTGTCATCAAGGTCTTTCACTTCTGGAAAGATTGACTCTCAGGCAAAATGGTCCTCATCATGTCTGACAACTCAGTAGTGGTGACCTATCTCCTAAAACAGGGGGACACCAGATCACCCAAACTGAGAGTCCTGATTTGACAGTTTATATGTTAATGCAACAATCTCCATATCAGTGTACAAGTCAGACAGATTTCTGGCAGACTCAATGTCTTGGCTGACGCTCTGTGCAGGAGAGGTCAAGTCCTTCACATGGAATGTTCTCTCCACCCTTGGTCTTCACCTGGATCTGTACCCCTCTTGGGACGCACAATAATCGATCTTTTTGCAACAAGGTGCAATTACAAGTTGCCCACCTTCATTTCTCGATTTCCAGACCCAGAAGCTTGGGCTGTGGATGCATTGTCTGTTAGTTGTGAGGGCTTGTGGCTATTTGCCTACCCCCTTCCCACCATCCTGATACCAAAAATAATCTAGAATTAATGGGGTCAGAATTGCAAGATGGTTCTGATCACCCTCTCAGGTGGAACAAGTCCTGGGTCACCAATCTACTCAATCTAGTGATCTACCCAGGGAAAATCCCAGCCAACCCAAATCTCCTTATGCAACCATGGTCAAAGGTGTTCCATCCCTGCCTGGACCATTTTCTTCAGCACACTTGGCTCTTATCAGGACAGCTGTGGCTACTACCTCTGATTGGATTGTCAAATTGACATGGAATTTTCACCAAAAGCCTTCTAATGATATTGGTCCTAAATGAAAATGGTATCAATCTGACATCCAGTATATCCTCCACAAATTTTGAACATCTTGTTATCACAGAATAATATCAGAAATCAGTTAAAGAGTGATCTTATCTTGAAATTTCCTGGAAGTTTGTTTTGCTTAGTATGACCTCAAGGCACTCTTGTAATGCCTTACTCTGCAGGTAATGCTTCTGTTTGTTGTTAACCCTTCTTAATAACCAGTGTTCTGTATGTTATCTATGGACAGATCAAGTGTGGAACTTGGAAAGAAGTTACAGCACCTATAAAGGGAGGAGGAAAGGCCCCTTATTATTGCAAGACAGCCCTCCCCATTCCTAGGAGGGGTCTGGATCCTTTTCTAGTTTAGGGAAGTCATCTCCCCTATGGGGCAGAAAAAAGGAGCAATTCCCATAGTTCACAGATAACCAAATGGCCAAAGATCCCTGATGCTTGGTCCAGTAACATCAGTGCCAAGGGAGGAAATATGCCAGATAGTGAGTCATGCCTTTCTGGAAGGGATGATCAGCATTCTCTCAAGTATAGTCCAGTGACTGATAATAAGTGAGTCTGACCTTACTGGTCTTATTGAGGAGCAGCAATCTCACTCTGTCAGATCTTCATCACCAGACAGTCACTAGTTACAAGACACCAGGCTCTGGTCACTGGGCAATGCCCTTCCAGCAGTCTGACACCAGTCTTTGATCTTAAGTCTGGGGACAGGATCAGATTGATACACCCAGCCCCCATCTCTATTTTGCCATCTATCCCTCTGGAGATAGAAAGTCAAATTTTAGCTTGCCAGCCTCAAGAAGGGGATCAGATCAGTATTCTCACCATTCCTGTGTTCCTGTGTAATTCCCTTTACCGAGTATTGATCCCTCTTTCCTCCCAGGGGTATGGCAGATATGATACACCAGAGTCTTGCCCAGCCCGGTCACCTTAGCCTCATTTAGCAAAATGGAGGCAGGCCACTACTCCCAGTCAAGGCTGTCAAGAAGAGATCAGCAATCCTATTTGCCTACAAGGACAGCTAGTAGGGTTAGTCCCATTAACCCCTGTGACACAAATCCTGATTCAGCATCTCCCTGGATGGAGATGGATATCGGGGAGGATCATCAAGAGCAGGTTTAGGATAATAATGCCTCTTCTATTCTTGTGGACTAGAATTAGTTCCTAGAAAAGGTCCCCCAAGAGCTGGTTGTGGCAGGTCCTTCCCTTCCATTTGTATCCCCAGCTCATTCCTACCTATTGGGTCATGTGTTGGCTCACTTGTCTTCTGGAACTGAGTTCACTTAGATTATCCCCTATCTGGGGAGGCTTTTGGGTCATACTCTCATTCACATCTTCCCCTTCCTCACTCTGGTATGGTTTTGGAGCTTACACAGAAGTTTTCATTTGGCCAAGAGTCCACCATGCAGCATAAAGGGTTACCTGTAACCCGTTTCTGCACCCAGGATGCTGGTCTCTGCCTCCAGCTATTGGGTTCATTCCCCTGCTTGACCTGTTATACATAACCCCTTGGACTGCAGTGCTTTCCAGGTGGTGATTTTGGATGTGACCTGGGCTCATCTGTAAATAAAGGCCGTGGAGCCTGAAGCTTCAATCCTAGTGACAATCACTTCCCATCTCTTTTTGGCTGCCTCTTTCAGACTCTTGAAAAAGGAATCATTTCCATTGATACTTCATGTTTTGCTGGAGGTTATGGCAAAAATGTCTAGGCATATACTCTCTATGTCAGTTTTGCTGTCTGCAGAGCTACTTCACCTTGGAGACATGTACGGTTTTGCTGGATGATGGAAAAACCTTTTGATGGCTGCACCACTTGAGGTAGCAATGCTTTTTTGAGGTTTCATCCCCTCTATAGCATCAGAGACTTTGAGAATCCAGCAGTGCCAATCACAGACCACAACTCCAGGCCTGTTATAACCAGTCAGGAAATATGCACATCCTGACTGACATTCTCACCCATTCTCACAGACAATGAGGGAATTCATTTCACTTTAAAGGAGGGACACTGTCTTCACTTCCAGGAACATCCTTCTCTATCATGAAACCTGTTTTCTATCACCAGTATAAACTTGTTTATATAAGGGAAGAGGTACATGTCCTTCTGAATAGAGGAGCAGTCAAGAGGGTGGAAAATGACCAATCTCCTAACCCTAACCCTAATGGGATTCTATTCCCTTATCTTTTTAGTGCTGAAGAAATGTGGAAAGTTTCAGCTCATCATCAGTCTTTCCACCTCTAACAAATTTCTTCATGACAAATGCTTCAAGATAGATATTGCCACCTCAGTCAAGAATGTTACACAAATTATTACT
This sequence comes from Sinohyriopsis cumingii, assembly GCA_028554795.2. Taxonomy (NCBI): domain Eukaryota; kingdom Metazoa; phylum Mollusca; class Bivalvia; order Unionida; family Unionidae; genus Sinohyriopsis; species Sinohyriopsis cumingii. The sequence goes on along the minus strand of CM068825.1, from coordinate 29,280,965 downwards.
ACTGGATATCCTGAAAACATCACCAGAGGTAAAATCACTTTCATTCAGTGATAATTTAAAATTCATTCCGGTGACTCCAGTGGGGTTGAGTTCAGGCATGTGATTCTGTGGAAGTTTGAATTATTTTGGGAATTTCTTGGTTTAGTTTGCTCTAGGAACTCAAATCAGTTGAATTCAGACATGTACTAAATCAGTGGAGGCAACATTCACCACAGCTGACCATTAGAAACTGAATTAATTAAATACAGGTCAAAGTGCATGAACTAGAGGAAAAGCACCCTAGGATTGACAGATATGAGCTTTCAGATGATCTTTTGCATCCCCTAAATTCAACATTTTTGCCATATTCTCTGGTGACAAACGAAAACCCAACTTCATCATTAAGGGATTTTTTGGTGGTCTTTTTGTGACATAAACATCAAGATGTATTATTTGTTTTGTTGTTACCCATTTAATGCCATTTGTTTCCTTTGTTGTTTAGCTGCTGATGTGGGGGTATTTTTTTATACACATAAGTCAGTAAGCGACTGCTACTTCCTCACATCTGAGACACATATACATTCTCCTCACTGTGATGTATGCCCTCCATACATTCTTCTCACATCCAGGACACACATTCTCCTCACTGTGATGTATGCCCTCCATACATTCTCCTCACTGTGATGTATGCCCTTCATACATTCTCCTCACTGTGATGTATGCCCTCCATACATTCTCCTCACTGTGATGTATGCCGTCCATACATTCTCCTCACATCCAGGACACACATTCTCCTCACTGTGATGTATGCCCTCCATACATTCTCCTCACTGTGATGTATGCCCTCCATACATTCTCCTCACTGTGATGTATGCCCTCCATACATTCTCCTCACTGTGATGTATGCCATCCATACATTCTCCTCACATCCAGGACACACATTCTCCTCACTGTGATGTATGCCCTCCATACCCTCCATACATTCTCCTCACTGTGATGTATGCCATCCATACATTCTCCTCACATCCAGGACACACATTCTCCTCACTGTGATGTATGCCCTCCATACATTCTCCTCACTGTGATGTATGCCCTCCATACATTCTCCTCACTGTGATGTGTACTTCTCGCATCCATGACACACATGCATTCTCCTCACAGTGATATGTACCCTCCATACATTGTCCTCACATCCAAGATACAGTTTATATTAAAGTGTGTACAGTGGTGTATGTAAATAAACAAGAAATTTAGTAAAGTCTAAATCTTATAAAATATATGAAAACACGAGAGATGTGTCTTATTATACAAGGATTCAAGATTTCAATTTCACTAAATGTGTGTCTTAAGATAAATCTGTCTAAAAAAAGTTTTGCATGGTCAAATTTAAACCAGACATAATTTCAGCCAATCAGATTGTTTTACTTGGGGATCAAAGTTTTTCTGATGAAATCCAAACCAGGCCCCAATTTCACCATTAAAGGTCTTAAATTCAAGTCCAGACTTTAAGACATTTGGTTTGTCAGTTTTAAATCAGAATTACAGCAAATCAGATTGCTGGATTCCATTCTTAAATTTAAGTCATTATTTAAATTTAATGTTGTTGAAATCAAGGCTCAATAAGAAAATATTGTTTAAGCTTCCTTTTGTGCCTGAAATGTAACCACTGATTTAGAAATTCCTTAAAGTAAAATCGATTTAATAAATCTTGTTATATATTTTTGCATGTTGGTCTAAGATGCAAAGTGATGTCATTGATCTGATATTGTTAGACTGTGGTGGAACAAAAACCTTGAAAGAGGTATAGATTTGGTGAAAGGAACAAAATAAAATGCACCATCCTAATGCAGGGTATGATCACAGGCACCTGTATCTATTTATATGAATAGAGATGGTCAGTATTATGACATATTTAGGATGTATATATTGAAACTTTAAACATAACCGTCAATATACCATAGAATTTTACGAATATATTAATATAGGGAGGATATCTTCATTCTTTTTAGTAGATTTAAAAGAAATACTCCACAAATGAAGTGGAACTATTGTATTGTAACATGACAATACAAAATGTTTGCACATTAAATGAAATATTTCCTTACTTATAGTAAATTAAAATAGATTTTCTTTCTCTTATATATTTTTTAAGGAAATAAACTTTCATGCTCCATAGAATTCTTGCTTCATTATCTGCTATTGTGATTAATGGCTGTATTACTGCATCAGTGAAAAGAAGTTCTGAAATTTTACAACAATTTGAGGTCAACAGCATTTAAAAATATAACTCATACATGTAATTCTTTTAAATTGTTTATTTTGTCAAATTAATAATCATTTTGATTTGGATAAACAGATTCTTATTTTCAGAAATATTTGTTTGCATGAACTGATACATTGAGCATTATTGAAGTTGGGATACTGTAGAAACATGATAGAACAGTGGAGTTGGGATACTGTAGAAACGTGATAGAACATTGAAGTAGGAATACTGTAGAAATGTGACAGAACAGTCGTATCCAACAAATTTTTAGTATATCATCTTTAAAACAATTATTGTAACTATTATGATTTTACCAAAAAGGATTTTGGCTCTTTATTTTGTTTATTTCTACATTCAGACATGAATTATTTAAATTATACTTTCAGACTCAGCACCCAAATTTGGATTGTCACTTAATTGCTCTTTTGCAATCAATACTTATCTATCCCTGATTTCCCGATCATTTTCAAATATGATGAATATGATTGTCAAGAACGTTTATTATATATATATATATATATATATATATATATATATATATATATATAAAAGCAGGAGTTGTTCATAAAAGATTTGTACCATTTTTCAGAGTGTACTGGTTATACAATACTATATTAATGGCTTTGTATATCAATCAGAAGCAAGTGGTTCAGAAGTTTAGCCACAGGCAATATGCACACTTCATATAGAAAACTATTTTTTTTTAAGTTTATGCTTGAGGCCCAACATTTTGTATGGAGTTTGTTTCAGGCCTCTCCTCACTGATTTCATAAATGTATACAAAAGTGTCTTCAGTCTTGACATTTTCAGATCTGTTCATCCTGACAGAGGGAAAGAGTGAGAAAATAGGCCTGCATATGGAAATACAAGTCTAAATAATGTACATAAGGACATACATGTATATATTTTCCTAAATGGGAAAAGAGAGTAGCTCCAAAAGTGATGTTGCCACTTTGGTATCCCCTCTGTGGCATGAGCAATTTTCTCCACTGATATATTTCAGTATCTCATTATGCAACATATAATAAAAACTCTTGCCTATGTTTGTTGGAATGATTGGTCTCCACTCAGGGTGGCCTATCTTGAGAAGAAGGAACCACCATCAGTTGCTGTCAAATTGAGCTTTATCAAAATAGAAACTGTTCCAATGAAAATATTAGCATATTCTGTAGATGTACTCTGATACAAGTCAGTATCTTCAGTTGCAACAAGAACCCAGTCTAAATGTTACAGGAAATTGATACATTATATAAACAGCATGGCTGAATTAATAAAAGATTAATATTACATATACTAACCTCTCATATTTAGTGGTACTAGCATTTAGTGGTCTGATCTACTACCAATTAGTGGTCTGAGCTACTACCTTTTAGTTGTCAGACTTACTAGCATTTAGGGGTCTGAGCTACTAGCATTTAGTAGTCTGAGCTACTAGCATTTAGTGATCTCAGTTACTAGCATTTAGGGTTCTCAGCTACTAGCATTTAGGGTTCTCAGCAACTAGTATTTAGGGGCCTGAGATAACTAGCATTTATGGGTCTGAGCTAGTAACATTTAGGGATCTCATCTACTAGCATTTAGGGATCTCAGCTACTATCATTTAGCGATCTCAGTTACTAGCATTTAGGGATCTTGGTTACTAGCATTTAGTTGTCTCAGCTACTAGCATTTAGGGACCAGAGCTACTGGCATTTAGGTACCTGAGCTACTAGCATTTAGGGGCCTGAGATACTAGCATTTACAGGTCTGAGCTACTAGCATTTACAGGTCTGAGCTACTTGCATTTAGGGATCTCAACTACTAGCATTTAATGGTCTGAGCTACTAACATTTAGGGGCCTGAAATACCAGCATTTATGGGTCTGAGTTAATAGCATTTAGGGATCTCGTCTACTAGCATTTAGAATCTCGGCTGCTAGCATTTAGAGTTCTGATCTACTGGCATTTAGAAATCTCAGCTGCTAGCATTTAGGGGTCTGAGCTACTAGTATTTCATACATAGAAGAATTACTTTTTTCAACTTTCATTATTGTAATATATTGTAATTACTTTCTGCAAACTCATTGCCCTGAAATGATCCCATTTATGAATTGTTACATATTATAAAGATTGCCTTTATGATTATGTCTTGAATGCCTTATGCATAGTACAATTTAGAATTTTCTTTTTCAGGAAGACCTGTTGTCCAACATCATCATCATCATCATAAGAAAAAAATTTATAATGTTAGAGCAGACATCGCACAATTCGGTGACAATAGCCAGATTAAAAGCTTTATAGTTCCTGCAGAGCAGTCAAAGACACCTGAGGATAGTTCCTTGAGTTCTTCAAGGCATAGCAGTGATTTACAGCTGGTAATTACTTTTGATAATAAAGAATCCCAAGTTTGTTTATTTCTTCACACTTTCCAATATGTTTGTAAGGTATTCTGCTTGGTTAAAGCAGCATTTACTTTGCAGCTCAAAGTAATGATGATCATTACATTATTCTTTAATCAATTTCATTTTGTATAAACCACATATTATATGTTTTACTTTTTTCCATCCGTGTGCAAGTTCCCAATTTAATGAAGAAAAAAATCGGTTTCCACAAAGTAACATTGATTCATGACCTCAGACTTTTACCAAACTTTATCAGTTTTAGGGTCAAAAGGTCAAAGATCAAAGGTGACTCAAAGAAGGGAAATGGTTTCTATGCAAATTTTCAGTTCTAGACTGTGTACCTTCACCAAAATGTGTGGATGACTTAAACATTTTATAAGAAGAAGTTAATTGATTTTGGGTCAGAGTTACAGAAAGAAAAACAAGTTTTTTGGGGGGACATAACTTTAGTTACTGACCATATACTTTAATTTCCTTACCAAACTTTATGGATGGTTTGCACTGAAGGTAATAAAGCAGCCATAGAATTTGTGATTTAAAAAGTCAAAGATCAAGATCATAGTAAAAAAATTGACAACAAAATAATGGTTTCTTCACATTTTAGTTAGTTTAAGACCAAATACTTTGACCAAGTATCACGGTCATTGAGACGAGATTTGGTCAGTAATCACAGGAATCATCCATACCCTACTAATATTTACATAAATGCCTATTCAACAAAGAGTGGGCATATAATGTTCAGTTATTAGTACTCTGGTTTCATCTAAATATATCAAAGCACTGATTAGATACAATGATATGGTTGAAACTTTTTGGCTTATTTGAAATAATGAAATGAAAAATTCTTATGCATTGTTAATAATTGTAACTGTCCTGTGAAAGGAAATTGTTAAGTCAGTGAAAAGTATATGAGACTTTTTTGAAATCTTTTGCTACTTCTGCTAGCCATAAACATGCTGTGCAGGCTTTCTCTTGCATAAAAATTATGTCATTTCAGCAGTTGTCTTACTCTGAAAAGTTCAGTTGCCAATTTAATATTTTGTCTGTTTGTTTTGTAAGATGAGTCTGTGGTTTTCAACCTGTGCAAATTTGTTGAATTTTTAAATAGTCATGCAGCCATTATTTTAGGGCACAGGGTACTTTTTCCCACACTTTTATTTATAATGACTCTTACATGGAGACGTATTCACCCAAGAGCAGCACAAGAAAAAAATGCAAACCTATTAACATTTAAGTGACTTTGAATTACCATATTTTTCAGCAGGTAGGACAGAAGATTTTGACCTGGAAGTCTGGGCTTCATCTTAAAATCTGAATTGACTTGTATATGGATTATGTCATTGAAATTGCTTTAAGTACCAGTAATACCCTGATAATCAGCAAAATCGAAAACATGTCACATAGCTGTACCAATTCTTCTTCAGTTATTATATCAGTCGATTGTTCTACACGAATATGATATTTTTATATTATAATTTTTTTAGTTATTTTGTATGCATTTGTATATGCTTATATTTTCTGATTTCTGCAACATGAAAAGAACTGAACAGTTTACAATTCATTGGCCATGTGGTACTTATGGTCTATAATCTGTTGTGCACTGTACTACACGAAGCATATTATTTGTTCCTAAAATAAAATACAGGAAAAGATTTTGCTTTATTCATCATTATTCATCTGTTTTTTTATCATACATCATTTTCTAGATCAGTTTTAGTCATAGGTCCATTGATATTTGATTTAAGTGTATTGTTTTTATGTACTCGAGTGATTACCAACTCTTTTTCCTTTACATAGTTGATCCTACTAAGGGATGTAATCTTTATTATTAACATTTCTGTATAGAAGTAAATGTGAACTTCATGTCTTTGAATTTGAAACCAAATAAAACATCAAATTGAGATATATAGAAAATGTGATAAAATTTTGCATGCCGAAATATCTCAGAGTCTGTTAAAAGTGTTTACAACAGGCATACTTGTGGAGTTTTTAATTCTGAGTGACAGAGTACACTGCAATCAAAACTGGAGGAAAGCATGTTGGTGTTGGTGACCGCAAATTTCCAGTTTAGTCTGAAATAGCATATAGTGATACTGTACCATTAAATTTAATGAAATGCAGACACTACTAGTGAAAAAGATGACGCCAAAGTGTTCATCTGGCTTCATCTTATACTCCACATTGACTTGTATATAGATAAAGGATGGAGAATTTATCTGTCAGCAATATTTTTTTTTCAGAGTTCACAAACTGCCATTTACATACCTACTAAATTAACATTTACATGGCCAAACATTTTTAAAACTTTTTTGTTTCAGGCTGATTCACCACCTATTCATAACAGCAGTCAAGGTAATTATACAAGGTTTTCTTTCAACTTCTTTAAATTAGTGCACATTAAAAATGGTGTATATTTATTTCATATAATTGTTGTACAGTAATCATGTGAAAAGATTATTGTCTTATAAAATAATGATAAGATATCATTAAAATACCTTCAGTTGCTGTATTTGTGAAACTTCGGTGAATTGCATATTGAAAATTAGACACTTTAAGCTTCATACCAAATACAAATTTGAGATCACATGACCAAGGCAGATATATAGAAAACAAATATATACACCTATATTATTGACCTTATTTAGTCAGTAAGACACAGACAAGAGAATAATTTTACTTCAGTTTAGGGACTTGACTATGGTTGAGAAAATGGATACAAAGCAGTCCAGTTCTAAAAACCCTCTGTAATTTATTTTGACTTCACATCCAATGAATTTAGATAAACTAACAAAAGGAGCAGTATATGATCTATTTCTTTAAAATAAAATCTGATTTTAATGTGTGTATTGTACTCTGTGGTCTTTAAGTAACAGAAAAAGCAAAACCAACAAGTTTAGTAAAGTCCAACATATGATTCATCTCCACTAAAACAATACAGATTGAAAACTTAAAAGGAACTTAAAGTATTTTCAACTAAATCCTACAAGTCCTAAAGGTTCCATTACAAGTCCCAAAGTTCAGAGTGTTTCAGATAAATTCCAGTATTGAATGTGCTGATGTACAAGTAGTTTTGGATGAGTTGATGTGCCAACAGTATTGATGTATCACATTGATATGATCCAGAATGTCTTTGAATGAATTCACATTAATCCCAAATATTTTATTTAGTCCAAAATGTAAATGAACTCTTTGTAAGTCCAATGAATAATTTTTAAAAACTAATTCCTCTCGAATTATATCTGAACATAATGGGACTTGAAGTAGGAATGAATAGGATTGTTGATCTCAACCTTATATACATCCCCACATTATCTTGTGGTGCAGTAGCATTTTCTGAAAACAACTTGATTATATTAATGGAAAATTACCCCAAACTGTAAACCAGTTCATTTATTCTAAGGTCATAATCAAGGCTAGGTCTTGAGCTCAGACCCAGGTAAACAACTATTTATAACTTACAAACAAGACAAAAATATGAGAGTAGCAAGTTAGGCCTCTACCCTCAGTTATGGAAAAGATGAGCACACAATATATATAGACATAATAACTGACATTTATATTCATAACTTTATATATATAGACATAATAACTGACATTTAAATTCATAACTATATATATATACATAATAACTGACATTTAAATTCATAACTATATATATAGACATAATAACTGACATTTAAATTCATAACTGTATATATAGACATAATTGACATTTAAATTCATAACTATATATATATATAGACATAATAACAGACATTTAAATTCATAACTATATATATAGACATAATAACTGACATTTAAATTCATAACTGAACAAAAGTTTAGCAGGAAAAAGTGAGTTAAATTCAATTAATGTTTTAAATTCTAATCCACTTTTTAAGTCATTATCTTTATATTTGTTGATAGGATGACAATATTACACATGACATGTAACAAATGGTTTTGTATGTATATTGATAAAAGAGTTTATTTCAACTTTTATGGCAAATACAGTACAGGCCTGTCTCATGTAAGCTTGTGAACACAAGGATGCACTCTTTATCTTCATCATTTACACATGTGAACATTGGGGTGCACACTTATCGTCATTATGTACACATGTTAACATTGGGGTGCACACTTGCCTTCATTATGTACACATGTAAACATAGGGGTGCACACTTATCATCATTATGTACACATATGAACATTGGGGTGTACACTTATCTTCATTATGTACACATGTGAACATTGGGGTGCACACTTATCTTCATTATGTACACATGTGAACATTGGGGTGTACACTTACCTTCATTATGTACACATGTGAACATAGGGATGCTCACATATCTTAATTATGTACATAGAGGTGCTCTCTGCATACCTGTCATCTTTTCAGAAGCCAAGTAGGGCAATTGAATGAAAAATAGGAAGATTAGGACCTAACATTGGGAGTTTTTTCAGCCGTTTTTTAAATCTTGTTGTCACTAAATAATGACCAATCTTCTGGGTCCAGTATGCATAAAAATTCTCAAAGTATGTGCTGTCTTTCCCTGTGATGCACCTTTTTTCCCCCCACAACATGCCCCCTTTTCATATTCTGGTCAGCTGTCACAGTGGCCAAACTGCACAATAGCTAAAGGTTAGACTTAAGTAAATAAGCCAGCATGACTAATTAACAGTAAATCTTTATCGTTGCAATTGCCTTGTGAGAATGACTGTCACTGACATTATTCATAGTAACCATGTTCTTCAGTGTGTGTATGTAAGCACCAGCAGTTTATTAGCAACTGAACAATGCCCTATTTTGTGTGCATGCGTGTGTGTACGACTTTGTTCAACTCTGCAGTCTCGATCTACCATACATGTGGCAACTATTTTTCCCACATTTTTTATCCCACCTTTTTTCCTTATTTTCAAGTCATCTAACACTGTTTACTAAATAATTTATTTATTCTGAATTCATTTTTTGGAGGCTGTGTGATATTTTTTTCATTATTTCTGTTAATTTAATGAACATAATTTTTATATATATGGTACAGTAATGCCAGATGTTTACTTGTTTAAGTTTCTTTGATGGTAATGGAGATGGTGTTTTCTTGTAGAGAAAATTAAATAGCATTCACAGTAATCCGTCTTGGGATAGAAACTAATTGCTCAGTTTTATTGTTGAGGTGTATTTTTTTATTGTGTTTTTTTAATTAAAATTTTATATTAATGTAGGGAAGAAAAAAACATAAATTTACAACTGTTCCAGTGGCTTAAGTGGTTAGAGCATCTGCCACAGATGTAACAGGTCATGGGTTCTAACCCCAGCTGAATCATGCATAAGACTTATAAAAATTATACTTTCAGCTGTTTCACTTGGTGCTCAGCATTAAGAGGTTAGTGTTAGGACTGGTCGGCTTGGTGTCAAGATCATGTAACTGGGTGGGACATGATGCTACATGTCTGTGGCATGATGCCCCAGAGCTAGTCACTACTATGAACTGTCACACTGCAGACATGATAGCAATATGACTAAAATTGTTGAAGCCATTTTAAAAAAATTTTAAGAATACAAAAACACACTCATAAATGTATCCGAATAATGTTTAAACTTAACATTCTATTTACTGAAGGAAAACATTCTTTATAGTGTGATAATAATTATTTCTTCACAGCAATATTAACAGGTGATAAAACAGAAATGGCCTTTGTGGATTTCATATGATACATCTATTTATGTAGGATTTGTTTAGGAGAAATGAAAATTGACACACAATGTAATAATTGGGACCTCTCTGCAAAATTCAGGAGATATTGTGAGATCGGTAGGTAGATGTGGAACAACCCCAAAAAATCAGGGTTTTTTTCTCCCGGTGTGAGAGTTAACAGATATGTCTCTTATCTTCATTATGTACACATGTGAACATATTGGTGTTCTCTTTGTCATATGTACATATTGGTACTCCCTTATCTTCATTATGTACACAAGTGAACATATTGGTGTTCTCTTTGTCATATGTGCATAATTGGTACTCCCTTATCTTCATTATATACACATGAACATAAGGGTGTTCTCTTTGTCATATGTACATAATTGGTACTCCCTTATTTTCATTATGTAAACATGTGAACATAGGAGTGTTCCCTAGTCTTAATTGTGCACACATTTGAATAAATGAGACAGTTCTACAAAACTTGTTGGGGTTTTTTTTTGTGCTGTTACTTAGTTTATGACCACAGAGTTGTTACAGCCAAAAACAAAATAATCCACAAATGACTTATAAACAACTTCTGAACAGAATTAACCAACGTTGACAGAAAGTGTTGTGGCATAAAGGTTTTTTGAATAATGCCTATCCTCCATCAAATGTGGCTGCATGTATTAAAATTAGAACAACATTTTTAACAATGTTGAACAAAACTGAACCAATTAGAAAGCATCCAAGCATAAAGGCTTTTCAGATATGAAGATTGTATATCAAAGAAATGCAGAAAGCCTGAAAGAACTGCTTTCATAACAAATGCATTCAGAATCATGGGAAGAATTTTTGACAGAAAGCATCCTAGACTGAGATTTACTTTACCATCTGCTTATGCATTTATCTGTTAGGTAGCTGTCAGCAAGACCACTGGGCAAGATCATAGTTTGACTATTGGTTCATTATGTATGCAATTGATCTTATTTGCATGTGATTCACAGTTATTCTCCTCCAGCAACAAAAGCTGAGAAAGGCAGTATGAATCAGTACTTATTTTTATGGACCTTTAAAATAATTACTAAAATACTGGTTATGGTCATCACAGCATTATCAGAGACATCATGAAGGATGGAGGTTTATTAAGGGACAAGGCCATCATGGAGGATGGAGGTTTATTAAGGGACAAGGCCATCATGGAGCATGGAGGTTTATTAAGGGACAAGGGAGCTTTATCAGTAATTGGTTTCTTTACAGTTCAAAGTTCAAGGTCACAAAAGGGAAACATTCATCAAAGACAAAACCACTGTTTAAATTATTTGTATTATGGTTGGAAGTGTTTATGATTTTAAAAAAATATATCAAGATGCTTCTTTTTAATATTGCTTTCCACTATCTAATCTGTGTGCTTATTCATAGGGGATCTCGACACATTTTTTGTTTGGTATTACTTTCCAGTACATATTATATATGCTTATGCAGAGGTGTAAAAAGTAAGTGAGGATTTTTAGTTTTATTTTCATAATGCTTGCACTGATACTAGTTAGGTTTTGTTTTTATCCATATATCGATGAGCTGGTTACATTTTTACATGATTTGAATTGTTTATGTTTAACATATATTTTTTTCAGGGTGAACATTGTCTGAAAGGGGTGGGGGTGTTAAATCAGAAGAATAAGAACCTTGGAAACCTTTCCATTTGGATGAAATGAGTTCAGTGGTTCTCAGATTCAGTCTCTCTTTTCAGGAGAACTTTCTGTGGACAGGAATTCCTCAGAGGACATTGAGTTAGATACTCAACCAAAACAAATTTCAGATGGCACTGACAGCAGTGAGAGACATGCCAGCAGTGAAGAAACACATAGGAAAGTTGTAGAATAGTTGTAGTACTCAAAATTTCCAGTGTGTATTTACCATGAGGCAGCTGTTGGTGATTCTGTGTGACTTTCTTAATTTAAACAACCATTTTTTGTTTTAAAATGTTCATTGATTTATTTAGAATGCTTCATCCATACTTAAGGGCCTTCCATGAAATTATGCCATGTGATTTAATTATTCGTCTAAGGAAGTAGTGCATCACTTTTGCAAATTAAAAAAGTTTAATATGTTAGTGACATTTAAACAAAAGTAAATATTCCATGTAAGAATGTACTTTTTATCTTTTTCTAGAATGAAATTTTAATATATTTCATTTGATTTGTATTTAATTTTTTTATTTGACAGAAAAATTTACATAAACCTATTTTCATTAATTGTATGCATGAGATTATTTTTTTTGGGAGATAATAAATTTGTACAGCAGTTGTTGAACAAGTGACTGTAGATAACATACCTGTGATGAAATTCTAAATTCTGTATGGTAGAATTTTATTAGAATTCCATATGGCAATATTATCAGTTGTATATTTTTGTAAATTTATCTAAAAACTCTATTTAAATATTGTTATTTCATATTGAACATTACCTCACAGAAGTTTCAACACTCAGGAAATAGATCAAAGATCATTGCATATGTTGTCTGACCAATGAACAAATGAAAATGAAAGAGGTTAAATTGTCTGATTTTCTGTGCATCTGCTTATTCATACAACAAAATAATGACACAATTTCAATGTCCTCAGAGTATCAGGTTTATGACTTGGATTTTAAAATTTTATTATTATCTAAGGCTTCGGAAAGTAAAAGCACATCTTTGTCAGTGGAGCTCAAACCCATCAATACTGACTTCAGAGCTAATTTGTGACTCTGACTCACCATCGCTGTAGTCCACACAGCAATATGTGATTACTCCCAATGGTAAAATGTATGTACTGATTTACATGACATTAATACTGGCCACCATGTATAGCCTATCGTGTGCTGAAAAATGGTGTTAAACCCTACTACAACAACGTGACATTAGTTAAGTCATAGAATAGTTGATACTTTTATTTACCCTTCATGATATGTATGCAGCTTGCTGTATTTGAGGAACATCAAATGAACTTTAAGTGATACTTACATTGCTTGTGTTTTCTTTTCTCAGTTGAGAAAGTGAACAATGAAGACAGCCTATTTAGACAACTGCACTGCGTGTGGTTTGTATGTATTGCCGAAATATTTGACATTTTTTGTAGGATTCTCCTACAAAATGCCAACAGGTCACATGGGTTATTATTACATGTATATTACTTAGTTTTAACTCACAGCAATTTGCTTTAGATTTAGGGGCATTGGTTTTACATATTTTAATTGTTAAAACATTGGTGATATAGGTTTCTGTTCCTTTATTCTGTTTTTATTGTTAATAGACTAAAATCAAAATATGTAATTTTGTCTTTCATAGAGGAAAATGAACTGCTTGTAACAAACCTATTTATTAAATGTAAATTACGTAGAAAATTTAGTATTTACTGAAGTTAGGCTTTTTATAAGTTTTGCAAGGGATAATTTCTCTGCTTATTTTCCACTGTCTTTGACTTCCTGATGCACAGGATGTCATCATATTTTTAAGTCCTTCACCTTTGGAAGCAGTGGTTTTTCAGACTGTGATATAGTTTAATCCATTCTGGTGGGTCTTCAGACTGTGACACAGTTTAGTCCATTCTGGTGGTTGTTCAGACTGTGACACAGTTTAGTCCATTCTGGTGGTTGTTCAGACTGTGACACTGTTTAGTCCATTCTGGTGTTCAGACTGTGACACAGTTTAGTCCATTCTGGTGTTCAGACTGTGACACAGTTTAGTCCATTCTGGTGGTTGTTAGACTGTGACACAGTTTAGTCCATTCCAGTGTTTGTTCAGACTGTAACACAATTTAGTCCATTCCAGTGGTTGTTCAGATGGTGACAAAGTTTAGTCCATTCCATCTATGCATCAAAGCAACAGATGAAAGTGACTGAAAGTTTTGATTATTTTTTAAAAAAGTGAGTTAGATTGGATATATAAGTTGATTCCATAATACAAAGTGCTCATCATAGCAGTATCTCAAAGAAGCTAAACACAATTTTGATGTTACCTATTAAATTATTTATAGTTATCATGTTGTAGTGAAAAGCAGTAGGTTTTGGAGTATTTGTACACAAATTTGACAGCCTGGTTTTCCTCCATAATCTGAATTCATCTTCATTTTAGTATGTTGCTGAACGTCATTATTCTGTGTGATATTTTAACAATTCCAAGATGCAATTTATGGCAGCTGCAATTTTGTGGACCACTTTCTTGATGTTAGACTCAATGTAACTTAGTGATATCACAGATATATCCGTCATATTGACTGTCTTAGCCCAGACTACTAAGACAAATGTTGGCTTTAAAATATTTTTTTTTAATATTCAGAGCATATATTTAGAGATGCTACTAGGGGGTGCATTTGTGAGATTCATTAAAAGTAAAGTTTGTGTGAATTCATGAAAAGTTTGTGTGAATTCATGAAAAGTTTGTGCGAATTCATGAAAAGTTTGTGCGAATTCATGCTCTTGGAAAGTGGTGATGCATAAGAACTCCCACAAATTAGTGTCAAATTGTGCATAATTATGAAAATATACTCTGCACAGTATATGATTTTATTCAGCCTTTCACCCTTAAAATACTTGTTTAGTTACACCAGTAGAAATATCAGTGCTTGTTGCAATGTGCATTTGTTAAAAAACTGTTTACATGTCAAGTTTCTTTGGTTTTACATCTATGAATGTTAAACAAATTTTGATTGGCACTTTGGTACCCATAACAAGCATTATGTTGTAGTTTGAACCTTGCTTCAAGGAAGTGTTTATAAATGTACGTTTATAATAGTCTATCTTGAAGACCCAAAATGGCTGATTCCCAGCATGGTTCATCATTAGATGACATTCTTTTGGCAAATACTGGCTAATGATAGTGATGAAGGCAATTTATTTTTGAGTTTGGGGTGTATATTAAATTATTTGAGCTGGGAGGGCATTAATGGAGGTACGAGTGATTTTTAACCCAAATATGATGTTAAGTACTAGTCAGATGTAAATGTTGGATGGACAGAACAGACAGCATGACAGTCAAACCTTCATTCCAGCGATATTTCAAAATTTAATATAGAAAAGGCAGACAAGTCAAATTAAAATACAGACAATTTAAAAGCAGGGTGCACTTTTCGTTTCTTTTCTCATTACAAATTAGGTCTGTGGGATCAAGTGCTACAAAACCATATAGTCTTCTTTAAAAGTTACAATAAATCAAATAAATAAGAATCTAAAAATGAAATTAGGAAGTAAAGATATTTATTGTATCAAAATACCTGTATGAACAAATAGACTATAGCATTAATGGATTTAAAATCCTTGTTCATCATGATGGAAATATAAATTTGACATTGTAGTCAGCAGGGTGCTAATTCAAGTTAAACTTTGGCAGAGTTTATGTTAGTGAAAAATCTTATTTTGAGGCAGAAGTACCATAAAGACAATACCTGTGAGATGTGGAAAATTGTACATAACAACCATAAAGACAATACCTTTGAGATGTGGAAAATTGTACATAACAACCATAAAGACAATACCTATGAGATGTGGAAAATTGTACATAACAACCATAAAGACAATACCTATGAGATGTGGAAAATTGTACATAACAACCATAAAGAACAGTATTAATGTTTGTTCTGGCTGGCTAAGTTAGGTATGTATATGCCGTTTCTGACAGTAGACTGTACAGAACAATATTCATACACAGATAAGGAACATATTAAGCTCAGAAATTCATGCTTATACAACTTGAGTCAACATCTTTTACAGATTTTGATTTCAATAGGGGTCTAAAAAAGAGTAAATCAGGAAGAAAGAGAGATGGATATTGAAGTGTTAGGTAAATATTGAAGTGTTAGGTAAATATTGAACTATGTTCTGTTTCCCCCTCCTTATTTTTGTGACAAAAAGGGATATCCCCCCTTACAGTAAAGTCTGGGAGCATCTCTATATTTCCTTTTGCTTTGTGTATTCATTCAGGGCAAATGTAAAAATAAGATTATTTTTTTTCTTTAATAATGTTAAATATGGAGATAAAGCATAATGTAAATCATCATGTAAAGACAGAAATGTCACATTCATTGCAGTAATAATTTCAATCATGTTCAGGTGTGTTTAGATTGAAAAAATAATCAAAATACATATCTCTCATTTACATTTATATTGTCATGATCTCATAAAACGACAGCAGAGCTGAAGATCTCCATGGTGGTGCTTATGAAACAAGGAATATAAATTTCTTGTCCTGGTTCAACTAAAGATCTCATTTTTTCCCTCCATTGTTTTCTTTAGATCTAGTAGTGATATAGCTTATGGGATGGTTAGCTGTGTGTCACAGCAGCTGTCTGAATATATTTACAGGTTTCCTAGGGCAACTGTAATTATGTAATGCCTTGCATTTTGCCAGCAATAGTTTTAGTTATCTGACAGTCCTGGTCATCTGTCTATAGTCCTGGTCATCAGTCTTTTGGTGTTGGCATTATGAATGTGTTAGTTTTAATAACGTACAGTAATTGTGGCTAATGCAGTAGATAGTCCTCATGGTATGTTGAATGTAGTCATAATTTTTACGAACTTGATGTTAAATAATTACATGTGTTTTACTACAACTTTTTTCTGAATGACCAAGGTGATAAGTATGTATAGTATAAAGTGACAATCTAGGTTGTAGCTAAACTACAAATTAAAGTTGTAACAATTATTTAGGAACTTGTTTTATAATAATTATACATTAGCTATGATAAACCTATTAAGATATTGGTGAATTTATTTCTTATTGCTCCATCTGTGATGAAATTTATTACAAAGGGATTTCTTACAAAGGGTACGCTATCCATGTCATTACCGTATTTATAACAAAGACATAAAACGGTACTAACAGCTGCCTCATTTGGTGCTGAGCATTAAGAGGTTAGTGTTGGGACTGATTGGTCTGGTGTCAGGATAATGTGACTGGGTGGGACATGATGCTTCATGTCTGTGGCATGATGCCATAGTGCTAGACATCACAAAAAACTGTCACACTGCAGACATCATAGCAATATGACTAAAATTGTTAAACTTCCAAAAATAAACAAACTGTTGACTGTATATTGTACATATGAGTTGCAGCTAACACAATAAAGAATAATCACAAAATAACAGAATAATAAGTGAATAACAAAATAATAACTGAATAACAAAATAATAACTGAATAACTATTTGTGCTGTAACTGCATTGACACTGAAAAGTACATAATGACAAATGGCTATGGTAAATTTCAGCTCTTATTAGGTCTACCATTCAGGTTTTCTGCAAAATATATCTTGTCAAATTAAAAATTTTAATTATATGACTCAGCAAAGAGAAAGCTCAGTTATTTTGAGCAGGCAGATGATTATAAATTTCATTTATGAGATGATTGTAGATGCATAAATTCATGCACAAATCAGCCATTTGAGTTGTTAGGAGTCATTTTCTGCAAGGAATTGTGGGTAGAATTGGTATACTAGTTCAGCTTCTATGTCAGTGAAAAATGTGTGCAAATTAGAACCTAATACCAGTTACACCCATGTGAAGTAATTGTTCACCATTCCACTAATTTTGTCTGCGGTGGGAGCAGATGTGTTTAATGAAAACAAACCTTTTAAATTTTTTTTGTGTTTGTTAGGTTGATATGTTTACATTACAATAAGGTTATTGGGTATGATTGTATAAATTGTTTGTAAGAAAGATTAGGGAATGCTATAGTTCATAATTAAGATATTGTATATAAATCACATGTTGTGAGTCACTTTTGCAACCTATTCTTGTGCTTACAATCTGGCAGTCTTCATTTTCTCCATAAGGAGAGTTCATCTACAAATATAGGGAACAGGAGGGAAAAAAGAGAAATAAAACAATTTACTTTGATGTTTTTGGAAAGCATTCCAGAAAGTCATGACACATATGAAAGTAACATAGATGAGGAAGAAAAGAAGTGGAATATCAATAATTAATAAATACATGCAAACGTACAAACATATGAATAATTAATAAATACATGCAAACATACAAACATATCAATAATTAATAAATACATGCAAACATACAAACATCAATAATTAATAAATACATGCAAACATACAAACATATCAGTAATTAATAAATACATGCAAACATATCAGTAATTAATAAATACATGCAAACATACAAACATATCAGTAATAAATACATGCAAACATACAAACATATCAGCAATAAATACATGCAAACACAAAACTTATCAGTAATTAATAAATAAATACAAACATTCAAACATATCAATAATTAATAAATACATGCAAACATTCAAACATATTAATAATTAATAAATACATGCAAACATACAAAACAGCAGATAAACATCGTGCATAAATCTTACTACAAAAAAGTGTTTATTATTGAAGTATTGGTTAATTAATAATAATGACTTTGCCTTAAAAAATGGGGTCTTACATGTACAATGTTTTGGTGGGAGCTGAATTGGGAAGGTTTGCTTTTGAAAAAATGTTTGGTCTTCAGGTGAAAAGGACACCTGTGATACTCTTCAAGGTCAGTTCTTCAGAATTTGTATAAGTGTAATTCCTTGCTTAAATAGCATGGGTAGTTCAGTTACAAACTTGTACCAGTAAAGTTGTTGGCAGTTACAAACTTGTACCAGTAAAGTTGTTGGTAGTTACAAACTTGTACCAGTAAAGTTGTTGGTAGTTACAAACTTGTACCAGTAAAGTTGTTGGCAGTTACAAACTTGTACCAGTAAAGTTGTTGGTAGTTACAAACTTGTACCAGTAAAGTTGTTGGCAGTTACAAACTTGTACCAGTAAAGTTGTTGGTAGTTACAAACTTGTACCAGTAAAGTTGTTGGTAGTTACAAACTTGTACCAGTAAAGTTGTTGGTAGTTACAAACTTGTACCAGTAAAGTTGTTGGTAATTTGTCTTCTTAACAAGCATGATGTGACCTTATGCTGAAGTAAGTTGGTATTCTGCTGACCACATTTTTGGTTGAATAACATTTTGACCAGGTATTAATACCCACATGGATTCTATAAAACTGGTTAATTTTTGTTCATAACTATTCTTCACAATGTGGTATGGATTCGAAGGGCACATTTGCGTTTTAAAAGTTTTAAAATCTAGAGAAATCAGGATACCTTTTGTCTGCTGTACCAAGCATGCTATTCCTTTTTAAGTATAGTTATGTTGACCAAATGTTTCCGCTTAGATTTGTTAGGGAAAATTTGATTGATTGATGAAGTTCAAGAGGAGATCTGTACTTCTGAAGTAAATTCCTTGTTAATGACATTATATGTCAGTCATATGTTGTGGATCATTTTTCCAACCTATTCTTGTGCTGACAAATTGTTTCAAAATAGGTAACATGTAAGCAAATCAAAATTTGTGTTGTGTAATATATTCAGTTTGTTTTACTGAAATTAAAACATCTATTCACAGGTTGCTTAAAATAATAAATTGTAGACCACCATTTTACATAATCCAATCGTGACCATGTTTCAAATTCTTGTTATTTTATATATTTTGCCTTTACCTGTCACAGTTGCAAAGTATAGGTATCTGGGACTTAATACAGTAAATTCATGTTTTGGGGTGTAACCTTCATACCAAAATTTTTAATGAATAAATTTATTAGAAAATTGTAGAAAGTTTTATTACAGATGGTTCTTCTTTTGTATATAATGTTGCTTGAAGGTTTGTCATCAAATACCTCTATTAACAAGATGGCTTTTGGTTGGGACTACCTTGTGCATATTTGAATGATCCAGTAGTTAATTAGAACATAAGAGTAAACTTGAAAACAGTGCCCAAAGGTTCAAGCCTTTCCTAAATGTTTTGGCAAATGTTGAACTTAGGAGATTATGTATGATTATTATTGATATTTGTGTTATTACAAAATTATTTGTGAGTGAGTATTGCCATTATCACAAATTGCAAAAGTCGGATTTCAGCATTTCCATGATAAGCTCAATTTCCCCACCCTCACTCCGCCCTGTCAGGTTTACCAGTGCATAATGTCATTTCAATGCATTTCTTTACATGGAAAATCTCATAGCATTATGGAACTTTTGCCTGTTGTAATCCGTCAAAAATGTTTGTCACTCGAATCACTTCAATCCAAAATTTAAAAACAAATATAAACTTCATTTGCAGATATATGTGTGAACCATCTCATTTTAATAGATACTAAATTATTTTACATATGGCTTCTTCATTCATTTATTCATTCCAGCAGATTCTACCTGGTTTTTAAATGAGTGTAATAAAGCATTAATTGAGTGTTGAAACAAAACCTACTCTTATTTACATACCGGTGCTATCTGTTACTAAAAACCATTAAAAAATGGCATAAAATATTTACATATTTTTACCACTTTTACTTCATTGGCTTATTCAGGAAACAGAAAGTTAAAGGGGATAATATTGCAGTAGTTATATTTCACAAGGTACAGAACATGTCTGTATAAGTCGAGTCCAGTATTTTTGTGATGCATAATACTAATGATTAAAGAAGACAAAATATTCGTAACTAGAATTTCTGTAAAATATTCATTGGCTCAGTATTAGCAATTATTGTCAAATAACCTGTTCTATGTTGCTGTTCTGTAAGAAATATCGACTGAATATCGCTGATATTCATATTTATTTTGTTACCAGAATTATTATGCAAACTATTTTTCAGTATCAATAAATTTTCATACCTAATGTATGTATTGTCTTGTTTTTCAAAAATCATTCACAGTGCTGTGCAGTGAATAATAAACATGTTCCAGAACATTCCTAGGACCACTTCGGTGACCTAAGTAGTTAAAGTAGTTAAAAGAGTCCACCTTGCATGTGATAAGTCAAAGGTTTGACCCCCAGCAGTCATAGCAAAGACTCCCCAGCAGTTGTACCAAAGACTTATAAAATTGGTACTAGCAGCTGCCTCACTTGGCACACAGCACTAAGAGGTTAGTGTTAGGACTGGTCAGACTGATGTCAGGATAATGTGACTGGGTGGGACATCATGCTACATGTCTGCGGCATGATTCCTCACTATAAACTGCCATGCTGCAGACATCATAGCAATTTGACTAAAATTTTTAAAAGATACATTAAAAATCTAAAGACACACACACTCATATTTCTGGGATGTTTTCATGGCCAGTAGCAAAAACAAACGTTCCAGAACAAATCTAAGATATTTGTATGGCCAACAGAAGTTCTAATTTTATTCCACAGGAAATCAGATCCTGAAAAACTACAACTGTAACAAAAGATTACTATTTTCCTGCAATCTAACCTGAAAATATTTTCATGTTTTTTTTAGCTCATTTGCTTGAAGTATCATTACATTTTGAGAGCATTATCAGAATTATATGGTGTTGGGTAATGTCAAAATTTAATTTTCAAGCTTTTCTCCTCTGACTATTGGTACAATAGTGTCATTGAAGGTTGTGGATTGTATCATTTAGAACCATAACAGGAAATAGTAGGTCACAGTAACGTACCTTTCTTACCCTGATTTCTTTCTTGTTAAATCAATGTAAAATAATTTGATCTTCCTGGCAGTTTTTCAGGCATAGACTTTGTATGTTTATGGGCTTTGGCCAGGATATTCCTTGTATTATTCTATACTACCCAAAATAAAGTAAATAGCAACTGACTTCTTGCATTAATAACTTGTTGCAGGTGAACCATAACATGAAAGTTTTAGGTAAATTTCAAAACTAATTGTTGCATAGTATTTTCCGACAAGGTCAGAATAAATATTATTTTGCTTTTTTGGAGAATACCATATGAAATTATTTTGTAGGCATGGTATCTGTTTTTTACTCTGTCAAGTTATTTATTGTACCAAGTGGGAGCCTGTCCATGTGTAAACAGCTCAGAGTGACTGTTGCTTGCCAGAGGATCATGATGTGCACATGCAGTAGTACAAATAGACGGTATTACATGATGTCTTGCAAGCACACATGTACAAATAGTATTACATGATGTCTTGCAAGCACACATGTACAAATAGTATTACATGATGTCTTGCAAGCACACATGTACAAATAGTATTACATGATGTCTTGCAAGCACACATGTACAAATAGTATTACATGATGTCTTGTAAGCACACATGTACAAATAGCATTACATGATGTCTTGCAAGCACACATGTACAAATAGCATTACATGATGTCTTGTAAGCACACATGTACAAATAGTATTACATGATGTCTTGTAAGCACACATGTACAAATAGTATTGCATAATGTCTTGTAAGCACACATGTACGAATAGTATTACATGATGTCTTGTGAGCACACATGTACAAATAGTATTAGATGATGTCTTGTAAGCACACATGTACAAAAATAGTATCACATGCTGTCTTGCAAGCACACATATACAAATAGTATTAGATGATGTCTTGTAAGCACACATGTACAAAAATAGTATCACGTGCTGTCTTGCAAGCACACATGTACATATAGTATAATATGATGGCTTGCAAGCACACATTTACAAATACAGTAGAACCTGTCTTGAAAGACCAACTCTTCTGCCAAAAAATATTGGTCTTTCAAGACAGGTGGTCTCTCATTACAGGTAATAACACTACATAATCAATAAATCCATGCATGGAGATCCTGGTCTCTCAAAACAGGTGGTCTCTCATAGCAGAGGTCTCTCAAGACAGGTTTTACTGTAGTATCACATGATGTCTTGCAAGCACAATAGTATTACATCATGTCTTGCAAGCACACATGTACAAACAGTATCACATTATATCTTACTGGCACACATGTACAAATAGTATTACATGTCTTCCAAGCACACATGTACAAACAGTATCACATGATGTCTTACAGGCACACATATACAAATAGTATTACATCATGTCTTGCAAACACAGACAAATAGTATAACATGATGTCTTACAGGCACACATGTACAAATAGTATTACATGATGTCTTGCAAGCACACATGTACAAATAGTATCACATGCTGTCTTGCAAGCACACATGTACAAATAGTATTGCATGATGTCTTGCAAACACATGTACAAATAGTATTACATGATGTCTTGCAAGCACAGACAAATAGACAGTAACATGATTTCTTACAGGCACACATGTACAAATAGTATTACATGATGTCTTGCAAGCACAGACAAATAGACAGTATCACATGATGTCTTACAGGCACACATGTACAAATGGTATTACACTTCTTCCAGGCACACATGTACAAACTTTATCACTTGATGTCGTACAGGCACACATATACAAATAGTATTACATGATGTCTTGCAAGCAGACAAATACTGTATCACATTATATCTTACATGGACATATGTACAGACAGTATCACATGATATCTTACAGGCACACATGTACAAACAGTGTCACATTATATCTTACTGGCACACATGAACAAATAGTATTACATGTCTTCCAGAAACACATGTACAAACAGTATCACACGATGTCTTACAGGCACACATATACAAATAGTATTACATGATGTCTTGTAAGCACAGACAAATAGACAGTATCACATGATTTCTTACAGGCACACATGTACTAACAGTATCACATATCTTACTGGCACACATGTACAAATAGTATTTCATGTCTTCCAGGCACACATGTACAAATGATGTCTTACAGGCACACATACACAAATGGTATTACATGATGTCTTGCAAGCACAGACAAATAGACAGTATCACATGATGTCTTACATGCACACATGTACAAATGGTATTACATGTCTTCCAGGCACACATGTACAAACAGTATCAAACAATGTCTTACAGGCACACATATGCAAATAGTATTACATGATGTCTTGCAAGCACAGATAAATACTATATCACACGATATCTTACAGGCACATATGTACAAATGTTATGACATGATGTGATGCAAGTGCAGACATAGACAGTATCACATGATGTCTTACAGGCACACATGTACAAATGGTATTACATGATGTGATGCAAGCACAGACAAATAGACAGTATCACATGATGTCTTACATGCACACATGTACAAATGGTATTACATGTCTTCCAGGCACACATGTACAAACAGTATCAAACAATGTCTTAAAGGCACACATATGCAAATGGTATTACATGATGTCTTGCAAGCACAGATAAATACTATATCACACAATATCTTACAGGCACATATGTACAAATGTTATGACATGATGTGATTCAAGTGCAGACAAATAGACAGTATCACATGATGTCTTACAGGCACACATGTACAAATGGTATTACATGATGTGATGCAAGCACAGACAAATACAGTATCACTTGATATCTTACAGGCACACATGTACAAATAGTATTACATGATGTCTTGCAAGCACAGACAAATAGACAGTATCACATATCTTACAGGCACACATGTACAAATAGTATTACATGATGTCTTGCAAACACAGACAAATAGACAGAATCACATGATGTCTTACATTCACAGAAAAATACAGTATCACATGATGTCTTACAGGAACACATGTACAAATATTACATGATGTCTTGCAAGAACAGAAAAATACAGTATCACATGATGTCTTACAGACACACATGTGCAAACAGTATTACATGATGCTTGCAAGCACAGACAAATAGTATCACATGATGTCTTACACTCACAGTCAAATTCAGTGTCATATGATATCTTACCAGCACTCATGTTCAAATAGTATTACATGATATCTTACAAGCACAGACAAATAGTATCGTATGATGTCTTACATGTGCTTACCAATACCCAACAGATAGTATACATGCCTTACTCGCACTTACCAATACCCAACAAATAATATCACATTATGTCTTACATGCACTTACCAATATCCAACAAATAGTAACCCATGATGCCTCACATGCATTTACCAATACCTAACCAATTGTAACCCATAATGCCTTACACACACTTGCCAATACCCAATAAATAGTATCACATAATGCCTTAAATTCACTTACCAATACCCAACAAATACTAATCCATGATGCCTTACACACACTTGCCAATACCAGACAAATAGTATCACATGATGTCTTGCATAGACAAATGCACAGACAGTTAGATGAACAATTAAAACAAAGGTTATGATTAGGACCATAGCAAGTTGGCGCAATTGAAATGGCACCCTGATCGAGCGTCTTCTTCAGTGCCAAAACTTTCAGGAAAAGTACTTTGAAATACTGTGAATTGGTGCCACCATCACTCAGGCTTGGCACCCAATGCACTCACTCATATCGTTTGCATCATTTACAACATCCCTGGCTATAATGCCCGGTGTGAAGCATCATGCAGGCTGCCTAAAACAAACAATGCAGTTCGACTAGACATAATATTTAGGTAATCAGGCTGAATGCTTAGCATTTCATGATAAATTAATGTGATGCTATACCTGAAAATGCTTCATCAGCTCTAATGAAAAGTATTTTTGGAAGCTGATCAATTTTTATCAATTTGAAAAGTCTTAATTTGACTGAGGGAATCTTTCAAGCATTTTTCTGACTTCCCTGATTTTGCTTTCAATCTTTTAGCTTGCCATAGAAGATCTTTGGTAGTCACCTATTAAACATCCTGGCAACAATGTCTGCCCATCTCATATGTGATTTCATTAGTAGATTGTAGCTGTTTGGAATGACTAACTACATGAGAACCTCTTTGTTTGGGACCTTTTCCTACCATTTTATCCTGATCTGTTTCCTCAGACAGCTTTGGTGACAATGGTTCAGTGTCATGGCATGACATCTGTATACTGGTTTTTCATGCTTACAGCAGGGTCAACAACAAGTTAGCTTTCCAGATCTTGAGTTTTATTGGCATACTAATGCCTCTAGGCTTCCACACATTTGTGCACAGTCTGACAGAGGCCACACTTTGTATGGTTATTATGGCATTGGTTATGTCTTCACTTTAAACTTCACATGATTGTGCTCTGCCAAAAACGGGTGAACCTTCCACTGCCAGGAGATTTTGGCAATTTAATGTAATAGTAGGCTCTGTGTAAGTCTTTCCTGATCCAGACTGGTACATCACTTTTGTCTTCTTCATATTGATTGTAAGACTGAACTTGTTACAAACTAAGTGAAATTATCCATACTCTTTTGCGTGTCAGATTCAGATTTGGCAATCAGGAAACAGTCGTGAGCAATAGGAGGTCTTGAACAGTCACTTTCTGTAATTATATCTTCACCTGTAATCTCCTCAGATTGTAGAGCTTGCCATCAGTCCGGTATCCGAGGTTGATCCCAATGACATCGAAGGCATCTGTAAGCTTAGCAGAGAACATCCTACTGAAAAGGGTAGGGGCAAACATGAAATCGTACTTGACCCCATTGGTGACTGACAATTTTTCTGAAGTCCCAATGTCGACCCGATGCAAGCGAGCATGCCATCACATAATTGCCAAACCATTATAATGCATTTCTCTGGGTATCTAAATTTTATCATGATCTTCCAAAGGCCCAAAGACTGATTGTGTCACTGGCTTTTTCAGGTAGACAAATATCGTCTACAGGTTGGAGTTCTGTTCCTAGCATTTCTCTTGAAGCTGACGAGCTGTAAACAGCATGACTTTGGACCATCCTCCTTTTCTTGAAGCCAGTTAGGCTCTGGGACAGCATCCCTTGATCGATACTATGCATAGGGAGATTCAGCAGAATTCTGGCGAGAATTTTGTCGGCTGATGACAGCAGCAAGAAGTCACGATGGTTGTCCCTTGATTTTTTGGTTGTCTTGTCGCATGTACAAGTGGCTAATGGATGCATCCTTTTACTCAGCGGGGAATAAGTCAGTCAGTTGCTGTGCCATATGTGATCGTAAGCTTTGTCGACTTCTGCTGATACAGCATTTGCTCGACGTGCTTTGCCATTTGATAACAGATCAGTTTCTGTCCGGATTGGTGGATCAGTAAGAAATATGTTGATTTCCACTTGGACTAGTCGATCAATGGCCTCTTCGCTGAGAGATGATTGAGGACGTTGTTGAAGTGTTATATTCATCTTTGTAATATCGCTTCTTTATTAGTGAGTAGTATTGTGATGTCACTACCCAATATTGATAACATTCCTTATGACCGTGACCGTATATTGTCTTCAAGGCATCGTATAAATTTTTCATGTCATTCCTGTCTGTGTAGGACTGAATATCCTGTCTTGCTGCTCCACAATGAGTATCTCAGCTCTGAGTTTATAGTTGTCAGTCATTTTGATGTTGTTGAAGGCTAATGATAAAGTGCTGCCCTCCAAACAGGCCTTTTGGACCTGATCTTTCATGTTCATTGGCTCTGTATGGCAGCATTGTTGTCATCAATCCAATGTTGATGTGTTCGTGTGGTGGGACCGAGGATTTTGGATGTAAACGGAGCACATGGAGTCTTTGCAGATGGATGATTTTCTTTGATATATTCGTATCGAGCTTAAAGACTATGAGCCTGTTGTCATTCCAGCATTCTGCATTTCTCTTGGCCTTCGGTATCCTGCCTGTCTCTTCTAATGAGGATAACGTAGTCAGTGCGATGCCAGTACTTGAATGGTCCAAGACATCTTTTTACGGTTTGGCTGGTGGAAGACTCTGTTAGTAATTAGGAAGTTATGTTCAGTGCATTTCCTCTGTTGGGAGAGTACGTGATGTTTGCCTTTGCCAAGGTAATTTTTGCCTATGATGCCTATGACGTCTGGTCATGTCCGTTGATTTAGCACTTAATTGCTTAAGGACGATGAGTTTCTCTGCGTTCTGCATGACTGCGATTAGAGACTCCATGTATTCATATAATTTATCTTTTTTCTTATCATCAGTTGGAGATATGCGCTGATAATAACTGCATGTATGTTCTCCAGGTAGTGGAAATATCATTTGCATTAGTTGACACTCACTCTTGTATGGGAGATTTCAAAGTTGTTGTTGTTGTTGTAGGGTTTAACGCCATTTTTCAGCACGCGATAGGCTATACATGGCGGCCAGTATTAATGGTGGAGGAAGAAACCGGGAAATCCCCGGAAAGAACCACCGACCCTCGAGAAGCTACTGGCAAGCTTTCTCACATATCCACATTGGCCGAATTTGAGACTCGAACCCACGCAGACAGAGGTGAGATGGCAGTGATCCGTAACGGTGAGCGCTTTAGACCACTCGGCCACTCGGGGCCCGAGATTTCAAAGCTTGTGCCAGCTGAGATTTGATGGCAAACCTAATATCAGCTTCGCTTAGGTCTTCTTTATTTCGGACACTCCAGAACAGAAAATGTTTTTGCCGGCTTAGATTTCGGTGAGTTATCGTTCCTTGCAA
The DNA here is from genome assembly GCA_028554795.2 of Sinohyriopsis cumingii. Taxonomy (NCBI): domain Eukaryota; kingdom Metazoa; phylum Mollusca; class Bivalvia; order Unionida; family Unionidae; genus Sinohyriopsis; species Sinohyriopsis cumingii. The sequence continues at coordinate 29,252,389 of CM068825.1, read as the reverse complement.
GCGATTTTCACTCAGGGCCGCTCCTGAATGTTGAATTTCGCCACTCATGTACCAACTAGAGCTGTTCTTCTCTCTGGTCGATCTTCTATTGTAATGTCCAGTAGTGTATACATTCTACAGACACCTTTATTTCTTCTTGTTGGGTTATCTGCGCCTGCTTTGTTGCCGCTTGCCCATTCGAATCTATCCAGGAAGCGGGTGTATCATATATTGTTCACAGTATTGTTGTTATAAAATGGAGGTAAATTTGATCTATTAAAACTCTATATCTGTGTGCATCCAGAGGGGTACTACACCACAGTAGATCGCAAAACAAAATAATCGAGTTCGATTCTTGACAGTGGCAGTTTTAACTCTTCTCGTGATACAACTATTTACCACGAAACTACGCAATCAAGTATTTTGTTATTATTTTTATATTTGTTTTATTTAAAAAGCAAATCAATCTGCCAAAGGTAATAATGCTAGGTTTTAATGCTGTGTCTCTTTTATAAAATAATACGTAGACACTTTCCACTTTACATAAAAGCATCATGAAGAGCGATGAATCTGTCCCGGTAATGATTTTTAACGAAACAAAACAGAAAATAAACAAGAGTTGTTGGGACATTTCTACAGAAAAGAATTTCCAGGAATCAAAGATAAATCCACTTTTTTGTATTTTTGTTCCCTTTAAACTACGTGTGGAAACCAGTTCTGATAATCTCTAGAAACTCCAATATTTTCTTTTTTACGTGTTTGAGTTTAGGTGTTGGAAAGATTCCTGAATGCGCAGTGCACATTTTTTGTCATGGTCCTTGACCTTAAATCTGATATCATGGATAAAGACATTGAATTTGTCTCTGACAATGTCTAGATATACCAACATGATCAGTTGGTGAAATCTAGAGCTAAATGGTATTTAAATTACATCATTCCAGAATTCATCAAATGTATCCACAAACTAGATTTGATAAAATTGCGTCCATACCTGCTTGTAGTATCATGTTTCAATGCATTGTAGCTAAAACATTTTTTGGAGACCATGGATCCTAAATAATTGTCCATCTGCTCTGAGCTTTTTAATTGAAATGCGACACACCAACCCTTCCAGAGTAGTAGTGTTAATAGGATGTTCAAGGCAGACACTATTGATCAAGAGCAATTTTATTTTGGATGAACAGGACATCACAAGAAGTCATTCATTGTCTATTGGAACATCTGTTCTGAAGAAACAATTATAATACGATTTTCAAGATGTCTGCCCTGGCGGCTGTGCTTCAAGTCTGATTTTGGAGATGTAGAAAAATCAATATTTGCGAGTTAGAAATGAAATCTGATCACCAATGTGGACGTCATATGAAGTCTTTAATTGAAAACCATTCAGGAGGAGTAGCGATAAAAAGATTTTAAAATATGTGGCCCTTCAGCCATATTTTGAGTCAGGTCGTTGCCATGTTCATTTAGCACCAATGCAGACCATAAAGGTTTAGCATGTTCATAACTGTTTTCTGAAATTCTCTTCGGTTAAGGCACTTATGGGTGGCACTTGTATCTCATTAAACGTTTTCCATCCACATATGTTCTGATATGGGTAAACATTTTCTAGAAAAACTTTAAATTTTTCGGGTCAATGGTACCATATTGACTGGCGATTTTGAAGCTTTCTATCGCCAAGTTACTAACTATCTTGTCAAGACTAGAATTGTAAAACTATAACTTATCGATGTATTGCAATTGTCCAAGCCTTAAGGCTATGTATTTTTCCACAGTGCTTGAAATGACACTTATCGATGTATTGCAATTGTCCAAGCTTTAAGGCTATGTATTTTGTCTTGAAATGACACTTATCTGTGTATTGCAATTGTCCAAGCCTTAAGGCAAAGTTGATTACGTGATTTGACTCAGATGCTGCATTTAAAACAAGATCGAGGACCAAGACCAAAACGTAACGTAAAGTGATTTACAGTATTCGGGATTGGCAAGTTTCACCGCATAGTTTACGTTTTCCAAGGCATACCCCATTTCATTAATTGTATCTTAATGCCGTGGAACTTTTTGTATATGGAGTGGTCAGTCTTTTATTGCTTTGATATTTGTCTTTTCTTCTTAACTCTGTTACAATTGGTGAGAATTTTTTGTTTCGCCAGTGAATAAGACATTTTAATCCAAGCCTATTTGCTGTTCGATAATTGTATCAGAATTATCTCTTAACGAAATAGGATTTATGAAAATTTTATCCCATATTTTGCCGTTTATGTTACTAAGATAGTTTAGAAAAAAGTCGCGGATTAACAACTCGCAATCGTCTACAATTTGTTAGGACACAATGTTCCTATCTATATTATAGTATACAAAACATTTCTCTAATTCATTTATTGCTCTAAGATAATTCGTAAGTTGATATCTCATTAAACGCTAAGTTTATGTGACTGAAAACAATTCAGCAGCTTATGGGCTTCTTCAACAAATCTGTATGAGATGTCCAAGGTGACCGAGTAGTCGCTCGTCTTTACAGATCACTGCATCTCACCTCTGCCTGTGTAGATTCGAGTATCGGGCTCGGCCAATATGTGTATGTGAGAAACTTCTTGTGGATTGGTGGTTCTTCACTGGGTTTCCTCAGGTTCTTCCTCCACCAGATATACTGACCGCTGTGACTAGCATTTTGCTGAAAATGCCGTATATCCCAGAATAACATCAAAATATTTACATAATGCGTTTAAGCGAAACAAAGATTTCATTTTCTGCAACGTTATGCACATTCCAATGATAATCCCAGATTCAGATATATTTATAAATTGTTTAAAAAATCTTTACGCATCAATCGGTGAATTTTTCGACATTTATATATACCGCAGTACTGTTTTTTATGCAAAAGATATTCTCAATCTAACTCTGACAGTATACAATATTTTATGACTAACTCTGCCAGCATAAAATATAATCTCACTAGCTGTTCCGCAGACAAAATACTGTTAGCATTATATTTTGCACGGTGACGTGGCGATCCATAATTTTGTGCATGCAGTAGTATGGTTCAATCAATAATGTAGGCCTGAATGCGGCACCTAGTATAGTAACTTCAAGTGCTCGTGCATACGTGGGAAAAGCATCACCACTGGTTTATATAGAAATGCCTGAATTATGTGATTCTAGGGTTCAAGGGTAATGTCTGGTATCTAAGGAGAAGACCTATCTCAGCTACCAAAATCTACAAACCCCATTATGACTCTATTTATATTTATACCTCCATTTGTACCTTCTAAAATCTGAATTCCTTATATGAGTTATAACTAGAATATATAAATTAATTGAATCGCATTATGTCTGATTGTTCTTAATGAAATAACAGTTCTCATTTTTTTCTTTTATAAACAGCATGACAAATGACCTTCAGCTATTCAATGTCAGCTGTACCTCGGATCGATTTAGAACGTCTTTACCTTAATTTCAATCCATCTCTTTTGTGGATCAGTATTCAGTCCAATGCTGTCTCAGTCAGTGAAATTTAAGGATATGTGTCTGTCATTATTATGACAAACAAACTGTTTCCTTTTCGAATTTATTCTGTGCTGGACTTCTATGTGATTTTAGAAGTTGGTTTACATATAACTCATCAATACATTATGTATATATGACACATTTATTGGAATGATTACAACCACGTAACGTGACAATTATTCGAATCATTAAAAACCATGTAGCGTGACAGTTACTGAAATGATTTACAATTATGTAACCTACAATTACTGGAATGATTAAAACCTTGTAACCAGACAGTTATCCGAATGATTGAAAACACGTAACCTGACAGCTATTGGAATAACTAAAAACCATGTAACCTGTCTGTTAAACCTGGCATTGTTAGCATTGCCTATATCAGTTAGTTAATAAATGGTATCCAGCAACTTTGAAACATAATCTGCTATATATTGCAAGATAACAAATGTGCAAAGCATCCATTCATTTTCCTTTGATCACCTTTTATTCACGTGATTGTGCACACTATAAATGTCCCTTCGAAACAATCAAGACGTATGTTCAATGTTGACGGACTGGTTTTGGGGTGGATGCATAAAAGAAATGAAAAATACCGTAAATAAAACATTGTGTGTGTTACCACAAAGAGCAGCTGAAATATGGCACTTCCAACATGTGAAATAGCTATTGTCAGTAGATAAATATAACAGAGAACCGATGTATTTTCATTCCGAACGCCATATCTTCTATCAATTCCTCCTGCCTCTCCTTTATTTAACATATCACTCCTTAAAACAGCTAAACCACGAGCCGATACAACACTAGATTTAAGGTTTCATTTATTAATTCTTAAATAAACTTAGTCAATCTACATAGCCTTTTATATCAGTGTATAGAAACTCCAAAATTATCCGCACATCAGCCATTGCCTCTGACCAGTTGTGTTCACGAAAGGTCAAGGTTGGCTAATTTTAGTACCTGTCGCAGCTTTCCATGAGTACGACACGGGACCAATCTAGCTGTAGTATGTGCGTTGTTTGTGTTACGTCAAAAATGCATTTTGACGTCAGAACAATTTGATGGCGAATTATGACTAATAAGTATCCTAAGCAGTAGTCGTCGTGGCAAGCAATGGACGGTAATCAAATATTCACCTTTATCTTAGAAAACTTAGCGTATTATCGCCCATGACTTGCGACGATGAGCAAAAATATAATAACGTGGAAACAACATGGATTTCTTCACATTTTAATTTATTGGACTCCACGAACGGCATTAAACATTAAAAGTGCTCGTATAATTGATGGTGATATGTTATATTCTTTCTTCTGTCGAGACGCCACTGCAGCGCCAGCTATTGATTGTAAGCCGGAAACTCTAGTTCTTGCTTTTAATCCATTTATCTGGAAACTCACACAAAGTAACGCAAAATATAGATATTTTAAGACTTTTTCCAGCATTTATTGCACTATTTTATTCCCCTCTCACCAAAAAGAAAACAACCCAAGACACAACAACAACAACAAAAAGTACACCCCCCCCCCATAAAAAGAACAAAGACAAAAACTAAGAAAACAAAAACAAATTACTGTCATAACAACTGGAAAGGTCCGAAACTTATCCCAGGAGTCAAACGCTTTATGTCCGCAGTGGCGTTGTTAAGTGGAAAGCAGTTCTGACTATCGTGGAGTCCAAGTTCTTTCGTCTAGCATCAAAAGGCACAGGTATGCTCTGAATGAATCACTGACATCTCTCCATTTGCTTCTGTGGTGCAGTACAATGATCTTACATATGCTTCAGTGGTGCAGTGGAATGATTTCACGTATGCTTCAGTGGTGCATTGGAATGATCTCATATGCTTCATTGGTGCAGTGGAATGATCTCACGTATGCTTCAGTGGTACAGTGGATTGATCTTACGTATGCTTCAGTGGTACAGTGGATTGATCTTATGTTTTAGTGGTACAGTGGAATGATCTCACGTACGCTTCAGTGGTACAGTGGAATGATCTCACGTATAACGTTATGCTACAGATTACAAGGATCATCAGCAGCCTACAGCACCACAAATCTTAATGAAACTGAAATTTGTTTTGATTTTTTTTTATCTTAGTAGTATTTCTTCTTCTTCTTCTTCTTCTTCTTCTTCTTCTTCTTATTATTATTATTATTATTATTATTTACTTTTAAATATTTTTTAGTCTTTCACCTAGTTAAGGTTTCACCTACTACCCCCCACCCCACCCCACTTGTAATTATATTTTACATGTTCTTTTCTCTGCTTCCACTTGCCGTGTTTTCGTGTTTGGCTGATACAATTCTGAGTGAGAGGATACAAACAGTAAATAAAGTTATATGCCGAAATTTTAATTAGACGGACTTGTATAACATCTTGTTATATTCAAGCCAAATGCAAGAATTGGCCTCTTGCATTTGATTAAAATCAGTAATAATTTTATCAATCCACAACAATTTGTACAACTTTTGTTTCAAAAAAATGCACTTTGATGAAAACTGAGCTTTTAAAAATTATATCGAGGTGCTGTTCTGGCTAGAATACCCGACTCTCGACCAGAAGTGCGTGTGCTCGATTTTAGACCAGATCATGTCTAGTGGGCCGCCATTTTGTGTCTTTGGGCAAGACACTTTTACTTCAGTTGCCTTGGCATCATATAACCTTGAATGTGTTGATGAACTGAAAAGAATCCAATCAGTCACTATCATTAAGTAGTTTTGAATGCATTTGACAGACTTTATACCATGTGAACCACAACGACATAATAAGGACTGAAAACGGCTATTGTAATGCTTGTTTAATTCTCTTACGAGTCTTGAATGATTTTGTAGTGCCTTATTTTTGCTAAAGTTCCTGCATTGTAATAAAATATTGATAGATTTCTTCTCATATGTATTGTATTGGCTTCATAATGTCAATATTTTAAATAAAATTGAGAGATAAATCTGAGTAACGTTGACGCCTGCTTCATTTTATTACACAATAATACATAGTTGCCATGTATCATTAAGGTGGCGCTCTGCAGTTTCGAACTTTGCATAGGGTTTAATGTTTACAGGAAATGAATTTCCCAGGGTGTCCGCACTGGTTATCCTGGATATTTATAAATAACCTTGTATATTTTAGTTATTTTTAACATAACCTTTAATGACCTTTCATTTTGTATGGTATTAATGGGTATAATTTGGTATGGTATTAATGGGTATAATTTGGTATGGGATTAATGGCTATAATTTGGTATGGGATTAATGGGTATAATTTGGTATGGGATTAATGGGTGTAATTTGGTATGGGATTAATGGGTATAATTTGGTATGGGCTAATGGGTGTAATTTTGTATGGTATTAATGGGTATAATTTGGTATGGGATTAATGGGTATAATTTGGTATGGGATTAATGGGTGTAATTTGGTATGGGATTAATGGGTGTAATTTTGTATGGGCTAATGGGTGTAATTTTGTATGGTATTAATGGGTATAATTTGGTATGGGATTAATGTGTATAATTTTGTATGGTGTTAATGGGTATAATTTGGTATGGAATTAATGGGTATAATTTTTTATGGGATTAATGGCTATAATTTGGTATGGGATTAATGGGTATAATTTTTTATGGGATTAATGGGTGTAATTTTTTATGGGCTAATGGGTGTAATTTTGTATGGGATTAAAGGGTGTAATTTTGTATGGGATTTATGGGTTAATAGAGTATGCAGCTTTTTCTTACTTCAAAATATTCCTAGCTCACGCAGGTCATTTTCACTTCCTGGACTTAAAGTAACTGTAAAATAACCGAGCCGATATATTTTTATTCAATCAGTGCACTTTTCAGAAACTGGTATTGCCAAATCTGCCTACATTCGTTTTCCCTACTTTAATACCTACCTAAATTAGTTCCGGCTGAATTTTCGAGAAAATTGAGTCCGCCATTTTGATATGTTTGCTTAGATCGCGTACAATTTCCACAACTACAACATGTAAAAACATTTCATCCTCTGTATATGAAATTAAGCCTTTTATTCTCTCCTATGCGCATGTTGCAAAGGCAAACAACTTGACCGTACGCCCGTCAATGCGCCAGAAGTACGTAATGTCTGTGGAGCGCCCCTTAAGTAGCAGATCGGGAACCAAGTTAAAGCCAAATACATCTGTGACGTTAATTTCGAAATACATGACGTCACTTCCACTTGGATACGGTAGGTTTCCTCTATTCTGGTTGAAAAGTGAAGAAAAATGGCAGAGGAGGAGCCAAAACCTGTTTCTGTCATTAATGTCAAAGAAAGTCCAGACAATGAAGAAGAGGAGAAAAAATATGAAAGGTAAAACAACAAAATGCAAAATATCAAATGTTGTTATCATGGATATTCTAGAAGTATATAACTACTCTCAGAAGGCTGAACTCTATGGAAATGTCTTTATTTATTTTGACTTTTTGCCAGAGTGGATGCATCCTAGTTACGTCATATTGTTACATCAAATAAAATCGAAAGTTTGGGCCAATGAGTAAAATGTAAGACCCCTTTAACCAACCATATGCTACGTTATCAGTTTTTGAGTATCAAATTTTCTCCAGTTGTTGCTACGTCATCTTTTAAAGGCGTGTTGCATTTGTACATATCATTTTTAATAAGTCTCCATTGTCTTTCCGCATGTTATGCACCTTAAGTATGGATTGCCGAATAATAATCATTGCATTATCTTATATATTTGCTTTCATGTATTGGACTGTGTCGTGCCTACGTTTACATATTTCTATCCATGCTACATGCGTATTGTTAATAGAACACAGAGTATAAACATTTCTTTACAAGTCTTTATTTTTCTTTTAATCTAAAAATTATTCCAATAGCATTAAACTATTAGTTTATATTGGTGCTATATAAGACATTGTCTTCGTTTATACTGTTATATCAGAGTTGTATTAGTGTATACTGTCATAGTCGACTTGTCTTCGTATATAGTCTGAGTAAACTTTTCTTCGTTTATACTGTCATAGCAGACTTGCTTGGTGTATACTGTCATAGCAGACTTGTCTTCGTTTATACTCTCATAGCAGACTTGTTTCGGTGTCTACTGTCATACTAGACTGGACTTGGTATATACTGTCATAGCAGACTTGTATTGGTGTATAATGTCATAGCAGACTTGTCTTAATTAATACTGTCATAGCAGACTTGTCTTGGTGTATGCTGTCATAGTAGACTTAAAACTACCTTGCATTTTATAAAGAATATTACCTTATTCTTAATTTACAATATCAGTTAACTTTTCACTCATTTGTGCAATAAAAATATTGTATTAAATAAACTCACGAGTATATGTTGTACTTGGACGACCATAATGCGCATGAATGAATGATCGCATATTGTAGGAACACACCATGCGTTACGTTTGCTTTGGTGTTTTGAAGTCCATAAACGCATGTACGTTATTTAGTACCGAGGCAATTGGCATAACATTACATTGCCCAAGGGCACACTGTTAGTTGCCTCTTATGGCATGCAGAAGGGCGCACAGGACTAATTCTACATTCCCCAGTCTCAAGGGCATGATCATCAGTTTTTAGTGTTTTCAACATAAGTATATTTTTGTATTAAAAATCTGGGTATTTTCATTTTCAACACACGGAATGGGTTATTATTTTCCTGTCTAGAAATGTTCAACAATATTAATTCCATAGAAAGAGCCCCTTCTCTCTCTCCACCCACTTTTTATTGCGCAGACAGGTTTCTAGGGTGGGACTAATGCATTGCCTGTCCTCACGGTCTATTTCTGTTGCTGACATGTTTTCTCTCTTTTTAATTTTAATTAACTGGAGAACTGGGGTGACGATGTTACCCCATTGATGAAAAGAGAAAAGTTATGTTTGTCCTTGTTATCATATAACAAATTTAACAAAAACTGTCTCAAAGATGAATTATAGAGACCTATTATAATAGGCCTAAGATTGTCAATGACTATTAGGGACATGTGAAGAATGGCCGTGCCATTGTCAAACTTCATAAAAGCGTAGAAAGATCCAAGATTTTCTTAAGCAATATAAAGAAAGGAAGAAGGAGCACATAAATCGAAAATGCCGAAAACAATCAATCTGTCATCTCGGCAAGCGATGATATTATTTGTATCACATCTGCCTTCAAAACATAAAAGGAAAGCACGATATAAAAGCAAATTGAAAGAAGCTTGGGAACAAGTTTATTAAATAAAATATAAAACTAATTTAGGTGGTTCTAATAATAATAATAATAATAATAACAGCAACAACAACAACTTGTCCCAGGTCAGAAGCAAAATTGGCCATTCTAGCTTTTGCCCGTATTTAGTTCATGAAGATTATTGTTTTTATCTCGTCCAATATGTGAGTAAATTCGTCTCCTCGTCACCCGACAGAGATAAATTCGGCTGGGGGGATGATAGGGGGTTGGGTGGCGAGACCATGTCAGCAGTGGAGTCAAACTTGCCTTAGCGAGGACCAGAATGTAATCATGACTTTGAGCCTTCTCTTAGAGACGGTTGACGGGGAACTATGGAGCCAGTGAGAAAAGATTGAACACAAGTCACACTTCTTATAGGATACTATATCGAGAGGGAAAGCAGATAGGCGGCAAGCAAATCCTTACTTGCGATACCCACGATTCCGACGCAGACCGTTTGTCCTACTATTTTTAGCGAAAGTGTCGCTTCTTGGTCTCTGCTTTGAGCTTTAGGCCGTACATGCGATGGTTCTTTTCTGGTGTCACACAAGAAGATTAGGATATATTACGATCTGATACTGAGTGGATATTTTTAAATCGTCTATGCTACCACTTCGATAGGTATTCGGACCTTGGCAAGAAACACAAATCTTACTGGAGGTTGTGCCATTCTAGTATACAATACGTATTGTCAACGCTGATCAATGGTCAGTGGTTTCAATGGTAGATATAAAAAAGAGTTCAACCTGGAGTTACCTATAAAAACTAATACAGGAACGTCGCTGTCTTGTAGCTTCGTAAAAGAAATGTCAAGCTCATTACCAGAAGTCATTCCTGATGTAAAGCAACTCCACTCCAGTGTTCTCCGTGCTCAAGATAACTTAAAGACCATTGACAGTTGCAATACTGGTATGCTTCTAGAGTTAACAAGATGAAAACCAACGCCCATGGATGTCTCACGGTTAATGTATTGTTACAAGCCAGTAGTCTTTACTTCACCGAGCGGTGTCAAACCTGGCGCGATTCCCACTAGAAGTCATAAGTTTACCCCGAATTTCCAAAGACTTCTATACAGTTGTAAATTAGAAAGCCAGACGTGTCAATTCTATACATCCATTTTACTCTAATCAACGCAAGACCACAAGTCTCACAACCTGCCAAATATCTATCAACCGCACATCTGCATGGTTGATCTTCATCAGGTTTCCGTAGGGCAGTAGTTCACGCCGTAGAAACTATACAACTATCCCCTAATACAAGGAACTATTTTAACTAAGCCGCCTTAGGTCAGTCAATTCATGGTTTCAAGGCACACTTCTCCAGTACAACTGCATCATATTTACCACCATGGCGACATAAACGGTATCTGCCGAGTCCCTTCTTATTTATTCCTTTGTGTAATTTACAGGTTTGGGGGTGCGTGGCCTGGGCCTGACGTCCCGCTTGCCAAAGGAAAGTGAAGTGTCTCTCATAGCCTCTCCTTCCCAGGTGTAGTGATCGCCGCAGGACCACTGTCTCGCTCTGCGGGGCGGGAGGTTACTTGCATATGGCCTCTCCTACACTATTGTGTCCACAGCAGCACCTTCACGCGGTGCCCCCTGTTTTAACAGAGCCTGCTGTGTGGCGCGACCGAGTACCCGGCGGTATAACTGGGTGGGCAGACTGGGATCATTAGCCTTGGCAGGCAACCAGTCTAAGAGAAGGGAAACTCTGACCCCAAACCCGGGCAGATGAAGCTCGTTAGCCTTGTCAGGCAGTTCATCTAGGAGAAGGAAACTCTGATTCAAAACCAACCAAGTCCCATCCATTGGATTATGGCTCCACTGCCTTGTGGATATCTTCGGGAGAAGGAAAGGCTACGGGAGTAAACCCAGACAGAAAATCAGGAGTGGAGCCCCTAAGGCGGCTGGGGGTCGACTACGACCTCCTTCCGGCAGCTCCTGCATCCAAACTGGTGCCAAATGTCATGCTCAGCATTCCTTTGGACCCCACCAGCAAGGACGAGAGGGGGATCCTGACGTCTGGGCAGCCCAGGATCTCCATACTCCACGCCCAGGCTCGCGCCCTGGAGAGGACACTCCAGTCTCGCTACTGAGTGAGGAAACAACACGGAAACTGACAGTTTACGGGTTATAAGTCCCACCCGATTGGCGTAGGGAAGGGGCGCCACGGGTCAGCTTTGACGGTGGGAGGGATCATCGTGTCCCACTGGCCAACTATCGCCCGCCTCAAGCCGGGCAGCCCCCGGTCAATAAGGTGTTGACCCGCCATCGTCTGCCTGCTCCAGTGGGTGTCTGGAGCTCAGTGTGTTGTTCAGCATGACAAGCAGACGGTAATTCCACACCAGACAAAAGAAATAAGAAACCAATAAAGAAGACTCCAGCTCTTCGATTTGCAAGCTGGAATGTGCGCACCATGTGTACAGGCATCTCCGACGACCTCAGAGAAGTGGACGACACCAGAAAGACGGCCATCATCGATAGAGAACTCACAAGACTAAATATCAGCATAGCTGCCCTCCAGGAAACCAGGCTCGCCTCTAGTGGCTCCCTCAGAGAGGAAAACTACACCTTCTTCTGGAAGGGTCGAGAACCTGAGGAGCCCCGTCAGCACGGAGTGGGCTTTGCCATCAAAAACAATCTCCTGGCCTCGGTTGAACCTCCCACAGGGGGCACTGAGCGTCTCTTGTCCATCCGCCTCACCACTACTTCAGGTCCTGTCAACATCATCAGTGTCTACGCCCCAACCCTCACGTCATCAGAAGACATGAAGGATCAGTTCTATGGGCAGCTGGACAAACAGATCAAAGGATGCCCCAAAAATGAACCACTATTCCTCCTCGGCGACTTTAATGCCAGAGTAGGTGCGGACCACGAGTCCTGGCCTACCTGCCTCGGATATCATGGCACTGGAAAGACCAATGAAAACGGCCAGAGACTGCTGCAGCTATGCACCTACCATGGCCTGTGCATCACAAACACCTTCTTCAAGTGTAAGCCACAACATAAAGTGTCATGGAAACACCCCAGATCTCATCACTGGCACCAACTCGACTTGGTCATCACCAGGCGCTCTGCCCTTAACAGCGTCCTCTCCACCAGAACCTACCACAGTGCAGACTGTGACTCAGACCATGCCCTTGTGAGCAGCAGAGTGCGACTACAGCCACACGCGCTACACCGCTCAAAACCAAAAGGACGTCCTCGCATAAACACTGCACAGATGTCAGTCCCTGCCAAGGTGGAGGAGTATGTCTCTGTCCTGAACAAGGCTCTCCAGGACCTGCCTGAGTATGACGCTACAGCCAAGTGGAACGCCATGAAGGGTGCCATCTACAGTACAGCTATGTCAACGTTTGGCAAGAAGGAACGACCCAGCCAGGACTGGTTAAATGCACACCTATCAAGGATGGAACCACAAATCGAGGAGAAACGAAAAGCCTTCATAGCTTACAAAAAATGCCTTAATGAACGGACGCTTGCTGCTCTCAGAAGTGCCCGAAGTAACACCCAACGCATTGCTAGACAGTGTGTGAACGAGTACTGGCAACAACTGTGTGAAGGGATCCAGCGCAGTGCTGAGTCCGGACACATCCAAGGCATGTACAGTGGCATCAAGAAGGCTCTAGGTCCTACAGTGAAAGGGGTCGCTCCCCTGAAATCCCTGACGGGAGAGAAGATCACAGACCGTGGGCAACAGATGGCCAGATGGGTGGAGCACTACTCAGAACTCTACTCCCGAGAAACTTCAGTCACTGATGCAGCCCTCAGCAGCATAAAGAATCTGCCCACCATGGAAGAGCTCGACAAAGTGCCAACCTTAGAGGAGCTCAGCAAAGCAATCGACTGCCTTCCAAACGACAAAGCACCAGGTAGTGACAGCATCCCGCCCGAAGCTATCAAACGTGGAAAACCAGCATTGATTAAACCACTGCACGCGCTACTTTGCCGCTGCTGGGAGGAAGGAGTAGTCCCACAATACATGAGTGATGCCACAATTGTGACCCTTTACAAAAACAAGGGCGACCGCAGTGACTGTAATAATTACAGAGGGATCTCTTTCTTGAGTATTGTTGGTAAAGTGTACGCCCGCATCATACTCAACAGGCTGCAGCTGCTGCAAGACCGTGTGTGCCCGGAATCACAGTGCGGCTTCAGAGCAGGCAGGTCGACGACAGACATGATCTTCTCCCTACGACAACTCCAAGAGAAGAGCAGAGAGCAAGGTCAACCACTCTACATGATGTTCATCGACCTCACCAAGGCCTTTGACTTGGTCAGCAGGAAGGGCCTTTTTGAACTTCTGAGTAAGATCGGTTGCCCCCCAAAACTCCTCAGCATGATAATCTCTTTCCATGCAGATATGAAGGGAACAGTCCTGTATGATGGATCATCCTCAACTTCCTTCCCAATTAACAGTGGTGTGAAGCAGGGCTGCGTGCTGGCACCAACACTTTTTGGGATCTTCTTCTCCCTGCTCCTGTCCTACGCCTTCGACACGTCCACGGATGGCATATATCTACACACCAGGTCTGATGGGAGGCTGTTCAACCTGGCACGACTGCGCTCAAAGACCAAAGTGAGAGCTGTGCTCATCAGGGAGATGCTTTTTGCAGATGACGCAGCTCTTGTGGCCCACACCGAGGAAGCCCTCCAGAGACTGGGAGACCGTTTTGCTGTTGCCTGCACACAGTTTGGTCTCACAATCAGCTTGGAAAAAACAAATGTCAGCGTGCAAGATACCACCATTGCCCCTTCAATCAAAATCAACGGTGTCACCCTGGAAGCAGTCAACAACTTTACCTACCTAGGGTCAACCATCAGCAACACTCTCTCGATTGATATGGAGCTGGACAGAAGGCTTGGAAAGGCAAACACCATCATGGCTCGATTAACAAAGAGGGTTTGGGAAAACAACGCGCTGACAGAGCACACCAAGGTCCGAGTCTACCAGGCCTGCATTCTCAGCACCCTTCTATATGGAAGTGAGACGTGGAGTACCTACATGAGGCAAGAACGCCGGCTCAACTCCTTCCATATACGGTGCCTAAAACGCATCCTGAAAAAATCAGCTGGCAAGACCGTGTTCCACACAGCGAGATCCTGCAGCGTGCAAGTACCCTCAGCATGTACTCCCTGCTAATTAAACGCCGCCTTCGATGGCTGGGTCACGTCCGACGCATGGAGGATGGAAGGCTGCCAAAGGACATCTTATATGGACAGCTGGCCACTGGCATGAGAAGAGTCGGACGCCCCTCACTCCGTTTCAAAGATGTGTGCAAGAGGGACATGAAGGCATGCAACATTTCACCCGATGGCTGGAAAAAGCTGGCTGAGGACCGAGGCACCTGGAGACTGATGGTAAACAATGGCATATCAGTCGCTGATGCGAGGAGAGGCCAGTTGGCGGCAGAGAAACGTAAGAGAAAGAAGAACGCAACAGCAACCACAGTAACGCAGACTTCCCAGTATGTCTGCACCAACTGCAGTAGGGACTGCCACTCACGTATAGACCTGCACAGCCACAGCAGACGATGCCAACAAAGACAGACAACACCCCAAGGGCGCTATTCGCATGGTCTTTCGAGACCGAGTCGCCAATGATGATGATGAATTTACAGGTTTCCTACCACAAATACTGCCACTGCAGTCACACCACCAATGTACAACACTAGATTTAATAAGGACTATGGAACAAGAGGGACACTCATTCGGTTTTGACCGGAATTCACTAAAAGTGAACCATGGCATCATGGAAACTCATTAACACTTAACTCCGTGACGTTTGCTCTAATTGTCTAATGATTTTGGGCTAAGGAATATTTCCATTGCACAGAGTTCTAATAATCAAACAAGTAACCACAAAAATCGAAGAATTTCTTAAAATGGGGCGCTATAACCAAGTGCGCATACTCCAAATTTATTACAGTATGATTTGATAATGACATCCATGGGGAATACAGGGTTACCTACTCCCCAGAATTTGATTCAAATTTATATCTAAAGAGCCTTTATGACGGCTCCCACATAATCTTTGACAGCAGTGTCTTTTGGGCCTACAAACACACATATACCAACAATTAAATTATCTTTAATGTTTAAGGGACCACACTTGGTATCGTCAGCTTTGGCTACCTAGGAAAGAACATTTCAAACAATACAAATGAAATATTTATAATAACAGTACAACAGGTTATGACAGATGCCTCTGGACAAAGTTTTGTCTTAGTAGTCAGACGTTGCATTGAACCACGTTTCCCGCGAAGGTAGGGCAGATCCAAAGCTTCTGAATTGTATTCTCCGTCTCCAAATAGTAATACATTTTTATCATTTTTGTCATGGCTGTGGTTAGCTTTGTTGCCTATAAATATTTGAAGCCTACCAGTTAGAGGATGAATTTAATTAATTAACAATGGAAAAACTGATTCCCTATCCTCTACATACCTCGGTGACGCATGGTGCCGCTAGACAATGTATACAAATGCAAGCCATAGATTAATAACCTGCTCCGAAAATTATAATTAGGCCTGAGCTTGACGTTTCAACTCCCAGAAAGGAACATCAGGCGGATGTCTTTTTTGTATGTCATGATACTGTCGGGACAAAAGACGTATAAGTACGCCCTATCCGAAGTCGATATCGAGAGTAGCCTTAAGCACAACAAATAATCGTCTAAGGCTGCAGGCACATTAAAGATTTTATAAGAGGGATTTTATGGGAGAGTTATCTTGTTTGTTGGCAAAACACCGCATTCGCGTTAAGCGGTCTGAGATGAGTCTCTACCGTGAGCAGGGTATAATAGAACCTTTAAAACACACGTTGGTTGAATAATTATTCGGGTATCAGCACATCCTGGAAATATTAATGCGCAGCCTGGAATGGGTCGAGAGGCTATCTGAGGTCTACAATAGCGAGGTATCATGGTCGATTAGTACAGGGACTGTAGACGCTCTTGATGACATAACCGTAGCGCCGACTCGGATGGATACGTAATTGAATTGCGAGAAAGTGCCTCCTCCTCTGCTGGCCAGATACGATATCTATGGGCGCCCGGAGAGTTGATCGACAGAGGGAGTCGCGCAACTAATCTTATATAGTCGGTGGATACGTGTGTTACACTCGACCAAAGGGACATGCCTGGCCAGCTCATCTTATCCCACTTCAATATGTCGCCCAAATTGGTGGGCGATCGTCTAACCAATTATGGGTAAGTGCAAGAAGAACTACATGTCGTGCCAGAAGAAAACCAATTACATCAAATGGTATTCTACTAACTCGAGGTAACTTATGGTCAGCTATGCGCCAAGAAGGTCATCGTCTTCAGATTTAAGTAATGGCAGTAATGTCGCCGGACCAAATAGAGGAGATATTGTCCCTTCGCGGAAATGTCCCAATAATGGCGATGCAAAAACACTTTTCTATTGGGTTATGTTGGGTCTTAAAAATATTGTCGTTATCAGAGACAACGTCTGTACGCAATAAAGACTTTTCGTCAGAGAAAATAGACGAGTTACGATCCCTTTTTATCAAGGGCACGGCACGGACGATCGCCAACTGCTTTGGTATTAGCGCTTGTCGGGTTAATATAATTTGTTTGGTACAAGTAGCAAAGTATGTAGGTTATTCACCAATAGGGCCATGCAAGAATAAACACTTTTCACGAGCAGCTAGAAGAAATACCAACCACTAGCAACAAGAACATTGCAGAAGCGACTACTAAACGGGTTGGTATTGGCGCCCCAGGGTCCGACAAACATAACTGTCAAAGTGGCTGCCCATGGCCACTCATGAAGACCCTCATAAAATAAATTTCAAGGGGCATTCTACCAAAACAATGACCAGAGAGTATCTGATAATCAAGCAGAGAGCGGTGATTCGCTCCCAGGAAGATATGGGAGTTTATGCGGAGTATAAGTCTCAGACTTAAGAACAACCCTGATCTTCAAATAACTGATTTGGTGGCCACCATACGCAGGAGCAGACGCCTGACCACCTCCAGAAACCACGCCTACTACGACCCAGCGTCTCATAGCCGGTATCGCCACAGTTTTGTGGTTGGTTCCTCCTCAGAAAATGCTTACATGTGAAATATTAGAGATATAATCCATTAACTCCTCGAACTCTTTATTCTTATCCGTGGTCGTTTTAGCGTGACTATATGAACTGGTCGTAAACCCTCCGGGAGCATTCCATCTCTTGTTGTCTTGAGGGGATATGCTCACCTTTGTCAAGCTCTGTACCCCGATTTGGTGGCTTTTGCTACGTATCGCGGTGCTAATGTTTCCCTTGTGCCACTCTTGATGTATACTTTTCGCCTGCGGTCGGCCTCGACAGTGGATTTTGATATGCCCTTGGCCCGTTGAGACTTTACCGTATCCGCCGGCTGGATAAGTTATATTTTGGGGCGCAGGACAACAAAGACAGCAACTGGGTCCCAGCACAGAAGATGTTGGTATCGAGGCAGACGATCCAGCTGGTATGTTTAAAGGGATCGGAATCGGGGAACTTCGGGTTCTTTGCCTTCTCACGCCGCAACCTGACCATCGAGGTTCCTCCTTGCGAGCCTCTGTGGATGAATAGGTGCATATCAATGTCTGTATGAACCTCGGACTCATTCCAGGGTGTTAAAGTACTAGGGAGGGTCTATACCATACATTTGTAATTAGGTGAATCAGAAGGCTTATACAGCATCAGCGAGAAGGAGCACGTCTATCTTGGGGTAGAGGTCATGATAGTCTCCCATGGTCTTTGAGCCCAAAGTATCCCATGTGTTTTGGGCTTTCTGGCCATCCTACGAGCATATAACATCGTGGTTGGTTATGCTTGATGCTTGTATAAGGCTTCAATGGGGGTAGTTGTTTCTCAACAAACCGGTCTTGGCCATCCCTATACTCGTACGGATATACACTCTTGGTGGTCAGAAGGGTGACATTGTGTTTGGTATACCGGCGATTTATACACAAACCATCCTAGTTTAGGTCATCGCCCAGCTTTGCCATGCTGCCTGTTAGGAACTGGTAGTTCTCTATAAGCTGCCACTTCACCAGGGAGAACTTCATATACCTTTCCATGATGTTCAAATGGCGTTGATGTTTGCTATTGAGACTGTTTCCAGAGCTGCCATGAGCAGCTGGCTATTACAGCTCGCTAGAGTGACCCACTGTTTGTTACAATATGTTTTTGTTACTGGAGTACCGTATGCTATGCCGTATTAGTCGTGTATTTACCCACGAATGATACCGCTTAACATATCCTTAACAATCAAACGTTTTGCTTACATACATATGTAATACAAGGTCCTGTTTTGAGATCCGCAAATGTTTCACAAGGTCCTTGATTCTCTAACACAACATCTATAATCCATGATGGTTTTTTTGTGTTTGGCAGAGAACTACTGGAGCTGAAGACGGTCCGTTTTTCTGGAGGAGAGGAGATCACAATCAAATCATGGGGGAAAAGAAATATCAAAATTCGTAGAGGTAGTCAGTTTCCCGAGGATCAAGGTGAGGTGGATCTGGACCGAGATGGTAGGTACTACAAATACCTTTCAGATTTAAGATGAAAAATTACTTACATTATTTTGAAATTGTTTATTGTGTAATAAATTAATCCATAGGAAGTACCTCAGAATATTCTGGGAATGAATTTTACGTAAGATATTATCAAATGTTTTAATACAAGACGTAAATAAACATGGTAAAATCTAGGTCAGAGATTTTCTCGGTCGCGGTTTTTTTCGATATTCAGGGAGTATCTTTATGATCCTCACAAACTATGTTATCGATTTCTTAATTACAGGTCATTTTTAAGACTTTACTTAAATATTTTAAATGATATTGATAAACAAAGAGAATTGATAACCTACCGTAATATGAAGAAAAAAGTCTTTAAAAAAAATATGCAGCACCAAAATAAAAGGCATATACAACGTCGGTAGCAAGACCCAGGTATAAAATTATATTTTAATTTTATAAGGAACTGGTGACCGGGTGTATCATTTTCTGTTAAAAAATCGAATATGTTAGTAAAGAAATGAAATGTTGCCTCAATATGATTGCAAAGAGATAGACTTTTAAGGTTTAAAATCGACAGGAGAATGATTTCTTACGGCAATACCATGATTGCGGATTTAAAAAAAAAATGTTGCATTCAAATTTCTCTGGTCTTTTTATGAGCATGTTTTCAACATCATGTTGTTCTAACATTATGGTTACACGTGATATTTAAATCTAGATTTTGACTGTCTATATATGCAACCCGGGTTATGTCGAACCGACGCATCTTATTTTACTATGAATTGATTTAATTATATTAAATGCGCCTGTTTATCCATTCAGCACATCAACATAGAGAAGAAAATTAATTTTACGTCAAACTTTTTGTTATCAGACCAGAGGTTTATTTTAGTGATAAAAGTAAGCAGTCCTAACGATCTTGTATGGATTACTCCTTTAAAATAAAATGTGAGTAAGGTCGCTGTAGAAACACTTCGAAATTGATGATCATATTTTTTTGTTTATCATTTTTGTTGGTTTACGTCACTTTTAGCACATTACTGGCTATATAATGCATATGAATGGGATAAAGGTGTCTTTTGTAAAGACACGCTTATGCAGACGACCCGAGCTGGCCTGGATTCGTATGAAACTTACCGACCCGAGATGGCCTCGACTCATATCCAATTTGTCGATCCCATGCTCTCAGCTACTGTGGCTCCCATAATCTACTTTTGCGTGTCCACGCCTACGTTTCGGCATAGCGAACCGAGTTTGATTCACCCAATATCACAATATTAATTATTTGTATTTCTTAAACTCCCTCTCACATGCCTCGTTTCATCGGTATTACTATTAACAGCAATTCACATTATATCGCACGTCTTAATCGTGGGCTTAATTGTGTTCATCATCATCATCATCATCATCATCATCATCAAAAACAACAACAAAAATAATAAAAACAACATCGGGTATTTTTTCCAGTGGAGAAAGAAACACGTTTCGATCACTTCGGTAAGGCACTTTACTTGTCAGCTTGCCAAAGCCTCGGGGTGGTCCCGGTCTCGTACTTCCTGCGCCACATAAACGAGACGAAGATGAACCTGGCACACCACGGGATTGGAACTACGGGTGCTAAGGCGATCGCTATATCTCTTATGGTAAGGAGAGTTAATCATTGTCTTTATGTTCTTTTTTTAATCGCCCCATTGATTTCTAGCAATTTAAATGTTTTTGAAACTGTTTATTAGAGATCAAATTGTGTGAATATGTCTAGACAAGGTCTGGATTTCAACAGCAAGGCTTAAAACTGTTTAGTCTTGGTCTGGATTTTGCCATCAAGGCTTAAGTCCAATTTTACACTCAAGTACAGAATCAAGCAATCTGAGGAGATGAAAGACATCTGACTACCATTCACATGTAGACCAGACTTTAAATTACAAGACATGTTGGTGACATTTAGGCCATATTTTTAATTATTTTTTTTGTGGGGGGGGGTGTGTCCGGTATTTCATGGCAAACAGTGAGTATGATTATCGACTTCATCCACTCTACTATTACCACCAAACCATGTGCCGGAGTGTTCTTTTTTAAAGTCTCCAATCCCTTCAAGCTATAGATATTACCCACAGATCCGCTTGCTGAATAAATTAAGTCTGAAAACCTGGAACAAATGTCTTTTGATCATCACGGTCAGGTCAGAGCGTAAACCACTTAAACTGAACAAAATTAAAATAAAATTCATTTTTCTAGTGACCGTACATTATTTCAGGCATTGCTAGCACACATAAATCTTAAAACGAAGCACGCAATATACAGAGGATATGTTTTCCTACGTAAATACTGGATATATTTCATCATGCGGTAAAAAAAAACATGTTTTTAAAAATCGCGATATTTTAAGGAATGCCACTCGTTAAAATATATCGTGTTGGTGCCACAAGATGAAATATATCAGGTTCTTTTTTATATATACCGATCTTGCTCCAAATTTGAAGCTTAGAAGATTAAACTTAATTTTCAGCATAACACCCCCACCCCACCAACCCCTTTCATAATTTCACCTCACTTTCATAGGCAAATCATATAAATATCTGTTACGACACTATAGTCATAAACTAAGTAACAGAAAGAAGAAAAACTTACAAAGTTTGTAAAATTTAACAAATAATTTAATTATCAAGTTATAAATGAATAAGTGAGAGGAATTTAAGTAGTCTGATATGAATCCAGAGTAATCCTGAAGCGTTTAATAAAAGTCCAAAAGAATGAAAGATTCCATATAAGTTTCAAAAACCGGAAATGTGCTGGTCCGCCTAGAATCGTGACGTTGTCAAGATGGCTTTGTCCAGAACTCCTTTGAATAATTCACATTACAGGAGTTACACAAAATATAGATATACATAACAATATCAGTGTCTTGAGAAAGCGATAGGATTGGTTTGACCTAATCTGTGACAGTATATTACATTTCTGACTTTTTGAAACGTTTTTGACCACAGATGACCACTTAGCAAATCTAACTGAACATTACATCACAGAGAGTTTCTTGTTGTTGTCAAGGAAGAATGGGAAACAAAACGCTAACTGCGTTGCGTCAAATTTCATCAGCAAAAAATTATTTCCGTGTCTTTATATAATGCAGTTTCTATTTATTTGTTCTAGCTCACACAGTGATCGTATTTGTTGCTACATGTATAACTTATGTATTCACACAGCACGAAGCGTCGCATTGCATGATAGGAAATCTGATATTTTAAAATACGACAATAAAAGGATATATTTTTCAAGAATGAAAAATAAAACAAAACTCAGTTCACCAATATATTTATATATTTCGCACTTAAGTGTACAATAACTTAGAATAGTTAACTTTCAACCTCACATAGACATGATTCAAATTTCATGTATATTATATTTGTTAATATGCCATTTTTACGATTCTTTTGAATGACGTACAGTACCTTAATATTGAACGTTTGCTACGTTAATATGGCTCTATTTACGTATATTTTGACTGATAAACATGTACCATATTAACTGAACCTTTGCTTTGTTTATATTGCTCTATTTACCTATCTTTTGCAACGAATGCGTGTAAGTTAGCTTTGTTAATGTGGCAATAGCTTCGTATCTTTTGAACGACACACATATAAAATAACTTTGTTAATATTGCCCTATTTACGTACTATTTTAAAATCGTATGCATGCAGATTATCTTTATTAAGGTTGTCCGATATACGTATTTTTTTCAATAATCTCAGAACAATATTTTGTCCAAACAGTAATATGAGCACTTTGTAATTCAAAAAAATAGTCCAATCAAATTTTTACTCTCAGATTATGTCTAAACACAACATTAAACACCACTGCCAACTAATATTTAAATAAGAACATAGGATATAGGAATGAATTAATTGTCCACCTTTACGTTCTTATATACAGCCATAAGGTTCTACGTCGCAATACTTTCCTAGTACCCATGTCACAATACTTTCAATGTTACATTTTTCACAATACTTTACGTCGCAACAGAACCCACACGACTCAGTCATCCAACGGAAAATCACCCCAAACGATTAATTTCAAAACTTGTAAACACCTATTTATATCGCATATACAAACTACATTCACTCATCAAAAGCGATACTCACAACATAGATATACATAACAAATTCCCTGTATGCAATAAAGCTTTCTTCAACGTGTTAGTCAAGCATACAAATGAGAGTATAATAATAAAACTACATAGGAAATTGTCTTATGAACCACATACAAAAAAAAACAAAATAAAACAATATAGCTATAAAAATTTCAATTTTTCTGAAATACTTTCAGAAATTCGTATCTCTGACGAGCCCTCAAACTTTGTTACGACTCAATGGTCTTAAACTAAACACAGCTCTACATCGCAATATTTTCCTATTCGGTCCATGTTGCAATACGTCCTACGTGACATTTTTCACAATGGTACACGTTGCACAGAAGCAATCCGTCTCAGTGGGAAATTATCCCAAACTTGCACACAGGTTCATTCATTTTAAATCTTGCCAACACCTATTTATAGCTCATTTGCAGTCTACAGAACGCACCAAAAGCGAACGACACAATATAAATTTACATAATAATGTACCTTATTATACTTAATATTGCTCTAATTACGTCGCTTTTAATTGATATTCATGTAGGTCAACTTTTTTAATATTGCCATATTTACGCATAATTTGAACCGGATGTATGCAGGTCATCTTTGTTCATGTTACTCTATTTACTTCTCATTTGAATGATAACATGTACATTAACTTTGTTAATGATGTCATGTTTACGTATCGTTTGAATGATATACATGTACATTTTCTTTCTTAATTTTGCCATGTTTGTGTATCTTTTGACTGTCATACATGTACCTTATTATTCTTGGTAGTGCTTTATTTACCTATCTTTGCAGTCCAACACCAAGATACTAGAGCTAGACTTGAGCGACAACTGGCTAGAAGGAAAAGGTGGTGAGCATGTTGCATATCTCCTAGCTGAGAATTTGTTCATCACTGACCTTGTAAGTACCATGTTGCTCTGTTTTATTTGATCTTAAATGTTCAGACCAGATTCATTTGGTTTGACGATTGTGATGTTGTGACTTCTGTTTAGTTTATGCTTAAAAGCCATTTTTACATTCATGTAAGAGTTACAATCATACATGCTCTGTGTGTCTGAGCGTGCCTGTGCGAAATATTGTCTGGAACATCTGGGCATGATCTTGTAGCCTAGGACTTTAACTCTTTTCTCCAACAAACGTCTTCACACAGCAAAACCCTAGGTCTCTAACTCTTTAAAACAAGAAACGTCTTCACACAGCAAAACTCTAGGACTCTAATTCTTTAAAACAAGAAACGTCTTCGAACAGCAAAACCTAGGGGTCCTAACTCTTTTGCCAAACAAAACCACGTTTACAAACAGCGAAACCACAGGGCTCTAACTTTTTTACGACAACAAAACCCAACGGCCCTAACTTTATCCTCCAACAAACGTATACAAACAGCTAAACCCGGGGGCTCTGACTGTTTAGGACAACAAACGTTTACAAACAGCAAAAACATGGGGCCTAACTCTTTACGAAAACAAACGTCTGCACACCGCAAAACCTAAGCCTCTAACTCGTTACGACAACAAACGTCTACAAACAGAAAAACCCTTGACCTATAACTCTCACACGCACTGCAACAAACGTCGGCGAAACCACGTGTTATTCCAAAGCCACGATAATCAAAGCATTTATAAGGGTCGATTCATCAAATGTATTTAGGTTCCAAATGTTTTACTGGCAAAGAGATTTTAACTCGAATGGTCACTTTTAGGTATTAAATCCTCTATGGTACAACATAAGACTCTCGCCAGTCGCTGAAGTCCTCAGAAAAACTTTGTCAATTAATGAGATCAATTTTTCATGATACATTTAGTACACCGAAATCTTAATGGCGTATGTAGGTAACTCTGTGTGTGTGTGTGTGTGTGTGTGTGTGTGTGTGTGTTATGATGTTGGACCAAAATGTAATCTGTCAGTTTACACACACAATTTTCTAACGTTATAATGTACTGTGCGACAGTGATTTTCACAAACATATTGTAGGAAAATTTCTTGTCTGATAAACACTTTGCGTAAGATATTCTCTAATAACCTTCATTAGATATTTACTATGAAACACCGCGTAGAACTACTGAAAAATAGAGTTATAAACGACCACGGAACAAGATGACGAAAATAGGATGACCCAATATCAAGCAAAACAAATGTTCTCGCCTACGTGGCCCATTGAATTTATCCGTGTGTGTGTGATATATATATATATATATATATATATATATATATATATATATATATATATATATATATATATATATATATATATATATATATATATATATATATATATATATATATATATATATATATATATATATATATATATATATATATATATATATATATATATATATATATATATATATATATAGAGAGAGAGAGAGAGAGAGAGAGAGAGAGAGAGAGAGAGAGCACTGCTATGTTAGTGTACTATACGAAAACAGTCAACCTTGTCCGATGGGACCAGGCCACTGATCATTCCTGTTACAGTAGAACTCTGCAGACCATGTCACACATTCTGAACAACTGTCCACTGACAACGTTCCCCGGTGGACTGCAGGCTCAGCACCTTGCTGATGATGACGCTGTTAATTTGCTGAGCACGCACTGCACACGATAAATAAATAAATAAATAAATAAATAAATAAATAAATAAATACAAAGCCTAATTCTTCTGGTAGATCCCCTTATATCTGTTTTTAATTGTTTTCAAATCCTATGCAACGACACACCAATCGTGCGAATTGTGTTTTAAGAATCTTATTCTTCTCAAGGTAAACTTAAAATACCTTTATTTTCTTCACAGAAATACTGGAAAACCCCGATCCTCCAAAATAGGTTTGAAGAATCCTTGGCTACTCACTCACATTGACGACTTTTAATTTTTGAAACACCAACCCATCACACGATTAAATAAGTCTTTTACACAAACTCAGTTCCACCTACCCTCCTATTGGCCACAATGTCAACCGAAAAGCACTAGGTCAACAGCAATCAACATTTTCATTCAAACACTTGACAATCGACAGCCAAAAATATTTCCAAAAGCACTAGGCAACCCACCCGCCGTTCTACCTAATGTTTCATGTTACGACTCTATGGTCTTAAACTAAGTAACCCAAAAGCAAAACCAACAGGTTTAGAAAAAAATTTAACAAATATTTTCTTTTCTTCCCTAGAGGACAAAGTAAAAGTTTAAAAGGAAATTTATAGCATTGTTAAATTAAATCCCAAGTAATCCTAAACGTTATATCACAAATAAAAAATATAGAGTGTTCTGAATGAATTCCAGGTCTTGAATGTGATGATCTGCCAATGGTCTTTAATATGCTGATATACCTATAATCTTGATGTATCACAATGATATCATCAAGAATGTTTTTATAAATTCACAGTAATCCCAAAACCTCCAAAGTGTCAATGAGCACTTTTAGTTACAATGAATGATTTCAATAAATAATTCCACTCAAATTATATATGAATATAACTAAAGGATATTTCACAAAGACTAATATTAATATGGAAGTGGATAATTATTTACTTGGTTTTTCTTATATACAGATAGTCACCTGACTTATGGTACAACACAATGCCCCAGACCTAGGTCATTTCCAATGGACATTTCCATTAAATTCTTAAATTTCCGTATACAACCTGACACAATTCAGGTAGACTATATTTTTTCTAAGGGAAAAACCAATGTCCTGAACTCAGATCCCTAGTAGGGATGCTTTTGTAGGAGTAACCATTATCTGAAAGTGTAATCTACATTTATGGATACAAGTTAGCTATGTAATATGTTGTTTACAAATGACCTTAAAATCTACAATATGAATAAAAGTTAAACACACAATATGGAGATACAGAACATCAGTAAAAAACGTAAGCAATCTATTATATTTTCGACCAAAATTTTCATAAAATCTCTAAGCACACATTCAAACTTTTCGTAAAACACAGGACCATCAACCCATCTTCTCTCTCCACATATTTCATAAAACCACTAGACCATAAAAACGCAAGGTTTTGACCCAGCCAATGGGACACCAAGTCTGAAAATGTTCACAAATGCACTAATTCACCAAACCTATATTTTATTTTTTTAAAGCCCACCATAATATATTATTTAAAATTCATGCTTTTTGTGTAGCCAATTTTAGAGTCTGAAGTGTTAGCGAAGATTAGATAATGTTTGATTTATCGCGTCCGACACCCACACCCTCCATACCGAAAATAAATGCAGTCGAGCAATAGGTATCCCAGTAATCTAAGTACAACTCAAAAGCTAAAACAATAATTTTCCAAATGCAAAAAAACATTACTTATTTAAAGATAAATCAATAATAAATATTTGCATGACGGTCAGGGTTGTGAGTACTGCACAAAATCATTCAAAGAAAAACATACATTGAAAATACAGGAAACACTTGTCTGTTCTAAATAAAAACTTTTTCAGAAAAAAATATTTTGATCTGGTTCTTTTCTGTATACTTCTTTGACAGTTAATTCTTTTGATTTATCCACACAATGTATGTCCATTTGACTCGTCAATGTATTAACAATTTGGTCAGATAAGCAAATAAATCATCAATTATGTCTGAAGAAACAAATACGTACTTTCTTTTCTAAATTTAAGTGGAATCTTATTCTTGTTTATTCGACCTCATTTGAAGTTATGGGAAAAATTGGTGCCTAAAATCATTCCAACAAGCCTAGCTTCCATCGGAACATTCTCGGCCTTTTCCCTATAGTCTAGAATGAAACCTCCGATTAGATCAACCGACGTTTAGAACAACAGTGTATCCAGAACCATTGTTGTTCACAAGGCATAACATTGCCATGCAAGGAGAGAGAAAGAGAGTCACACTCGGAACTAGTTCGGTCTTGTCTGTCGCAACTTATATAATGCACTCTGGTAAAAGCGAATCACCAGACAAATCACATTTATATGTAATCATACAACTGCATCCGAGGTTATTTCTAGACTTGTTGCAAATGGCCAAACGATGTTCCGATTGTCAGAAGCTGAGACTGCGAGACATACAAAGGATCTGTCATTATATTCATTTAAGAAATATATAATTTCTGAAATTGGATGTCTCTCTTGAAACTCGAAGGAAAGCTTGAGAAAGTGGTTTATTTAAATATGATCTGATTTTAAATAACTACAAGAACTGCTACCTAATTTGATGACTCCAAATGATATAAGCAAGGCACCATCCTTATTGACTTCTTCATAACTAATTTAATTCTGTCATATGTCTTGGTGTGCATTTGGAAAACCCACACTCCCAGGAGCATTCTTTGAGAGAAAACACAAGTAATATAACAGTAAATATTTATTCGAAGAATTCAACTTGAATTTTTGTCACATGCATGCCACTCTTGATCCACTTTTCATTTTTTTTTTCAGAACGTCGCTAATAATCATATAGGTAGCCGTGGTATCGAAGCTCTTTGTAAAATGCTGCAGAGCAACACAACTCTAAAGAGTATCAACGTGTCAGGTATATAACATCAAAGTGTCAGGTATATTACATCAATGTGTTCGGTATACAAGATCACTATGTCAGGTATATAACATCAATGTGTCAGGTATATAACATCAATGTATCAGGTATATTACATCAATGTGTCAGGTATATAACATCAATGCGTCAAGTATATTACATCAATGTGTCAGGTATATAACATAAATGTATCAGGTATATAACATCACTGTGTCAGGTATATAACATCAATGCGTCAGGTATATAACATCAATGTGTCAGGTATATAACATCAATGAGTCAAGTATATTACATCAATGTGTCAGGTATATAACATAAATGTATCAGGTATATAACATCACTGTGTCAGGTATATAACATCGATGTGTCAGGTATATAACATCAATGTGTCAGGTATATAACATCAATGCGTCAAGTATATTACATCAATGTGTCAGGTATATAACATAAATGTATCAGGTATCACTGTGTCAGGTATATTACATCAATGTGTCAGGTATATAACATAAATGTGTCAGGTATATAACATCAATGCGTCAAGTATATTACATCAATGTGTCAGGTATATAACATAAATGTATCAGGTATCACTGTGTCAGGTATATTACATCAATGTGTCAGGTATATAACATAAATGTATCAGGTATATAACATCAATGTGTCAGGTATATAACATCAATGCGTCAAGTATATTACATCAATGTGTCAGGTATATAACATAAATGTATCAGGTATCACTGTGTCAGGTATATTACATCAATGTGTCAGGTATATAACATAAATGTGTCAGGTATATAACATCAATGCGTCAAGTATATTACATCAATGTGTCAGGTATATAACATAAATGTATCAGGTATCACTGTGTCAGGTATATTACATCAATGTGTCAGGTATATAACATAAATGTATCAGGCATATAACATCAATGCGTCAAGTATATTACATCAATGTGTCAGGTATATAACATCAATGCGTCAAGTATATTACATCAATGTGTCAGGTATATAACATAAATGTATCAGGTATCACGGTGTCAGGTATATTACATCAATGTGTCAGGTATATAACATAAATGTATCAGGTATATAACATCAATGTGTCAGGTATATAACATCAATGTGTCAAGTATTACATCAATATAACTGGTATAATATGAATTTAATAATTTGTCCTTAAGTTCGACTTTTTATTGTTCATATCACTTTGTCCTATTTTTTTTATTTTTTGTGGTTCCGATTATTTTGTCCTAAATATTGATTTATTTGTGGTTCAGGCCACATTTATAGGGTGCATGGGGGGGGGGAGGGGCTAAAAAAAGAAATGTTGATTTTAAAACCACGTATAGAACATACATTGTTTTGCTTACCATTTAAATTGCCCGATTTGACAAAAGTGTGTGTTGAAACTATTGTGTATTAAATGATCCGAAGTTTCTGATGTAACAAACTGTCAAGAAAAGTTCTTATATTTATACCAAAAATTTGATCGTATATTTGTTAATTACAGTCATTTTGTCATTTTCCTTAAACTTACAGATGAAAACATAAAAACCGTTTTATCCAGTCTATGTGTGCATGCATCAATGCTTGTACTTGTGCATCCGCGCATGCGTATCATACAACTCCTCCAGCACCGTTTAAGAAAGAAGCTTCAAACCTTGTGATACGATTTGGAGAGGTATGTGTGGGCGATTGGTGGAAGGAGTGATGGTGGGGTATATAATAAATAATTGAATGTAGTTTCAACTCATATTTCTGGCAGATTTTATTTATCTGTGCATCTGGCTCTTGTTTGTGAAATCCTAAAGCAGGAAAAGAAACAAGCGTACGCTTGAATGAATTTGTCGCCCTCTGTGAGTTAAATTGAAGCGTATGTTATTCTATCTTGAAGGAAATGGTTTGACTGACAGCGATGCTGTTTTCGTGGGAGAGGCAATAAAGGTAAGAATCAGAAGGAGAAAAAGAAAATCCTAGTAAAATAACTTCCGCACATTCCCGTGATGCATGTTTGTCGATGAAGATCGTTGCCTCCTTCTCAGCTATTTGACAGAGGTCACTTGGCTATTCAGCTATTTGACAGAGGTCACTTGGCTATTCAGCCCTATTTCTATAACTGTCCGTAACCGCTTTGCTTACTGCTAATCATTTGCTTACAAAAACAAACACCATGAAATTACAAAATAAAAACAAGCTGACAATAAATAAGGAAATAAACGTGATTAAATCTATAAGTCTGTTCTCATAGTCGAAAACAGACGTGTTTTAAGAACATTCTTGTGTCTAAGATCTATGGGCGATTCGTTCCACGTATCTTGGCTCTGGTACGCAAAAGAACTTTGTTCGTACACTTCATTTTAACAGTGGGAACAGTGAAAATGCGAGTGTCGGAAGATGAGCGTAAGTTTCTAGATGGGCTCTACACATAGGTGAGGTCAGTTAGTTTAGTTAGTTTAAGACCATAGAATCGTAGCACTTGTGAGTTTGGAAATAATTAGAAAATGAGTAAGGACCTCGAGCAAATACAATATCACTCAAGCTAAAGGAGTACCAGTCTTAGAAATATTATGCTTTGTGTCACGCCTTACATATGAGAAAATAATGTCAGTCCTTCCATACGACTGCTAGCTGAGATGTGTACAAAATAAGTATGGCCTGGAAAAATCACTTAAAGTTTAAAGCCAAGCATGAGCCTGAGATTTTATTTCAACCAATCACAAATGACGTTAGTTTTGAAAACTCCTTCAAGCTGGTCTGAAAATGTATAGTTTATATCATACTCTAACTCAAAGATGATATTTGGTCAGTAATAAAAACAATATATGCTTCATCTCTACCGATTTGACGCAAGAGAGCAAAACAAGTACGGTGCAGCATAATACTTAAATTGGCCGTCATGGAGATTGACAGGCACTCTAGAGTGAGCAGCTTTGTTTACAAACATTTCAAATAAAGGGCAAAGTTCAAGGGTCAAAGGCTGTGAAGTGTGTATAATTAATCCTAATTATATAAATACATGACATAAATCATATGTACATAACATTAATGATTTAAGTAAAAGACAAAACTCACTTAACACTTGTATGCGAGAAGTGGTTTGTCAGGGACACAGTCTAACACATGATTTGATTTGCGAAAATTTGTCTTATGTTCTTTAAAAAATAATTGCCGATATGCGAGTTCACCTTATATACTGGAGTAGACTTAGGTACACGTTATATTTGGCATGATAGAACTATGGAATTTCATTTTATGGTAGTCCGTCAATTAACAGATTTTCCAAATGAAATAAATATGATAATTTACTGGAGTTAATTACGATACATAATTTCACTCCTGCATCGATAGCAAGATAACCGTGAAATTTGATGTTATTCTTAGATTCTTGCGTAGCCGAATGCTAAATATGGCAGCCTCCCGTTAAAAACGGCTTGAATTCAAATCCAACAAGGCAGGAATCATTTTAATGTGCTATTTCGCTCTGAATTGGGAATGAGAATTATGTCAAGTTTTATTTTTTCTATGCGAATAATCACAAAACACAGCAAAACAAGCTGTAAACCGCATATATAGCGCAAAATCCATTCAGAAATCTGTTACTTCAATTTAGTAAACAGTACATCTTGCTATTCAATACGTTTGAGCATAAAAGGAAAATAAAATTTGCTTGCTACGAGTGAATAACGGATATATTTAATCTCTTCGGTGAAAATTTCAATAGTTTTACTCACTTGATGAAATTTTTTCGTTATGAGCTAGCATATAACCTCTCTATAGTTTTGTTTTGCTTTAGTTCATTGTCCAATGCTAAATCTAACGTGCTTTATAACTTATTGCCCAATGCTAAATCTAACGTGCTTTATAACTTATTGTCCAATGCTAAATCTAACGTGCTTTATAACTTATTGTCCAATGTTAAATCTAACGTGCTTTATAACTTTATGCTGCATGTTTTAAAGAAACAACTTTGCTTTCTTCTTTCGGAATATAAAAAAATGCTCAAAACAAATAATCTATCGTCTATCAATAAAAATCTTTTTTGGAGTGTTTTCATTTTTTGGAATGTTGTAAATTTATTTCGCTTCTATCGAATAATGTGCTATTGGAAACTTTTAAGGACATTTTGTTATTAAATGTATAGCTTAGACATTTTAGACATTTTAAAATTCTTGTGGAAGTTTTTAAAGTATCCTGACAAACTCAGTCATTATTTTACCATTTGTTTAGTGCAACGAAACGTTTATAGGTTCCTTACTAGCTTTTAGTTAGTTATCCTATTTACTTTGTTCACCTTCCACCAACTGGTAATAAACTTTGAGAAATAAGCTCAACTAGATGTTAGCAGGACTATTTGTAAGTCATAATGGCATGATTTCAAGGTGTTAGAAGGGCTAATTGTAAGTTATAATGGCATGATTTCAAGGTGTTAGAATGGCTAATTGTAAGTTATAATGGTATGATTTCAAGATGTTAGAAGGGTTGATTGCAAGTCATAATGCCACAACAGTGTTTATCGAAGGTACAATCTTGCAATGTTATTTCGATTATTGAAAAATAATTTCTAGTTTAATTGGCTATTATAGCAGGGTAGATTTTGGTATTTGTATATGTGTGGAGGTTTTAGACACGACTTAACTGGCTTATATATCATGTTAAATGTGTTACATGTTATGTTAAACGTGTCACATACTGTGTTAAAGTGTTACATGCTATGTTAAAGGTGTTACATGCTATGTTAAAGGTGTTAATACAATGTTAAGGTGTTACATATTATGTTAAGGTGTTACATATTATGTTAAAGTGTTACATGCCAGGTTAAAGTGTTACATGCTAGGTTAAAGTGTTACATGCTATGTTAAAGGTGTTACATACTGTGTTAAAGTGTTACATTCTAGGTTAAAGATGTTACATGCCATGTTAAAGGTGTTACATACTATGTTAAAGTGTTACATTCTAGGTTAAAGATGTCACATGCCATGTTAAAGGTGTTACATACTATGTTAAAGGTGTTACATGCTGTGTTAAACGTGAAAATACTATTTTTAAATTGTGCCATACTGTTATTTGTTCGTATTCGAAGCTTGTTTACAAAGTAATGGAATAGCTGGTCCAGGTAGCAGATTTTATGTGAAAAAAAGTGAAATCTGTTAAATGAGTTATCTAATTGTGTTACATGTCTACCTGTAAAATACCAGTATGAAATCCCACAACCAGATGTCGCTAACTAGACTGTCCTATTAAGTTGATCCATCAATAACCCCATACCACATTGTGCTCTACATACGTCGACAGGGTCAATGACTGTAGTTATCAAAAGTGTTTAAATATTTATATGTGAACATTCAGCTTCAGTATAATATTATTTTTACAAACTCAATAAATAAGTGTGATGGATCTTTAGGTCTATACTGTAAGTCTTAGTAGTAAGAACTTCTGTAACTTTCTACAACCTAGCATCCATTAATTCACCTTATTTATTCAATTTTGACATATATTCTAAATTTACTCTAAAACAGAACATTAGGCCTACGGTCCATTACTTAGATCCTAATGTTTAACGTCATTTTTTTTTGCTTTAATTTTCTTTTGGTCGTTCGTTACTACTAGTAGTAGTAGCAGTAGTTTTAATTTTACTGTTATTGTTTTTATTATTAACCATACTTATGCACTCTTTTGTAGGAGAATAACCGACTGAAGGAGTTCGATATGAGTCATAACTACTTTAGTGACAAGGCGGGAATCATATTTGGTAAAGCTTTAGGTAAAACAATCTACATTTCTTTTTACAACTTTGCAAAAATATGAGAGATGTCGGGCACCATTGTAAAGAACCTACGAATATCTCATAAATTATATCTGGCATTTAAAAGTTAAATAAAGTTTTTAAAATATTTTAAATTCTCAAAAGCTTAATCAATAATTCATATTAGTTTGTAACAAGCTTACATGTTTCAGGAGATATTTCAAACTATACATGATATCGCGTGTATTGGCTTGATATATTAGATATCCTGTCCAGGTTAGCGATATCTCATACAATTATATTTGCCTGTCTTAAAAAGTGAATGAGATATGTAACTTTGAAGCTCAATAATGTGGATTGCAGTATAGATCTAATGTGTTATATATGAGTTTCCAGGTGATATATGTTGAGCAATCACATTACTGGAAATCTGCCAGCGTGATAGATACTGTATTCCTGTCTAGACCGTAAATTTACTAGATATGAGTTTGTAAAACAAGTATGCTTCAGCATCGGACCAAAACATGAAAGTTCAAAGAGTTCAAAATGAATAAATGACATACACAATCTAATTAGGTCATTTACATACGAATACAAATGACATGCATAATCTAATAAGCTCATCTACATACGAATACAAATGAAATGCATAATCTAATTAGCTCATCTACATACGATTACAAATGACATGCATAATCTAATTAGGTCATTTACATACGAATACAAATAACATGTATAATCTAATAAGGTCATCTACATACGAATTCAAATGACATGCATAACCAAATAGGTCATCTACATACGAATACAAATTACAATCATAATCTAATAAGGTCATCTACATACGATTACAAATGACATGTATAATCTAATAAGGTCATCTACATACGAATACAAATGACATGCATAATCTAATAAGGTTATCTACATACGAATACAAATAACATGCATAATCTAATAAGGTCATCGACATACGAATACAAATAAAATGAAATGCATAATCTAATTAGGTCATTTACATACGAATACAAATGACATGTATAATCTAATAAGGTCATCTACATACGAATACAAATGACATGCATAATCTAATAAGGTCATCTACATACGAATACATGTTGACATGCATAATCTAATAAGGTCATCTACTTAAGATTACAAATGACATGCATAATCTAATTAGGTCATCTAAATACGAATACAAAATTACATGAACAATCTAATAAATTTATCAATATAAGAATACAGATATACGTACTTAATTTAAGTTGTCAACCTCGAGTGGTTTTTGATCAATCATGTCAAATATGCGTTTGGTACAAGAAGCTTAAGTCAAAAATGCCCAAAATATCTGAGATACTGCGTTGAAAGGATCAGAAAATAAATCAGGTCATCGACATAAGGATACAAATTAGGTCATCTACATAAGGATGCAAATTAGGTCATCTACATAATGATACCAATCAGGTCATCTACATAAGGATACATATCAGTCATCTATATGAGGATACCAATCAGGTCATCTACATAAGGATACCAATCAGGTCATCTACATAAGAATACCAATCAGGTCATCTACATAAGGATGCAAATTAGGTCATCCACATGAGGATACCAATCAGGACATCTACATGAGGATACCAATCAGGTCATCTACATAAGGATACAAATCAGTCATCTACATGAGGATACCAATCAGGTCATCTATATAAGGGTACCAATCAGGTCATCTACATAAGGATGCAAATTAGGTCATCCACATGAGGATACCAATCAGGACATCTACATGAGGATACCAATCAGGTCATCTATATAAGGATACCAATCAGGTCATCTACATAAGGATACCAATCAGGTCATCTACATAAGGATGCAAATTAGGTCATCCACATGAGGATACCAATCAGGACATCTACATGAGGATACCAATCAGGTCATCTACATAAGGATACAAATCAGTCATCTACATGAGGATACCAATCAGGTCATCTATATAAGGGTACCAATCAGGTCATCTACATAAGGATGCAAATTAGGTCATCCACATGAGGATACCAATCAGGACATCTACATGAGGATACCAATCAGGTCATCTACATAAGGATACCAATCAGGTCATCTACATAAGGATACCAATCAGGTCATCTACATAAGGATGCAAATTAGGTCATCCACATGAGGATACCAATCAGGACATCTACATGAGGATACCAATCAGGTCATCTACATAAGGATACAAATCAGTCATCTACATGAGGATACCAATCAGGTCATCTATATAAGGATACCATTCAGGTCATCTACATAAGGATGCAAATTAGGTCATCCACATGAGGATACCAAACATGACATCTACATGAGGATACCAACCAGGTCATCTACATAAGGATACAAATCAGTCATCTACATGAGGATACCAATCAGGTCATCTATATAAGGATACCAATCAGGTCATCTACATAAGGATACCAATCAGGTCATCTACATAAGGATACCAATCAGGTCATCTATATAAGGATACCAATCAGGTCATCTACATAAGGATACCAATCAGGTCATCTACATAAGCATACCAATCAGGTCATCTACATAAGGATACCAATCAGGACATCTACATGAGGATACAAATTAGGTCATCTACATAAGGATGCCAATCAGGTCATCTACATAAGGATACCAATCAGGTCATCTACATAAGGATACCAATCAGGACATCTACATGAGGATACCAATCAGGACATCTACATGAGGATACCAATCAGGACATCTACATAGGGATACCAATCAGGTCATCTACATAAGGATGCCAATCAGGTCATCTACATGAGGATGCCAATCAGGACATCTACATGAGGATACCAATCAGGTCATCTACATGAGGATAACAATCAGGACATCTACATTAGGATGCAAATTAGGTCATCTACATAAGGATGCAAATTAGGTCATCCACATGAGGATACCAATCAGGACATCTACATGAGGATACCAATCAGGTCATCTACATAAGGATACAAATCAGTCATCTACATGAGGATACCAATCAGGTCATCTATATAAGGATACCATTCAGGTCATCTACATAAGGATGCAAATTAGGTCATCCACATGAGGATACCAAACATGACATCTACATGAGGATACCAACCAGGTCATCTACATAAGGATACAAATCAGTCATCTACATGAGGATACCAATCAGGTCATCTATATAAGGATACCAATCAGGTCATCTACATAAGGATACCAATCATGTCATCTACATAAGGATACCAATCAGGTCATCTATATAAGGATACCAATCAGGTCATCTACATAAGGATACCAATCAGGTCATCTATATAAGGATACCAATCAGGTCATCTACATAAGGATACCAATCAGGTCATCTACATAAGGATACAAATCAGTCATCTACATGAGGATACCAATCAGGTCATCTATATAAGGATACCAATCAGGTCATCTACATAAGGATACCAATCAGGTCATCTACATAAGGATACAAATCAGTCATCTACATGAGGATACCAATCAGGTCATCTATATAAGGATGCCAATCAGGTCATCTACATAAGGATACCAATCAGGTCATCTACATAAGGATACCAATCAGGTCATCTATATAAGGATACCAATCAGGTCATCTACATAAGGATACCAATCAGGTCATCTACATAAGCATACCAATCAGGTCATCTACATAAGGATACCAATCAGGACATCTACATGAGGATACAAATTAGGTCATCTACATAAGGATGCCAATCAGGTCATCTACATAAGGATACCAATCAGGTCATCTACATAAGGATACCAATCAGGTCATCTATATAAGGATACCAATCAGGTCATCTACATAAGGATACCAATCAGGTCATCTACATAAGCATACCAATCAGGTCATCTACATAAGGATACCAATCAGGACATCTACATGAGGATACAAATTAGGTCATCTACATAAGGATGCCAATCAGGTCATCTACATAAGGATACCAATCAGGTCATCTACATAAGGATACCAATCAGGACATCTACATGAGGATACCAATCAGGACATCTACATGAGGATACCAATCAGGACATCTACATAGGGATACCAATCAGGTCATCTACATAAGGATGCCAATCAGGTCATCTACATGAGGATGCCAATCAGGACATCTACATGAGGATACCAATCAGGTCATCTACATGAGGATAACAATCAGGACATCTACATTAGGATGCAAATTAGGTCATCTACATAAGGATGCAAATTAGGTCATCCACATGAGGATACCAATCAGGACATCTACATGAGGATACCAATCAGGTCATCTACATAAGGATACAAATCAGTCATCTACATGAGGATACCAATCAGGTCATCTATATAAGGATACCATTCAGGTCATCTACATAAGGATGCAAATTAGGTCATCCACATGAGGATACCAAACATGACATCTACATGAGGATACCAACCAGGTCATCTACATAAGGATACAAATCAGTCATCTACATGAGGATACCAATCAGGTCATCTATATAAGGATACCAATCAGGTCATCTACATAAGGATACCAATCAGGTCATCTACATAAGGATACCAATCAGGTCATCTATATAAGGATACCAATCAGGTCATCTACATAAGGATACCAATCAGGTCATCTACATAAGGATACCAATCAGGTCATCTACATAAGGATACCAATCAGGACATCTACATGAGGATACAAATTAGGTCATCTACATAAGGATGCCAATCAGGTCATCTACATAAGGATACCAATCAGGTCATCTACATAAGGATACCAATCAGGACATCTACATGAGGATACCAATCAGGACATCTACATGAGGATACCAATCAGGACATCTACATAGGGTTACCAATCAGGTCATCTACATAAGGATGCCAATCAGGTCATCTACATGAGGATGCCAATCAGGACATCTACATGAGGATACCAATCAGGTCATCTACATAAGGATACAAATCAGGTCATCTACATGAGGATACCAATCAGGACATCTACATGAGGATACCAATCAGGTCATCTACATAAGGATGCAAATTAGATCATCTACATAAGGATGCAAATTAGGTCATCCACATGAAGATACCAATCAGGACATCTACATGAGGATACCAATCAGGTCATCTACATAAGGATACCAATCAGGACATCTACATGAGGATACCAATCAGGACATCTACATGAGGATACCAATCAGGTGATCTACATAAGGATACAAATCAGTCACCTACATGAGGATGCCAATCAGGTCATCTACATAAGGATACAAATTAGGTTATCTACATAAGGATACAAATCAGGTCATCTACATGAGGATACCAATCAGGTCATCTACATGAGGATACAAATCAGTCACCTACATGAGGATGCCAATCAGGTCATCTACATAAGGATACAAATTAGGTTATCTACATAAGGATACAAATCAGGTCATCTACATGAGGATACCAATCAGGTCATCTACATGAGGATACCAATCAGGTCATCTACATGAGGATACAAATTAGGTCATCTACATGAGGATACAAATCATGTCATCTACATGAGGATACAAATCAGGTCATCCACATGAGGATACAAATCTGGTCATCTACATGAGGATAAAAATTAGATCATCTACAAATTAATATAAATCAGGTCATCCATACAAAAAAGCAGATATCTTAGAAAAATACAATTGGTGTACAATGCGTAGTTTTTGAGTACAATGCTAACAAAACTCTTGGACGGATAGACGGACGGACGTTCTGATGGACGTGACCAAATCAAAATACTTTCGTTGAAGGCAGTGGGATTAAAATAAAAGATGGAAATCCTTTTAATGCGGTAATTTCGCGTTACTTAGAAGCATTGTCTATATAACATAAACATGACAAAACAACAAATTGACTCGGCAAGAGATAGAATCACGTAAAAAAAACACCAAGCTAAACTAAAATAAATAGTAGGGAAACATTCAGGCAAAAATACGGAGTAATAAAGTAACTATTTCCCAGTTGAATTCTTGTCCGTCATACTCTTCTTTTGTATAAGAAGGGCCTATAACATCCCTTTTGATTTTGTTTTTAAAAAATTTTGTCTTTGTAAAGCTGAGAATGAGACTATCGAAGAATTGAACTTGAGCTGGAATGCTTTCCGGTTAAAAGGAGGTGTCGAACTGTGTATGGGAATATCTGTAAGTATACTTTTAGCAATCTAGACTTTGTATAATATACGACGGGTAACTGTTGTTCTTAAAGTTCCTGCTTAATGACTTTCTAATGCTGCCACACTCCAACAACCCAAGACCAAACTTTACGCTATGGTGATAAATGTCTGCGCTGTGTTTAGTTCTATTTTCTTTCGAACGGCAGAGCACGCTGAATAGGTTATATTCTGTTACAGTCAAATTCATATAGACCATGCAGGCGTTTAAATCCGACTATTTCAGTAATGGGTTTCATTTGATGGAATTTAATCACACTTACCTTTAAATAACAATTATTCACTTTATTCGGATCCTCATACAACCATATTTCTATGAAAGATTATTTACACGCTACGAGAAATAAATACGGCAAAATCGATAGTAAATCATGTCGACATTTTAGGAAGAGTCAACCTGAGCGTGTGATCCAGTACAAACCGGATTGATTGTCGTGCGTTGTGATGTCACAAAAAAAGCTACGTAAGATGAAAACAAAAATGTGCACATCTATGTTGTGACCATATGCCCCGATGTGCTCTTTGATTCACCTAGTTTAGTACCATACTGTCATTGTAAACATCCATAGCAAGCAATAATTTTCGTCTGGAAGATTTTGGGTGATAATTCAGGTGCAAAGCATTCAACAATAAGGACTGAACAGGCTTCTCTTCAACTATTTTAGTATTAGATTTTAGAACAACAATTAAAATTTAGTTGAATTTGAGTAAATGCGCCTACATGGTCCGTATGATTTTTACTATAACCAGAATATGTTGAGCGGGTTGTGTTATGTTAGAAAGAATGTGCTGAGCAGGGTGTGTTCTGTTTGGAAGAATGTATTGAACTGGTTGTATTTTGATAGGTTTAATGCGCTAAATAGTTTGCGTTCTTCTTGAAAGAACGTACTGACGTGGGTATGGTTATTTCCATGCATGTCTGTCGATCTGTCTTTCTGACAATAAATGTTTCTGTTTCCGAAGTGTAACTCTTAATCCCGTTTAAGGTATGTAAACCAAACTTTGTACACTTACCAAGCAAATTGTGTAGAGGTGCCTTTTGATACTTAAAAAAAACTTTACTCGTTCAACATTTGTTATTGTTGCTGTTTTTTAAAAGTATTATAACATTCAAAAGGGATCTTTACATAAGCGGGAGACTAGGGGAATATGCCATCCTGAGAGGACCCTTGGTTTGCAAACTCTGTCAGTCCAGACCTAACCGTACGAACCAACTGAGCAAACCAGACATCGTCAGCCGATCACTCCCATACTTATTCATCCCGACTGAACAGCAGAGAACTCCGTCAACGTTTGCAGTCCCCATGACGTCGATGAGCACGCTTATGCTGATGCATCCCGACCACATAGCACAGAACCCCTTTAGCTTAATCAGACCCCGTGATGTTGCTTAACATTTTGCTCCGCAGCGCAGATAACACTGAATTCCATCAGCTTAATTAGTACTCAGTGCTCATCTCATCAGACTTAACAAGTTACACTCATTAAGCCCAACCGAATGGCAAAGAACCCATACAACTCAATCAGTCTCCTTGACTACGCTTATCACACTTAACTCAGCACAGCAAGCAAGTTGCGCTCGTTCAGTCCGACCGAACGGCACACGACCTAATCAGATTAATCATCCCAATGACGTT
Source organism: Sinohyriopsis cumingii (assembly GCA_028554795.2). Lineage (NCBI taxonomy): Eukaryota > Metazoa > Mollusca > Bivalvia > Unionida > Unionidae > Sinohyriopsis > Sinohyriopsis cumingii. The sequence goes on along the minus strand of CM068825.1, from coordinate 29,209,959 downwards.
GTTTAGTATGCTAAGCTTAGCAGAGCCAGCAAGAACCATTCATACACCCCGCCAAAAAGAACAGAATCCCTTCATCTCAATCAGCTCCCAGCTCGACCGAACAGCAAAGAATCACCGGTTTAATCACTCCGAGTGACGTTACTAGCACGCTGAGATAAGCAGATCAAACAAGTTACGCTCATGCATCCCTACCAAACAGAACACAGCCCATTTAGCTTAATCCGCCCCTAAGACTTAGATAGGCATGCACCACAGCAGAGCAAGCCCTAAACAGCCAATTAAACATTATATCATACAACACACTCAGCCAACAGTACAAAATTGTGGTGCCTTTCTACACAACAAAACCTAACCTATTGACAACATTCTGTCCAACAGAAAACAACATGTTTATCTTATCATGTCCTATTCAGCATGTTCTCTCAAAGTAACCGTATTCCTCAATCAAACAAAAAGAAGATCTCGCAACTCAAGAAAGATTATGTGGCGACCGTCTTCTTCGCTACCTTCCTCAGAGTGATCATATGAGTCTCGAAGTATTGACTCTGTCCTGTCACGAACCCAGAAGTTCAAGTTCCAGGACCAAGAACAGATACTACTTTCCAATTAACTGGTTGCATTTTTGTGTGTACAACATCAGTCAGTTCAGAACATTTCTTACGATACAGTAAAACAGACGAGTGAGACGAATGACACCAGCATATCAGTGCCCAACCTACTAGACTCGTAGTAGAAAACTGATGAGGTGAGAGTGTATCTAATCTCTGCCCACGGTTAATATTATTAGCTGGTTCGAAATAGCATTTTGCACTTTATGTTTTAATAACAAAATGAGTTAATTACATCACATTTAACAGTTTTCAAAAGATATATGGTTTTATTTCTTTTGTCTGCTGATATCCGTAGAAAAGATGGCAACATAGATTTTGACCCTATGAGCGACCTAGCTGTGCTCTTGGAAATTACGTTATGTCATACCACCTGGCCATGACCAATTACAAAATTAAACTTACGTTATGGCATGCCACCTCGCCATTACTAATTAAAGAAGTCAACTTACGTTATGGCATGCCACATCGCCATGACTAATTAAAAAACTCAGCTTACGTTATGGCATGCCACCTCGCCATGACTAATTAAAGAATTCAACTTCAAATACATTATTGCGACTTTAACCAGCGGCAGTAATATATAGATAAACGTTTCATAAATCGATCGAGGTAAGACATCTTTTTAATACATTTTGGTACGGACGCTCAGAATGCATGAACTTATTATCCTAAGCTGTTCAGAATGTACTGAGCAGAATTCCTGTCTGTTGGGAAGAACTTGTTAAATAAGTTAGATTTGCTGGATAGAAATGTACATTGAACTGTTATGTTGGCCGAGGGTTATAGATTTAAGTATGTGTGGCTTATTACTCCAGGCTGAATGAGAGGAACTTCCTGTTTCTGCCAAGTTTACTATCCTAAACAATCTTCTTCGGGCTCATAAAGCTGCACGGGTTCTTTAATGTTATTAGGATAATAAGTTCATGCATTCTGATCAACAGAACACGACATATTCGGTGCGATTAAAATTCACAGAACATGACATGTTCAATACGCTTTCTCCATCTTCCCCCACCTAAGTAGAACGTAGTCTGTTTGGCGAGTCGATCCAATGAAACACTCTACACATAAACATCGCACGAAGGGCCCAGGCGACACATAGGACTGCGCTTTGTCCTTGTTCTGACCAGAAACGCTTTCCACTTAAATTTTTGACCGTCTGTTTCGGCGACCTTGTTTATGGTTGTCTTATGTCATATGTTCTACAGAGAAAACATGCCAGAAACGGGGTGAGAGGTTGCTGGCAGAAGAGGGGGGGGGGGGCAATATCACGTTTCTTGTCAGAACAATAAAACACCACCCAAGACACAGATGTATGATACAACTTTCCTGGAGAACTGGATCCGCATAGTTGTAAGGAGCATATCTATTCGGATTAGCTCGGCCATGGCAGCGGGGCACAGTATTGTGAACAATACACCACAGAACACATATATCGATACAAGATACACCAATATCACACTAATTCATTTTGCATTTTAGCATTGGTGTTTTGGAGTGGTGGCACCAACGGCAACTCATTAGGCAACAACCTCCAAGCTAACTCTAAACTCTAACCCACAAAGGTAATATAAAAATGAAACCTACCATAATAAAAAAAATTAGAAAACTTCGACTAAAGGGCAAAATTGAGTATAATCAAGGAAACCTAAAATACCTTTCGATTTAAATATTTACATTAAATAATTTTAAAAAAGAAATGAGTATCCCCTGAATATACTCTTCTATATTTTGTTTGAGCAGAAAAATAACCGACTACAAATTGTAAACCTGGCTATGAACGGGCTTGGTAACGAAGGCGCCCTAGGGGTAGCGGAAATGATCAAGAAGTCTACCACCCTGACCCACCTTGACATTAGTAGCAATCGGATCGGGTTACCGGGAGCCAGTGCTATTGCAAAAGCCCTGGAGGGCAATGAACTGCTAAAGGAATTTAAGGTATGTTTCAGTGGTGAATGGTAGATGCAGATGTCTTGAGGATATGGCAGCTTTAAGAGGAAGGGGTATAGGCTTTAATGCGGAAGGCAGGTGTGCAAAACGTCACTAGAACATGCTCATTACTTTATCTGATTGAGGTATTATAATTAGGTCTGAGTTGGATGATCTATACTTGTGTCGGGGCATAGAGAGACGATTCGTTTATGGTAGAGCAAGGTCCAGAAGAGGCGAAGCATTCCAAGTGCACTGGATCCAGCAAGGGATCACGTGTGTCAGGGATTGATTAAGATAAATGCAATAAACTGACAAAGAACAGTGCAAAAAACTAGTGACTGACTAGCCTGAGCCTGACAAGACAAACAAATAAAACAGAAAAACCATTGTGTTTGCAAAACTTGAAATGACTGTTTCTACAGGAATTAAACCTTTAAATTTATTATGTTTCATCCAAGATAGTATCAATAAGTACATTTAAAAATGAGATATGTATGAATCATTTCGTACGTTCTTGATTATCAAACGAAGTAGTCAAGTAGGTCGCTGTTTTGTCTACAAGACGCATGATTCTTCTCAAGCTAGGTCGGTACCAGTATTCAAAGAAATCAAGCCAATACGAACATGGAAAATATTTTGTTACGGCTATAGGTCTTAAAATATATAACAGATATAACAGAAAGAAGTGAAATCGTCAGAGTAAGTGAGATCAACAAGTTATGTATTTCTCTAAAATACGAAGTGAACATTCAGGGGTAACGTACAGTATTGTGAATTAAATCCCAAATAATCCAAATATCCTATCACAAGTCCAAAAATAAAAAAAAATGTTCCGAAAAATAAAGAATGTACCAAATAAATTAAACAGTCTTGAATGTCATCGTGTAACACAATGATGCGGTCCAGAATGTTTTTGAATGATTTTACAATAATTCCAAAGTAGTGTGTATAAGTAGAAAATGTCAATGAGTAATTTGGTAATTCCAGTGAATGTATTCGAAGCTGTACATAATGTAGATCATTTCCAAGATCAAGGCCGCTTATATTTAAATCTGAAATGTTTTATTAAATGATATTGTACAAACGTGTTATCTTTCTATATTTACAAATCTATAGGTACATTACTTAAATACAATAAACACTGTTAATACTGGTTATGATGATTAGTTGTGAACTTGATTGTGGCTTTATCTTGACTCAATCATATTCCTTTCCACAAATTCTGATGAACAGAAAAAGCCGAAAAAATTTGGTTTATTCGACTTACCTTGTTAGAAATTCAAAATCCTGTGTTACAATCCACCGACATATGTGCAATTTGTACTTTATTACAGGTAAAAATATGTGAGTATGAGAGCGCATTATAATTAAGAATTTTAGTGAATATGGGGACTAATTTTTTAAGTATGCATGGACGCCCGCAGCATAAGTCAAGGGGGGGGGGGCACGTTACAACCCCCGAAATCATACTACATACTGCAAAACGCTTCTTAAATATTAGCTTTAGTTTCAGACTGCATATTATACTAACTCTCCCGGCCATGACTGACTGCCCCCCCCCCCCCTGCAAAAACTCATAACCCCCAACCCTACAAAAAAAAAACAACTGACACCTCCTGCCAAATTTCCTGCGGGCGCCCATGTAAGTATGCCTTTTGAGTATGTTTTCAACCGGTGGAACGTAATACGATACGTGTCTTTGGCATCGTCGTAATCCATGGTCGAAAAACCGATTCGCTCATGTGTATGACCTGTGGCTGTTTGTGCTGAGATTTCCTTGTTTTCTTAAAGACAGGCATAAACAAACAATTGTCATGGACAAGGCACTGCAACAATCTCCTATACATCAATGAATGGGCCGTTTTATAAATCGATAAGAGTCTGTGTTGGGAAGAGAAACTCTTAATGGTTCATTCAAACAGCGTAAACATTCATGTAGTGTGCCTATGACGAGAAAAGTTAACTCGCGTATGCAGTGATCGATTAAGCTGGTTTATTCATATTCATCAGAAAACAAGAAAGCTAAGCACAGGCAGGTGCTGGTGATAAATTAGCGCCACGGATTATTGCCCTTGGCTTCAGACGATGCGTTCTTTTGAAAATTCTGGTTCAAGATATGCATTAAATTTACTTTTTCATATCTCCTGAAATAAAAACCCAGGAGATAACTTCGAATATGGCATATTAAACGTCATTTATTATCTGTGTATCTCTTATATAAGCTTCTTTGCAGATATCGTAATCAAGTCGTGGAAAGTTAGATCCCTTAGCTTGACGTCTGGTGTCGCTAGTGCAAAGTAGGACTGTAACCCTAATATGTATATTGTTATTGTCATGCGTGGTGTTTAAGTGTTCGCCTTTGTCTACTATTTGACAAAAATGTTGTAAATTGTGTACACATTAAAGACTAAATGTGCAATTGTTACTAATTTTACGAAGCGCTCCGGTGACCTAGTGGTTAGAGCGTCCGTCCCGGATGCGGGAGGTCGTGGGTTCGAACCCCGGCCGAGTCATACCACAGACTTCTAAATATGGTACAAACAGCTACCTCGCTGGGCACTCAGCATTAAGAGGTTAGTGTTAGGACTGGTCAGCCTGGTGTCAGCATAATGTGACTGGGTTGGACCTCATGCTACATGTCTGCGGCATGATGCTCCAGTGATAGACATCACTATAACTGCTACACAGCAGACATCGTAGCGATATGACTGGACAATTGTTAAAGCTACGTTAAAAATATAAATCACACACATAAACACACACAGTAATAAAAAGAAAAATAGGTAGTGGCTTATTGATTTATGAACGTTTATACTAAGATCATGCGGTTAGATGAATTCAAAACCAGTCAACTCTAACAGCTCAGTAAACATCGTTATTGGTAATCATATACTGTACATTAGATCCAAAATGGAAAGACTTGAGTCCTACTATCCGATATATGAGAAGACAGAAACTGTTTTCCAAACCCGAAGAGTACGTACCTGCAAGGAATACGGCGTTTATTTACTTTCACAATATAGTATGATTTTCCATCCTCACTAATGTCTTTTTCTTCGTTATTTCCAGATGGGCTATAATCCTATTGGAGTGGATGGTGCCAAGATTCTTCTGAAAGTCATTACTGCTGAAAATAGTCGACTGGTTCTAAAATGTTTTGATATATTGGTGAGGTTATGTGCAGTGTACCTTTATCGTATTTCGTCATATTGTAATGCAGGGTCTCCATCTTCAAAGGTTTTCGTTCATGAAACTCGCCCTGATAATCATTTATTGAAAATACCAATCCACTTGGAATAAAGAGTAGTGCAACTTTAAAGAGTGACTTAATCCTGGCTTTTGTACTTATCTGCCCGGTACACAGCTGCACTCCAAACAATTTCCAGTCGGATCTTTTGGGTTTGAGTTTAAATTTACAAACAGTTTGGAGAATACTAGACCGTATTTTGTATTATGAAATCAATTTGAGTATGAAATTTATATTCGTGTTATGCAATTAATTTAAGTATGAAATCAATATTCGTGTTATGAAATAAATTTCATTATGAAATTTATATTGATTTTATGAAATCAATTTGAGTATGAAATTCGTATTCGTGTTATGAAACCAACTTGAGTATGAAATTGAAATTCGTGCTATGAAACCATGAAATTCATATCATTATTACGAAAAAAAATTGAGTATGAAATTCATATTCGTGTTATTAAATCAATTTAAAACTGAAATTCATATTCGTGCTATCAAATCAATTTGATACTGAAATTCATATTCGTAATACGAAATCAATTTGAGAATGAAATTCATATTCGTGTTACGAAATTAATTTGAATCTGAAATTCATATTCGTCTATGAAATCAATTTGAGAATGAAGTTCATATTCGTGTTATGAAATCAATTTGAGTATGAAATTCTCACGCAGCTCAGAGGGCAAAATATTTTAACTTCTGTTCATCTACTCAACTTTCTGTTAGATTCATAGAGACGTTTACAGCTTAGATTTTAAAGGTTGGCTATTCTCCTTGCTTTAAAAAATAAAAATAAAACACAACTCCGTGGATACTTCTGGTTTCTGTGTTAGGTTTAGCTTTAGTTCTGTGCTGCAAACGTTTGGAGCAGTTTATTGGAGATTGGTACTGTGACCCTGTCCCTGGGGATTCTGTTACCTGTTTGAATGTTCGGTGAGCTTTAGGGGGCATAATTCTATTTCCTATTCTTGAATGTTCAGTTATCTAAAACTATGTAATTAAAGGACGTAATAAAAATGTACAATACCTTATCCTCGAAGAAAGTTAATGTCTTATTGGTTTGCACAAAATCATAAAAATGATCCTTACTCCAGCCCAAGTCAGATGTCGTGTTGAGTCTCTTGACCAGCTCAAGTCAGATGTCGTGTTAAGTCTCTAGACCAGCCCAAGTCATATGTCGTGTTGAGTCTCTAGACCAGCTCAAGTCAGATGTCGTGTTGAGTCTCTAGACCAGCTCAAGTCATATGTCGTGTTGAGTCTCTAGACCAGCTCAAGTCAGATGTCGTGTTAAGTCTCTAGACCAGCCCAAGTCATATGTCGTGTTGAGTCTCTAGACCAGCTCAAGTCATATATCGTGTTGAGTCTCTAGACCAGCTCAAGTCATATGTCGTGTTAAGTCTCTAGACCAGCCCAAGTCATATGTCGTGTTAAGTCTCTAAACCAGCTCAAGTCAGATGTCGTGTTGAGTCTCTAGACCAGCTCAAGTCATATGTCGTGTTGAGTCTCTAGACCAGCTCAAGTCAGATGTCGTGTTAAGTCTCTAGACCAGCCCAAGTCATATGTCGTGTTGAGTCTCTAGACCAGCTCAAGTCAGATGTCGTGTTGAGTCTCTAGACCAGCTCAAGTCAGATGTCGTGTTAAGTCTCTAAACCAGCTCAAGTCAGATGTCGTGTTGAGTCCCTAAGTAAAGCTTTACTCAAATTCAGGTCAGATGCCGTGTTGTGTCCATAGGCAATGGATCTTGCCACCATTGGATCAGCATCAAATAGTGGTACATGTGCTGTACCAAACAGTGTTACATGTGCTGTTATCCTTCTAATCAATCAATCAATCAATCAATCAATCAATCAATTAAAACAGTCATTCTGCAGCAGAAAAAAAAAGAACAGACTTCGTGAATTATTGTCCAAATTATTAAACGGTTTCATTTTATTACATTTTTTACAGGATAAAAATAAATAAGATGATGCAATCTAAATATCTTCAGAACATAATCCATGCATTTCCAAAGTGAAGAGTGACAAAAAGAAAACAATGAAAAAACTTTGACTAGCATAATAAATGCCACATTTCTAAATTCATTATAAGGGACGTATAACTGCTACACGGTTTATAAATATGAAGCAAAACGAAGACATCTTGTAGACACATCATGCACACGGATGTTATATAACTCTCAAATAATGGTGTGCAGTCATCAAAACACAGAAACGCTAAACTGGGTCTAACATGGCAAATAACATTAGCATCAACATGTCCGGTCAGTTCTTCCTTTGAAAATATATGTATGCCAATTACGAAGATGCCCCCGACAACGAAAATGAAGTACTTAATGTCTATATTAAAAAGTGCCTTTTGTAATAGGATCTAAACCACATTAAGCGTCAAAGTATATGGAAACTATATTCGTCAATGACTAAAACAATATATCTCAACAACAACAAAAAAGAAACAGTAGATAATGCTGCATTCGTTAATCAGCTCAGTGGGAATTGAATTATAACAATACAGAATCAAGGTGCAAAGCTTACTGTATAATAAAACTACGGTAAACCAGAATTAATACGTGAAAAAAATATGCAAACATTATATTGATCACGAATCATCTCGTGGCATGTGGCTAAAATATCATGGTGGTCAAACCGACTAGTTATCCTTAGGATGTCTATCAAAATAATCAGGAATTTAACTGACCAATCAGGCGCTTGTTCGGGTACGTTAACTGACAATCAGTGAAGCCACTAGACCTCAGTCAATATCTTAAACCCCAAATCCAGTTTTTAGGACCGAGAGTCCACCTTCGTTTGGTGACAACTGTCAAGGTATAATTTAAAATTATTTTCCTTTTCTTTGCAGGGTGTTGACGTTGATAAGGAGTTCAGAGATATGAAATTGTTGTATCTGGCGACCAAGAAAATTAATATCTCCCATGGTGCCATCCTTGGAGATTATGTATTGGGACAGCGGAAGGTGACCATGCCACGTAAGTTCACTTAGGTACATTCATCGCTCTGAAAATTCATCAAATTACTGTGATTACTACGAGCATCAATCTAATCAAACAGGATCTATAAATAATAATTTGAAGAAATACAATTTGATCTGGATGTTTACAAAACCAAAACCATAACCTGGATTACACTCGGGAAATTCCAAAACTTACACCCAAATAAACATATTTGCTTCTTCTATTAATAATGATCCTTATATTAAGCCCACACAGAGGGATAATAATTTGAGTATGCATTAGTTGTTTACACAGAATAAAATAAAAAAGTGAATCAAGTGAAGCAGAAATGAATTCAAATTTGGACAAGGTCAAGTCCAACATACAATGTTACGTGACAATAGTATATAATGAAATACATGTAAAATAAAACTAACAAAGTATGTAAATTAAATATAAATATCACAACGGTCTTTTGTTTAATTACAATAGTACAATCCAAGAATATATCCTTATTTGTATTTCAATATAAATCCAAGTCTATATCTATCAATGTTATTCTTGTGTACTTTGTATTTCCAGAGAAGAAAACTTTGATTAACTAATTTAAATCAATAAATTCCAGCCCAAATGAACACTGGTCATAACAATAATACAACTGACTCTGCTCCGATCTTAATGCAAGAATGAATAATTTCTAGGTAAATAAGTTTATATTGTTCTGTACTTGACCTCAGGTCACAATTAGCATTTTCTATTTTTTTAAAACACTATTGCCTAATAGAATATTTCATGCTGAAAATCTCCAAATATTTGCACAATGAAATCTTAATTAGATGGTATGGTACTAAAATTATCATATAAGACGTGGTAAATAACAGGTAGACCTGGCATTTCATGAGGAATTTCTGATTTTCTTCACTCAGATTGAGATAAACATGTTTACAAAACCAAAGTCAATGATGCATGTCAGGTAGAAATGAATTTGACTTTGGACAAGGTTAAGTCCAAAATACAATTATCTATAGCATATAATTCATAAAAAGAACTAACAAACAATGAAAATTAAATACACATAGCAATACAAATATGCATTTCAACATACCGGTAATCTTTCAGGATGTATGATTTTACCGTAAAGCACATACGCAAATTTTCTACATTAACTTCGCAAGAACAGTATGGATTATTTAGCTGTACTACGAACATCAATCTAAGCAAACAGGATCTATAAATAACAGGAGCATTCGATAACAGGATCTATAGATTAAATATCACATGGTCTTACTTTTACCTTCTCACCTATTCAGTTTATCTGGGAAAGTAAAATCATGAGCAGATAGGTCGTGCAATCAATCACATAGGCAAATTCAGTAGTTTTTAACATGAACCGGTTTCCTCTCCCAATAATGGCATTTATTTTACCCAGCAAATACCTCTGTTAGATGACCACATATGACGTAGCATTCCAATGTTATTACATCAATGCTCATTCGATGGTTGCACGAGACGCTCGCATGCAGTAGTCACCAGAGCTATATCTGGTGCAAAAAGAGCCAAATTGTGTTTATTGGGTCATGTTAGAATGGAAATAATGATTTGAAAAAACAAGTACCTATTTCAGAGACCTACTTTTTATAAATGTTGCAGTTTGCATAATCCCCTCGAGCCGTCTTGTCCTAAGATGATGCAACCTTGAAAGCATGTTTTTAGATTTATAAATATATCTCTTTTTCAATTAAATATTTCTATATTTATCCTGCGTTGTCTTGCATTTAGCTTTCGTACGTGGTGGATCAAGGTCTCCCTTTATCTCACAAGAACTTTGTCCTGTGAATTTTTTGTGGAGGGGTGGGGTGAGCTTCAAATGTTGTTACCTTGCTTTTTCTTTCATTCATTGTCATTTCTTCTATGACGGCTCCGGTGGCCTAGTGGTTAGAGCGTCCGCCTCGGATGCGGGAGGTCGTAGGTTCGATCCCCGACCGAGTCAAGCCAAAGACTTACAAAAATGGTACTAATAGTTGCCTCGCTTAGCGCTCAGCATTAAGAGGATAGTGTTAGGACTGGTTGGCCTGGTGTCGTAATAATGTGGCCGGGTGGGACATCATGCTACATGCTACATGTCTGTTTGCAGCATGATGCCCCAGTGTTAGACATCACTATAAACTGCCACATTGCACACATCGTAGCGATATGACTGAAAAATTGTTAAAGGTACATTAAAAATCCAAATCACACACGCACACATTTCTTCTTTGCACATTATCTCTCTGATCGCTTAGTCAAATGTATACATTTGATAGCTTAGTCACAGAGGAATGGCCGAATGTACACATCTAATAGCTTACGATGATTGGTTATGTGTGACCTTATCTTCAGACTCACATGATTGTCAATGTCCTGTCAATGTCTTGACTTGACAGAATATATTGCTTAATGATAGTCGCCTTATAAAGATGAACAGTTTCCTAACTATTTTTTCTTACTATTATAATGGTATACCCCATACTTTCTGTAAGAGAAACTATTGGCGGTCATGGAGGTACTAGCGAATAAAATCATTATTCTCTTATCGTATGGATAGTTAATTTATTACCAGCAACTATCTGATATACTTCAAACTAATGATGAAAATACTACTTTAAGCAATTACGAATAAATTAGTTTTATCAAACCTCGTGTATATTTTTTCACGGATATCGTTTTGTACGGATATCGTTTGCAGGGATATCATTCCTACTGCACGGATATATTTCCTACCCATTTGCAGATGACCTAGTATCTGATTGCTTAGTTCCTAAAGGACTTTACCTTGTTCACAGTTAATATGATCTAGAAATGATTATTCAACCCACGTTTTGGTTCTGAAACTGAGTCTTAGTTTTTCATATAAAGGATGTTTACCTAAGAATGTTATTCCTATCATAAACATCAGTCTTATTGGAGTCATTCACTTATGTTTAGTTGAGAGGATTTAATTTATATATGGATTTGTTTCAATAATTGCAATTATAAACTGCTCTTAAACTTCTGGATTTAGTAATCATTTTGGATTACTGTGAATTCAATTAAAAGCCATTTCGATTATATAATTGTGTTACATCAAGACTACTATCACATAAAATTAATCCAGACTTTTGCCACACCGGCACAATAGATTGGATTTCATTCGGAACAGCACTGGAACTCATTTGGTTAACTCGATACTTTTGGACCTGTGATAGAACTTATAGGGCTATTTAGGATTCCATTCACCATTATGTAAGTTAGTTATAATTTTTACTATGGTATTTTGGGGAACTAAATTAGCTGTTCAATTTTCCGAAACTTGTTGCTTTCACTTTGATACATATTTCAAGACAACAGGTGTAATAGTATATATTGTTCTGGCGATGGAAAATTCGACACAACGAAACACTCCCTGGGCATCAAGATCGACGAAGTGTAAATTTTACTTCATCACAAAGTTAACATAACGTTAGACTTTATGATAGCTTTGGGAGTGGTTAAGTAAATATTACAGTTCAAGAAATATCCAGCCATGGTCATGCAATCTCTATAACTCCAGTTTTCCTTATTTCTGTCTTCAAATCAGCGGATTCCATCAACACAAATTTTAATTTAGGTACTTACCTTTCATGCGCTTCTTCATCGGAAGTGGTTCCTCTTATTTACCAATGTGTAAAATATTCGAGAGTAGTATCACGTGATAGTGTACAATCCATTGGATGGAACAGAAACCAGTATATTCATTAAAAAAAATACCTGGAATTAGATATTTGCGGCTACGTGTCAGCACTAGTGCTTTTCATATATATCACATTGACATTAAGTACACACAAGTTATTGAAAAATATCGCCATGTCATTTCAGAAGACACCCATTGCAATGACGAACTTTCGAGTGGAACACCTGCATAATATTATCCATGAGATTTCAAGGCAAGCGTGTTACAGGTAAGTACAGTTTTACAAGTAGGTTAAGAATTACATGTAGGTACAAAATTACAGGTAGGTACAGTTTGCAAGGTTATTGTCCTATCAGTTCGTTTCTCTTATTATTAAGACCCGTTAAATTGATAGGAGGAAAACATGCCATGACAAGCCTACACAGTCTTTCATAGATGGTGACCATTATAATGTTTGTCATTACAATCCTACATTCTCAGATAGTGACCATTAATGTTCCTAGGAGGATCCTGCACATTCTTACATATATAGTGACCATTACAGTCTTGCCAACACAATCGTACATTCTCAGATAGTGACCATTACAGTCTTGCCAGCACAATCGTACATTCTCAGATAATGACCATTAATGTTCCTAAAGGGATCAAACACATTCGTACATAGATAGTGACCATTACAGTGTTGCCAAAATAATCCTACACATTCTTACAAAGATAGTGACCAATACATTGCTGTCAGAATAAAACATACCTTTTTACATATATAATTTCCATTACACTGCTTATATCAAGAATTCTTATGGTGACTATCACAGTGTTTATCACAAATACTGATAGTGCCCACTACAGAGCTTATCACATGAATACAGATGACCATTATTACAGTGCTTATCACATGAATACTGAAAGTGACCATTTCAGTGCTTATCACATGAATACTGAAAGTGAACATTTCAGTGATTATCACATTAATACTGATAGTGACCATTTCAGTGCTTATCACAAGAATACTGATAGTGAACAGTACAGTGCTTATTACATGAATACAGAAAGTGACCATTTCAGAGATTGTCACATGGTATTGATAGTGACCATTACAGTGCTTATCACAAAAATACTGATAGTGACCATTACAGTGCTTATCACATGAAAACTTATCGTCCCCATTACAATTTTTCTTACAAGAATACTGATAGTGCCCATTACAGTGCTTATCACAAGAATACTGATAGTGACCATTATAGGGCTTATCACAAGAATACTGATAGCAACCATTACAATGGTTATCACAAGAATACTGCTGTTGACCATTAGAATGCTTATCACAAGAATACTGATAGTGACCATTATAGGGCTTATCACAAGAATACTGATAGCAACCATTACAATGGTTATCACAAGAATACTGCTGTTGACCATTAGAATGCTTATCACAAGAATACTGATAGTGACCATTATAGGGCTTATCACAAGAATACTGATAGCAACCATTACAATGGTTATCACAAGAATACTGCTGTTGACCATTAGAATGTTTATCACAAGAATACTGATAGTGACCATTATAGGGCTTATCACAAGAATACTGATAGTGACCATTATAGTGTTTATTACAAGAATATTATATTATTTAGGTTAGTATACATATATAATATGTTTATATATGCAACATGTCAAGGCGTAATGACCGAGACATAATGATCGTTTTCAAAGTCACTGGACTTCACTGTTTTGCGTTTCGTAAAACAAATCAGTAAGTACATCACAATGAATCGGTACGTCACAGTAAATCAGTATATCACAATTAATCATTGTATCACACTAAATCGGTATATCACAATGCATCAGTACATCACAATAAATTGGTACATCAAAATAAATCAGTACATCACAATAAATCGGTACATTACAATAAGTCAGTACGTCAGAATAAATCAGTATATCACAATAAATCAGCACATAAAAATAACTCACTGTATCAAAGTAAATCAGTATATCAATAAATCAGAACAGCAAATCGATAAATCACGGTAAATCAGTATTTCACATTATATCACTGTATCACAAAAAATCGGTTCATAACACTACATCAGTACACTACAATAAATCACTGTATCACAAAAAATCACTGTATCATAATAAATCAACGTATCACAATAAATCAGTATATGATCAGTAATCGGTACATCGCAATAAATCCGTATATCAAATCGATACATCACAATAAATCAGTATATCAAATTTACACATTTTAATAAATCAGCATAAATCAGTACATTACTTTATATCAGTATATCCTATAAATCGATACATCACAAAAAATTAGTACATCATATCGATACATCACAATAAATCAGTACACCGAATCGGTACATCACAATAAATCAGTATATGATCAGTAATCGGTACATCGCAATAAATCCGTATATCAAATCGATACATCACAATAAATCAGTACATCAAATCTGCACATTTTAATAAATCAGCATAAATCAGTACATCACTATACATCATTGTATCACTATAAATCAGTATATCAAATCGATACATCGCAATAAATTAGTGCATCAAATCGATACATCACAATAAATCAGTACACCGAATCGGTACATCACAATAAATCAGTACACCGAATCGGTACATCACAATAAATCAGTATATGATCAGTAATCGGTACATCACAATAAATCAGTACACTGAATCGGTACATCACAATAAATCAGTACCTCATATTGATACATCACAATAAATCAGTACATCAAATCGATACATCACTATAAGTCAGTATATGATCAGTAATCGATACATCACAATAAATCAGTACATCAAATCTGCACATCTTAATAAATCAATATATCAGCATAAATCAGTTGTTGTTGTTGTTGTAGGTTTTGACGCCATTTTCAGCACACGATAGGCTATACATGGCGGCCAGTATTAATGGTGGAGGAAGAACCCGAGAAAACCCCAGAAAGAACCACCTACCCACGAAAAGCTACTGGCAAGCTTTCTCACATATCCATATTGGCTGAATCTGAGACTCGAACCCAAGCAGACAGAGGTGAGATGGCAGTGATCCGTAACGTTTTAGACCACTCGGCCACTCGGGGCCCCGCATAAATCAGTACATCACAATATATCAGTATATCACTATAAATCAGTACATCAAATCGATACGTCAAATCGATACATCACAATAAATCGATGCATCACAATAAATCAGTACATCACAATAAATCAGTATATCACACCAAATCAGTACATCACAATAAATCGGTACATTAAATCAATACATCACAATGAAACAGTATATCAAAATTAACCAGGTCATCACAGTTGTTATGTATATTTAATTTATATTGTGTGTTGGTCTTTTTCCATGATTATATGTTATGTATATCTTTAATGTGTGGTAGATACTGAGTGTGACTACTTTGTTACTTTGTAAACAGCATATCACATAGCTAATATATGACTATGATTATAAATCGTATTTTAAGATAATTATTACTTGGGGGTAAAATTACTTACAGATGCCAAGTTCAAGGTCTAGTTTTGTTTTAAAAATTAAGAATGTTTTAGAAGCAGGTTGTTTACGAATTTGATTGGAAAATTCTATTGTAAATGACCTAGTTCCAGATTGCGGTGTGTTATGATTCATGTTATGGCATGTATATAAGTCTGAAGTAAACATAAATGTTTATTCCATATGTTAACATCAGTCTTAAGGTAATCAATTCAAGTTGTGTGTCAGTTAATATTTGAGAGGATTTATTTATTTAAATATTTCATTGCATTTACAAAGTGTTCAGCAACACTTTTAGGACAAAACAATTATTTTGGAATTATTGTGAAATAATTCAATAACATTTGGATTATTTAACTGTGAAGCATCAAAACTGTTGGCACTTTAGCACATTCGAGACTGAAAATATTTCGGAACACTGCTGAAATTCATTCGTAATACTCTTTACTTTTAGACTTGCGATAGAACTTCTAACACTGTTTGTAATTTAATTCACAATACTGGGCGTTCTTATTAAATTTTCACTAAGTATTCGAGGGAAATAAATACTTTGTTGAATTTTACAAAACTTTTTGGTTTTCACTCATTTATGTTGCTTAGCTAAAGACCACACAGTCGAAACAGAAAATTAGGTAGTGTCCGCGATACAAATTTTTTTAACATATTTCAGAAAACTTCAATTTGTTTTTTAAATTTATATCACTTTGTTTCCGACTTACGTTTAGGTTCTGGTATTTTAATACTACATATTTGTTTTTTTGTTTTTTTATTGAAACCAACAAGCTTTCATGATATCATCTAAAATCGAAATATATTTTAAATCCAGTCCAGGAAGGGTTAAAGTCATCAGAAAAGGACGAATTACTCCATCTTGCCGGACAATATGACCTTTTGGAAGTCAAGTCTTCTTTAATGAAGCAAGAAATAACAATAATTTGGTCCAATATTTGTAGAAAAGAATTCTTGGGATAAAAGTGTTTTGGGTTTTGATTAACATTTCTCTGGCTCTAAAATGAAGAAAAAAAAATGAATTGAAATTAAAAGACAAGATACAAATATAGTCAAGAAAGCTTCAGCTTTAAGAAATAGTAGAAATCAAAAATCAGCAAAGAGAAAGAGAAATACAACTGCAGAAAGGGGAAAAGGGGAGAGAGAGAGAAAGAGAAAGAGAGAAAGAGAAATACAAATGCAAAGAGAAAAAAAGAGAAGGAAATATAAATGCAAGGTAAAAGAGAACAAGAAATAGTTTTTCAAATGCAGAAAGAAGAAACAGACGTGCAGAAAGAAGAAAAGGAAACGCAATTTAGACTTAAAGAATTAGAACTTGCAAGCTTATGGTATCTCCCCACCATCTTTACACAAAAGTTCAGGTTTTGATCTTACCAGAAATATTAGGTTACTTACCCATTTTAAAGTTAAAGAAGTAAATCAATAATTTCCTTACTTTGAAAAAATTGCTGAAAATCTGAAATGGCCAAGAGATCATCGGACTTTGTTTTTACAAACTGTACTTACTAGCAAAGCTCGTGTAGTCGACGCTTCACTGTCATTACAACGAAGTGTTAATTACGATCTTGAAGTGTTGTGATTTGGTACCTGAAATATATCGACAAAGGTTTAAGAACTGTCAAAAAAGAATTGGTCAGACCCATGTAAAATTGGCATGGGGAAAAAACAATTACTTGACAGATGATAAAGCCAGGAAGAATGATTGAAATTATGATAACATCAGGCAGCTCATATCAGTTGAAGAGTTCAAGAATTGCGTCCATAGTGACGCCTATTTTGATGAGGAAAAGTTCGAAACTTCAGAAAATGCTGCTCGTACCACTAACAATTATTACTTGCCGCACAAAATATCGTTGACAAAAAGTCTTCCTCTCAACAGTTATTTTGGTAAAAAAATATCAACTCAGTCTCATAAGAATACTTCCAAATCTCAGTGTGGCACAACGTGCAGGAATCAACTTCTGATCAGACTGATCAGAATACCGTATCTCTTCCTACGTGCTTTTACTGAACCAGAAAAGGGTCCGTTATATCTGAATAGCCACAGACTGAAAAATATAAGCAACTGATTGGAGACAGTGCTTTTCCAAATACTTCTATTTCTAAGAGGTCACGATCAATGTCTTTTACTGAAAACAGTACATTTGTTGGGTCAAACAAACCCTAGTAAGATTTTATTATGGAGAATTATGAACCATTCATGTCGACATGTTGTTGTCACTCGTTGCTTCTGCTAGGTATATCTCTATTAAAATATGATTGGACACAGAAGGTTCTCATGGTCATCTATTATCAGGTCCTTTGCCTTTATCTGAGACGTCTTCATCTAGTGAAAGTGTTCTTATTGAGTAAGTGGAGTGCGGCTATCTTAATATTCCTCTCCGATGTGTAACTTTGTCATCATACTTAGTCTCAGGACAAGTGAGAGTCGGATCAGTGATCATTACCCATCGAGTGTATTCATTTAATACTAGGAAATAACCTAATAGGAGATATGGTTGTGGTTAATCCACTTGTAACTGACAATTATTGTTTTGATCAAAATGAAAATGATACCCCCCGCCTTATACCTATGTCGTGCATTTACTATAGCTATGAGAGAAAGAGCTCTCGATAATGATGTTGATTCGAGTGAATTCCAAGTTTGAATTTGCTGATTTGTAAATAGCCTCGAATGTGCTAATATGTCAACAGTCTTGATGTATCACAGTGATATAATCCAAAATGTCATAGAATCAATTCACAACAATTCTAAAATAATAGTTTAGTCCAAAATCAATGCGCGCATTGTAATTCCAGCGAATAATTGGAATAAATAAATTAAATCCTCTCAACTTAACACAACTAAAATATTTTCTATTAAAACTGATGTTAAAATACGTAATTCGTAATCCCAAAGTAACCAAAATTATATACCCTTGCACTTGACCTGTGTCGCAATTATTATTTTTTGAAAATTCTCTGTCATCTTAATGGAAGATTGCTCCCAACAGTAAAAAAAAAATTTAGTTTCCGTTACCTTCTAAGGTTAGAATCAATACTGTATCTACAGCTCAAAATGAAGTAGACATGTTTCCAATTAATAATTGCCTTACTAGGTAACTGATAGACAAGTATTAGCTATGTACTATGTTGTTTACAAATAAATGACACTAGTCTGGTAGACCCTTACAATCTCTAATCATAAACAAAAATTTCAACGCACAGTACAAATTAAGTATGCATAACACAAAGTCATATCAACATGAAATTCTTAGTCTAGCCCATGAAACTCTCTTGGTGTGTCATTTAGGAGTCCGTAAGACTTATCTCAAGATCTTAAATCATTTTGTTGGCCTAAGAGTCAAAGTAATGTTTCTAAATACTGCAGATCTTGTCATACTTGTAAAATGGTAGGAAAGTCAATCAGAAGATAACTAACGCTCATCTGCAACCTATTGCTGCATTTGGCAAACCATTTAGTGGAATGACAGTATACTTTGTCGGCCTTATACATGTAACCAAGTCAGGCAACTAATACCTGTTGACCATACTATGTTCATCCTCAAGGTTCCTATAGGAAATTTCTTTGAGGAATATTAAGACTAACACCATAGTAAAAGCGTTGATAAGGTTTGTGTTTTGTTGAGAGGGGTGGGCAATTTTTTTAATTACACTTTTTAGGCTTCCTAAATCTGTTCAATCTGATGAAAGGTCAAAGTATGTCAAGTATGAATTAGGTATCTAACAGGTTAAGTCTTGTGTCCATCGCTATGAAAGTCAAGGGGCTTTGGAAAGATTTCATCATTTCCTTTCATTCCTTTAGTGTTAGTTACGACTCATCTCCGTTCTGAGGGTAATACATATTTTGATTACCATTTCTTATCATTCGTTTAGTTTCACTCTAGACTCGTCTTCATTCTAAGGGTATTACAATAGTACCATCATCAATTCGTATTATTCCTTTAGTGTTACTTTAGACTCGTGTCCATTTTAAGGGAGGTCCATATTATCGTTATTATTTTGTTATCATTCTGTTAGTGTTACTCTAGACTCATCTCTATGCTAGTGGTAGGATGGGATGAATGAGAGGTAAATTTAAGTGTCATAATTGTTCAGTATACCTTTAGTTAGCAACAGCAAGTTTAAAAAATATATTATTATCTAGTCATTGTCACACGATGGTGTTTAAACCAATTAAATTTCCACTTACATGGACTATTCATGTTAATTGTCATTATTAGAAATTAATGTCATTCCTGGCGTCACGTCACATGCGCCTGACCCAGGATTCACGAAAGTCCTTGACCTGAGTGCACTCTCAAACCATCAAAAGTGCGTATTTTAATTACATCAAATTTGTTACATTGCCCGAAGATACACTGCATATTTTACAACATTTGTCAAGTAAATTGATATTAGTTTTTTAATTTCCGGGATTTATTGAGTTTAGTCATAATCAGATAGTAAAACCTGAGTTCCAGTGTACACTCAAGTTGACGGAGTTCGTGAATGTACATGACGCTGCTATTATTCCACACGGACAAACATAACAGCAAATTGTTCTGTATGCCTGACTGCTTTCTTCCTCTCTCAAGACCGATCGACTAAGTAATTACAAATTTATAACATGTATATGTTACAAATAGATACAATGTGGTCCAAACCCCACTGCATCATATAAAACAATACGATTAAACATGTTTTATGCCAACGATGCCCGTAACTGATTTCGTGACAAATGGCCATTTTCTTTTACAGCGACGTTATTTTCATTCACTTTGACGTCATTTTGATGTAAAGAAATTCAGCAGTATTTAACATTTACACTATAACGGTACCTGATTTTCAAAAATATTCTTATTTCAGTGCAAATTAAGAAAACTTGAATTTTTAATTTAACTTCAGTTTATTCAATCCTACTTGTTTGAAAAATCGATTGGGTTTTCAAAAGTGGAAACTAATGTAAGGCAAGAGAGTATAAATGGAGATAAATGTATCTTATTTCTCTATCAAAGATGTTCTGTTAAAGTAAAGGAATCATATAGAAGAAATTATTAAGATTTCATATGTATCATATATCAAATCAGTATTTTCATATGATTACAGTATGGTTTCAATTTAAGGATTATATAATAAATACGGATATAAAAATGTCCTATTTTCAGATGCATGAAAGCACAACATCGACTCCTTACTCCTGTGGAAGTTTGTCCTTTTGTCCTTGTTTGGAATTGGGAAATATTTATGTTTGTATTTATTTCATTATTATTTTTATCCTTTCTGATACGAAGTCAATAAAAATATTCCGAAGTTAATGTCCGTTATTGCTTCTATATTAAAAAATTAGAATTTTTCGCCGCTTCATACCTTTCGTGTCGACGCATAGGCTTATGTGCCACTCTACATGCTTGCCTAACCAACTACCTCCTTATTTATCTATCTTTCTAACAATCTGTCTTTTATCATTTCACTCTGTGTGTCGATCTATCTAGCTGTATGTCTGTCTGCCTAGTTTGAATGTAACATATAAGAAAATTAAGTTTAATACTTTCTGATAAACGGACTTTACAGTCCATCTTTATTATGTTGTATACTATCAGATGTATGTCAGATGATGTATCTAAAGTATATACTATCGGACTAAAAGCGATCCCCTTGCTAGAAGACACTACAGGCATACAGGTCTACCAGACGCAAAGTGCAGAGGTTATCACGGCAGTGTGCCAATGAATACTGGCTTCAGATCTTTCAGAGCATCCAGTCAACAGCAGATATAAGAAACATCAGAGGCATGTACGATGGCCTTAATAGATCTCACCAAGGAGTTCGATCTGGTCAGCAGAGACAGACTCTTTAGAATCCTGGCGAAGACTGGATGCATCCAGAGCTGCTAAGAATGACCCAGTCCTTCCACGATGACATGAAAGGCACAGTGCAGTATGATGGCTCAACGACCTTTCGACATCCTCAGCGAAGTAAAACAAGGCTGAGTCCTTACCCCCACGCTATTCGGCATCTTCTTCTCTGTCCTGCTCAAGCACGCCTTTGGGACGTCCAAAGAAGGGATCTACCTGCACAGGCTATCTGACGGCAGTCTGTTCAATCTTGCACGACTAAAGGCAAATAATAAAGTGAGTGAAGCAACCACCAGGGACATGCTCTTAGCAGACGATACTGCTCTATCCACTCACACAAAAGCTGCGCCTGATGTACCGCTTTGCTAAAGTTTGGGTTGACCATCAGCCTAACAAAACCAGACGCGGACCTCCCAAGCATCATTATCAACAACTACGAACTTGAGGTAGTCAGTCAGTTCACGAATCTCGGCTCTACCATCACCAACAACATCTCGCTCGAGGCTGAGCTCAACATGCGGATTGGAAAGGCATCAACGATTCTTTCCAGTTTTTCGCAGAGAGTGTAGAACAACAGCATGCTGACCCTGAACACTAAGATCTCCGTGTACCATGCCTGCGTGCTAAGCAATCTCCTGCACGCCAGTAAAACCTGGACTCTGTACGCCTCACAAAAGAAAAGACAGCGCCTTTAACATGCGATGCATCCGACACATACTCGGGATCACCTGGAACGACTGAGTAACAAACAACGAAATGCTTGAACGTACTATGATTCCCAGCATGGTCACACTCCTCCGCTAACATCGCATCAGATGGCTGGGCCATGTACGTCGGACGGATGTCGGACGGATCCCCAAAGACCTTCTTTATTCGAAACTTGCCTCTGGCAAAAGGTCGACCGGACTGCCACATCTCTTCATGGATGTCTGCAATCGCGACATGAAAGCCCTTGACATCGATATCAACACCTGGGATTAGCTTGATCTAGACAGGTCCAGCTGGCGACACGCTCTGATCACTGGTCTGAAAGCCGGCGAGGACAAGCTACGCTTGCTAGCGGATGAAAAGCTATCTCAGAGGAAGAAGAATCAGCTCCAACCCACACCAGACTCAACCATCAAGTGCAGAAAGTACTGCCACTCTCATGTTGGGCTCCATAGCCACAGCAGACGCTGTACAACCACCAACTGGGACATCTCTCGTGGGCGCACTTTAATCATCTCTTGAGACTAACGGATGCCGTATCTGATGTACGGACTTTACAGTCCATCTTAAATAAGTTTCAGACGTTCCATTTAAATTACATTTTTGCCATCATCAAAAACCCATTATTTTCATCGGACGAGACAAATATGCAAGACGACAAATTGGAGACAAATATGCAAGACGACAAATTGATAACTTACTCCAGAAAATGTTGCTCCATCAAATGTTTAATTTAGAATGATTAATTAATGCTGTTACACGAGAGTGTTGACAGATGAATTTTCCATTAAAACTGAGCTTATCGATGCTAGCACATACATTTTAAAAGTTATACGATCAAGAGTATTTAGAGGACGAATTGTATCATTAACAAAATCAGTTTTAGAACGTTTCACTTGACGTGTATAATTTTTTACGGTGATTTGAAAAAAAAAGTCAACTATAATCAGAGAGAGAATTTGACGCTTTATTTTAACAGTATTCGTTTCCCTTACCGCCTGTATTTAATCGCGTATCGTTTCCCTTACCGCCTGTATTTAATCGCGTATCGTTTCCCTTACCGCCTGTATTTAATCGCGTATCGTTTCCCGACAAAAACAAATAATTTCCGAATCCACACAGAAGTTGATCACGCAAATATTGTTGTTCGTTTTAAGCAGTCACAGAGGGTATTGTTTTTAAATTTAAACTAACATTAGAATTTTGTTTATCTGGAACTGATATCTTGTTTGCAGTTTAGATTGCACACAAGCTAATCGCAGAGATAGTGTGGGCTAAATTGAGTATGGATATTCTAAACAAAAGCGAGTAAATTTGATCTCTTCGTTGTTAACGAGATCAAAAACAGCAAACTATTTTAACTAGCCAGGGGGTCCAAATTCAGCTTGTTCATAATTTTACACCAAACCAGAAGAGAAAAAAATTGAATTTAAACAATGCCGAACACGTTGCGTGAGTTTGACTTGTTTTCCTTTATTTCCAAGAGCCTCAAGTCGGCAATCATTGTCACTGAAAGGTTCTATGAAATCCGGTAATACAACAAATTCTTTTCCTCTAATCAAATTGAGGACCACACAATCATAGGGCTGAAATTTCTCTCTTGTATTAAGGACGAAATAGTCACATAAATTGAATTTATCTCTTGTACTAAGTAACACGTATTTACAAGACTCAAGTTTATCTCTTTTACTCAGGACCACACATTCACAGGACTTAAATGTATCTCTTGTACTAAGTATCACGTATTCACAAAACTCAGATTTCTCTCTTGTGCTAGGGACGACATAGTCACATAAATTGAATTTATCTCTTGTACTAAGTACCACGTATTCGCAAGACTCAAATTTATCTCTTTTACTCAGGACCAAACATTCACAAGACTTAAATTTATATCTTGTTTATTTTATCTTACTTCACATTGGTTGATTTATCAGTATGCAATTTTATCCCTCACCAAAACACGGTATCTTATCTCCTGTACTTCAGCACGGTATTGTATCCCCTCTACTTTAATAGTATTTTATCCCCTCTACCAAAACAGGATATTTTATCGCCTGTACCTCAATACGGAATTTTATCCCCTGTACCTCAACACGGTATCTTATCCCCTTTATCTCATCACGATATTTTATCCCCTCTACCTTAACACGGTATGTTAATTCCTCTGTACCGCAGCACATTATTTTATCCCTTGTACCTCAACACAATATTTTATCCCCTGTGACGTAACACAGTAT
This sequence comes from Sinohyriopsis cumingii, assembly GCA_028554795.2. Classification (NCBI taxonomy): domain Eukaryota; kingdom Metazoa; phylum Mollusca; class Bivalvia; order Unionida; family Unionidae; genus Sinohyriopsis; species Sinohyriopsis cumingii. The sequence continues at coordinate 29,185,217 of CM068825.1, read as the reverse complement.
ATTTTCCCCGTACTTCAACACAGTATTTTATACCCTGTATCTCAAGATAGTATTTTATCCCCTCTACCACAACACCTTAATGTATACCCTGTAGCTCAACGCAGTAATTTATCCTCTGTACCTCAACACAGTATTTTATACCCTGTATCTCAACACAGTATTTTCCCCCTGTACTTCAACACGTTATTTTTCCTATACCTCAACACGGAATTTTATCCCCCTGTACCTCAACACGGTATCTTATCCCTTTTATCTCATCACGATATTTTATCCTCTCTACCTTAACACGGTATGTTAATTCATCTGTACCGCAGCAAATTATTTTATCCCTTGTACCTCAACACAATATTTTATCCCGTGACGTAACAAAGTATATTTTCCCCGTACTTCAACACAGTATTTTATACCCTGTATCTCACGATAGTATTTGATGCCCTGTTCAGCAGCGCAATATTTTATCCCTCGTACCTAAACACAGTAGTTTATCCCCTGTACCGCAACACAGTATTTTATACCCTGTATCTCAACACAGTATTTTCCCCCTGTACTTCAACACGTTATTTTTCCTATACCTCAACACGATATTTTATCCTCTCTACCACAACACCTTAATGTATACCCTGTAGCTCAACGCAGTAATTTATCCTCTGTACCTCAACACAGTATTTTATCCCATGTACTTCAACACATTATTTTATCCACTGTACTTCAACACAGTATTTTATTTCCTATACCTCAACAATGTATTTTATCCCCTGTTCCTTAGCACACTATTTGATGCCCTGTTCCTCAACACGGTATTTTATTCCCTTTATCTCAACACAGAATTTTATCCCCTGTACCACAACACATTATTTCATACCCTGTAGCTCAACACAGTATTTTTACCCTGTAGCTCAACACAGTATTTTTCCCCTGTACTTCAACACATTATTGTATTTCCTAAACCTCAACACGGTATTTTATCCCCTTTACTTCAACAAAATATTTTATCCCCTGTACCTCAACAATGTACTTTATCCCCTGTAACTCAACAAATTATTTTATCACCTGTACTTCAACACGGTATTTTATACCTTATACCTCAACGTATTTTATCCTCTGTTCCTCAACACATTATTTTATGCCCTGTTCCTCAACACAGTATTTTATTTCCTATACCTCAACAAGGTATTTTATCCCCTGTTACTCAACACATTATTTTATACGCTGTTCCTCAACACGGTATTTTATCCCCTCTACCTCAACACAGTATTGTATACCCTGTATCTGAACAAAGTATTTTATCCCCTGTACCGCAGCGCAGTATTTTATCCCCTGTACCTCAACACAGAAGTTTAGCTCCTGTACCACAGCTCAGTATTTTATACCCTGTAACTCAACATAGTATTTATCCCCTGTACTTCAGCACAGTATTTTATTTCCTATACCACAACACGGTATTTTATTCCATGTACCATAACACAGTATTTTATACCCTGTAATTCAACACAGTATTTTTTCCTCGTAATTCAACACAATATTTTATTTCCTATACCGTATCATAGTATTTTATCCCATGTACCGCATCACATTATTTTATCCCCTGTACTTCAACACAGTATTTTATCCCCTGCAACTCAACACAGTATGTTATCCCTTGTACTTTAACACATTATTTTATTTCCTATACCTCAACACATTGTGTTTTGCCCTGTTCCTCAAAACGGTATTTTATCCCCTGTACTTCAACATAGTATTTTATCCCTGCAACTCAACACATTATGTTATCCCTTGTACTTCAACACAGTATTTTATTTCCTATACCTCAACACATTGTGTTTTGCCCTGTTCCTCAACAAGATATTTTATCCCCGTCACATACAGTTGTGAAAGAGTGTATTTAGTTTACTAAGGATCTGTGTAGATGGATTTGGCAATGACAATAAAAGACCATTCATTTTAGAGATAATTAAACTTTTGATTACTAATTTACTACTATCCTTCCAAATGTAGTGAAAGACTTTTTATTCCAATGAGTTAGCAGGGTTTTAATTTCTCAAATTTAGATGGTTAAATAAGAGATGTAATTTTCCAATTTAGTTGAAATCTTAAAACGTAAGACTCCAAAGTTAGTACATACCCATTTAAGTTAATTTTCGATACAGTATTACTACGAGTTCGACTTCCGATCAAAACCATCTTTGTTTTTTTTAAATATTTATACCAAGGTCTGATAATTTGGAATATTGATATCAAAGCTGTAAAGCAGACATCATAGATTTCTCTGACCCATCGAGAGTATGTCACGTATCATCAGCATATTGAGAAAGAACAAATGTTGTGTCACATACATTTACTGCCCATATATCCTCTTTTTTCTTATTATCTGAGCCAACATCTCCACACACAGGATAAATATGTAGGGGAGTATCCCCTGTCTACACTCTCTTTTGATACCAAACCAATTCGAAACTTGAGCATTCATAATTGCACAAGATGTATGTTCCCATCGAAAAGTTTTATCCAATTTATTATTCGTTCTTTAAAATTTAAATAGTTCGTGATCTTTATCAAATAATGTCAATGGAACTGAGTCAAATGCTTATTCAAAGTCGATTAAATGGAGTAGTCCAATTATATTGCTAGTTTTGGAGTCCAACATTAGGTCAAATAAGTTTTTTATATTCTCTCAAATGTATAGTCCTTGTAAAACCATTTCTTATCCTCGTGTATGATTGTGGGTCGTAATACATACAGAAGGAATTTGCATGGTACATTATAAAATGAACTGGGTGTTGCTTAGCATCGTCACCTTTTGGAATACATGTAATAAAGAAGATAAGTTCCCAAGTTAATAACCACAGTTAAAAACTTACTCGAATCTGTCCAGTATCCTTCCAAAACCTTTTTAAAATTATGAGGTGACTCCATCAGATCTTGGGCATCTTTTAAAACATTTGTAGCCTCTGTACATAATATAGGTCTATTTAAAGACTGTACATAATGTAGGTCCATTTAAAGACTGAACATGATATCGGTCCATTTAAAGGCTGTTCATAATATAGGTTCATTTAAAGACTGTACATGATATAGGTCCATTTAAAGGCTGTACATAATATCGGTCCATTTAAAGGCTGTTCATAATATAGGTCCATTTAAAGACTGTACATAAAATTGGTCCATTTAAGGACTGTACATTATATAGGTCCATTTAAAGACTGTACATACTATATGTCCATTTAAAGGCTGTACATAATTTAGGTCCATTTAAAGACTGTACATTATATAGGTCCATTTAAAGACGGTGCATAATATAGGTCCATTTAAATACTGTGCATAATATAGGTCCATTTAAAGACTGTACATATATAGGTCCATTAAAGACTGTACATACTATAGGTCAATTTAAAGACTGTACATAATATAGGTCCTTTTAAAGGCTGTACATTAGATAGGTCCATTTAAAGACTGTACATACTATAGGTCCATTTAAAGACTATGCGTAATATAGGTCCATTTAAATACTGTGCATACTATAGGTCCATTTAAAGACTGTACATAATATAGGTCCATTTAAAGACTGTACATAATATAGGTCCATTTAAAGGCTGTACATTATATAGGTCCATTTAAAGACTGTGCATAAAATTGGACCATTTAAGGACTGTACGTTATATAGGTCCATTTAAAGACTGCACATGATATCGGTCCATTTAAAGGCTGTACATAATATAGGTCCATTTAAAGACTGTACATACTATAGGTCTATTTAAGGACTGTACACTATATAGGTCCATTTGAAGACTGAACATGATATCGGTCCATTTAAAGACTGTATATAATATAGGTTCATTTAAAGACTGTACATGATATAGGTCCATTTAAAGGCTGTACGTAATATAGGTCCATTTAAAGACTGTACATAAAATTGGTCCATTTAAGGACTGTACATTATATAGGTCCATTTAAAGACTGTACATGATATCGGTCCATTTAAAGACTGTACATACTATATGTCCATTTAAAGACTGTACATAATTTAGGTCCATTTAAAGACTGTACATAATATAGGTTCATTTAAAGACGGTGCATAATATAGGTCCATTTAAAGACTGTGCATAATATAGGTCCATTTCAAGACTGTACATAAATAGGTCCATTAAAGACTGTACATACTATAGGTCAATTTAAAGACTGTACATAATATAGGTCCATTTAAAGCTGTACATAAAATTGGTCCATTTAATGACTGTACATGATATCGGTCAATTTAAAGTCTGTAAATAATCTAGGTCCAATTAAAGACTGCTTCTGTAAATCGTTCATTTTTGGGGAATTTTAGAATAATTAAGTTGCACTTCAAGTCCGACAGGATCAACTGCACGCTTTTTTATACAAGTTCATATAAACTATGTTTTCTTCATCAAAAATTTATTTCTGACTGTCCATTAAAGAACCATTGCTTTGAACAAGAGGTGGCATCAATTAACTTATTTATTTTTTATTTTCTAAGTTACAGATTTAATTGCTTTCTCTCCTTCTTCAATGTATATAGTTCTAAACCTAACCCTCACCCAATCTATCTTTTGTCTTTCTACTACCTTTTAATTCATTCTCTTTTTCTCTATCACTTCTCTCTTCTAAACTGGGATTAGTTTCTTTTCCTGTCAGTCTTACATTTTCTTCTCAAATGATGCATATCAAATTATTGTTCCAATTTCCAACAGAAGCATTTCAAAGAAAAGTTGATAATTCAGGACCGGTTTGAAATCAGATATACGTTTAGTATCAAAATTATCAAATTTTTCATTACATATTTACATAATGAAGTTTAATTTTTAAGATGGCTTCTTTTTTTTCTTTTCATGTTTCGGGGTTTTGTAATACTGAGTTATTAACTTTCTACGTTGTTTTTCTTTTCATTTCTTTTCATTTATTTTTGGAATACAATCTTCATTTTTACAAGAGAATGATCAGCCCTAAATCTTGGTTTAATATTTACATTTGAGATAATTGTTAATACGTTTTCTCACACATAATAGCTTAGTCTCACTTGCTTTAATGAGATTTTTTACTCCAAGTATACCTGTAAATCCCTCTAGTATATTCTCTCCATACATCTAGTAAAGCAGAATGTTGTTGTTGTTGTTGTGGGGTTTAACGCCATATTTCAGCACACGATAGGCTATGCATGGCGGCCAGTATTAATGGTCGAGGAAGAACCCGGGAAAATCCCGGGAAGAACCACCGACCCACGAGAAGCTACCGGCAAGCTCTCTCAAATACCCACATTGGCCTAATCCTAGACTCGAACCCATGCAGACAGAGGTGAGATGGCAGTGATCCATAACGGAGAGCGCTTTAGACCACTCGGCCACTCGGGGCCCCAAAGCAGGATCTATATATATATATAAAAGACATGTTCTCTTGCTCATGCTTTATTCACATTCCTATAATTGAAACCGTTTATGCTTCGATCCATCACCATATTGAAAACCACCTGCCCCATTAAAACAAAACCATGTTTAAATTGCAATATATCTAAAATGCAATACATATATATATTTTATCTCAGGTAATAATCTGGATTGATTTGGTCCATTAATAAGTGTAAATCTGTAGTTTTGAATAGTTTTATCCATGGTAAGTTTATAACTCGTATTATCTGTTTTCATACCATGGAAGGTGAACTGGAAGTTACCTTTAATTATATTGCTACACCTCTTGAATTAGTATAAAATTAATTTAAATACAACCATACCCATAGGAGGCCTTAAGTGGGTGTCTTGAAGAAAGTATATTGAATCCTTTTATTCCTAAGTAATTTCAATGCATCTCTTATTTTCGTAAGATCCCCCAAGCCTGACAATTGAATGTAGCAATATTTTTGACCCAGACATTGCATGCTGTTTGATATGCTCTTTGTAGCAATAATCCAAAGGTTGGTTTCAATTATTCAGATATATGTGAATGCAAAACTTGGAAGAGTCTCCTAATTTTCTACAATGATGATGTCATTTGAACTGCAGTTAACCCGTGTCCATATAACGGGGTCGACCGTATTTGTTAAGCACGAATGGGCAGCTTAGCAGCATTCTGTGAACAATCACGTGCACAAACAACCAAAATATTGATATGTTCGCAGTTCAGACCAATTAGTTTAGATATGTACTAATGTACAGGAACATCCGACGTATCGATATACTGGTGACCATTGATTTCCATAATAGATACAGGATGTCCATTTACAGCTCGTTTCAATTGCTGATAAAGATAAATTCTGATGCTATTTTGATTTGTCAGCTTTTAATTCCTCCAATTGGTGAAATTGTTTAAATAAATTTGACATTATAACTTATTTAGTAAGTTGGCAAATAGTGTTTAGATGGCCCATCTTTCATGAAATTCATAGGAAATCAATAAAATATATAAAGCTCAGTTGGATCAAGTATATGATTGACAAATTCAAAATTCAGCTTTATTCGTAGTATTTTAAAAGGCCGCTAATGAAAGCGGCTTATTAACAAGTGACGATGATATATAGTCTGTAATCTTGCGATGAGAAATGAAACGCATGTTTATTTGTTATTTCTATTTCTATAGATACGCATGCTTACCGGTCTTATTAGCTTAGCTTATTAGCATTAGCTTACAAAAGACCTCAACTCGTTCATTTTGATTTGGTTTTGTATATTTAACGCAAATGTTCAGCTTAACCACCGACCCACGGAAAGCTACTGGCAATTTGTTTTACATTCCCACGTTGGCCAAGCCGAGATTCGAACCCACGATGACAGAGGTGAGATTTTTCAGTGATCTGTTAAAGCGAGCGCCTTAAACCACTTGGACGCCCGGGTCCCTATTCCATTAGGGATCGCCATTTTGCTTCTGAGCCTATGTAGTGGTCACGTTAAATATTGGTTGGTTTGTTAGTTACAACAACCAGTTTCAACACATTATTGGTTATAACATGCCAAAAAATGGGAGCTAAATGTCTTTCCCTGTGATATACTGAGGCAGCCAATAGCGATTGGTCTGGGCAGGTATTGTACTTGCAACTCTTGGAATACGAGTTCGACGCTCTACCTGATGAGTTACCGCGACTCTCTCAAAGGAAGAGTTTTTTTTTGTAATCCTCATGAACTTTAAGGACTGTATATTTTTCTTATATTTTTTAGCTAAGTTTCTGCGGTAGTTTATAGAAATTTACGAACTGCGCACTGCATGAAAAATATAGACGCTCAGTTCAAATTCCAGACGTTCGTATACCTGCCGCTACCTCACTACATACCAGCGTAATAAGTAATTTACATCTATCTACTGAAATACAAATATGTTTATTTGTTCCAGCATTTAACTTCTACAAGTTTTTAATCGGAGCAGTGGCAATTTGGTTGGTAGAGCAGCAACTACATTTTCTATGAATCTTATTTGATCTATCTAGATGCGTAACACAGCTGGTTGTTTATTACATGCTGCACAAGACTTCATTTTATCTACCTGTATACTTAACACAGATGCTTGTTAACTACACGCTATTTATGACTGAACTGTTCTTTTTCTAAGGCTTTGCCCCCAAAAGGAAAACTCCATCGATACTGACCACAAAAGAGGACACTGAAGAAAATAAAAAGATATATATATAAAAAAAACGATAGGCCTACTACTTAACACAGCGATTTCTTCCACCGCTATAAAACAGGTCTACAGGAACACATAACTGTATATCACAGAAACATCGATACTGATAAGGTTGCAATTCATACTAAATTTCCAAGGATGTCGTGAGGTCCAAGAGTAGGGCTTATTATTTAGGAGTATCGTCTATTTGGTTCATAAAACTCTAATAATTTGTTGGAAAAAGATTCAATTCCCCACTGGGACCTCAAAACAATCGACCCAAAATCAACATGCAGTGATTTCAGAATTCTTGTAGTACTTGCCTATTGTCAGTAGTTATAGGTGAACTAAGGTATTGATTGTCAGCAATCTATACATCAAGTCGACCGATCGAAATGGACGGCACCGGGGCCGTCTGATATTACCAGTTTATTCCCCTCTGACACAATTAAGGCGCATGCTCAAAGAGCAGGAGAGTATCAATAATGAAACTGATTCTTGAAGACCCGAGGGCGTTCAAAGCAAGAATTGCTTGCACGCAGGTGAGATAATAGAAGCTGGCAGACAACCTACTGGCATTTAAACAGACGCAAATGATCATGGCAACATTTTGTATAGACAGAAACCAATTCCTAATCTTCTGTTAAAATATATTGCTGGTGTTCCAGATTCCTGAGATTTGTATGCAATTATAAAGATGAAAAACATGAAACTGCGCAAAAACTGGTTAAATCTAAGACTTTTTCTCATTTTTCACTATCTTCTGGATTTGACAAAAGGTAAGAAGTTTCAGTTTTGTCTACATTAGTATATGATGAGTTACATCGGCATCTCAAATTAGTCTCCGTTTATATTACGTGGACATCGTATTTGTTTTATACAATAATGGAGAATTAATGTTGTATGTGTCTGAAATTTAATAGTCAATAGCCTAATTGATAGGCTTACTGTTAGTTAATAAGTTCTGTCCGTCTGTCTCCCTACTACATATACGTTTTCTAACTAAGTTTAATTTCATTAACTATCATTTTAATAGTACACACATACATATATGTGTGTGTGTGTCAGCACAAATACTGAAGAATAATAAGATTTCGTCATAAAAACTGAGTAAATCTTCAGTCCAATCCTGCATTTTATATTTCTTCATTTTATTTATGTACACTGGTTTTAGGACAACTGACATCTTTTAGTTACCATTTCGATGAATATGTAGGATAGATTTGATGAAAATCATTTCATGAACCAATTTGAAATGTGATAGAATTCAGAGTTGTATGTTGCAGCAGGATCATGTGATAGACCTGAACTATTGACCTCAATGAATTCTTATTCTAAAGTAAAATATGATGTCAATTTCTGACTGATACACTTCACAATAACTAACTCCGATTTGAAACATATGTACGATTCTGTCAGTAACATGTAACATATGTACAAACCTGTCAGTAACATGCAACATTTGTACAAGCCTGTCAGTGACATGTAACATTTGTACAAGCCTGTCAGTGACATGTAACATTTGTACAAGGCTGTCAGTAACACCTAACATTGATACAAGCCTGTCGGTAACATCTAGCATTGATACAAACCTGTCAGTAACATCTAACATTGATACAAGCCTGTCAGTAACATCTAACATTTGTACAAGTCTATCAGGAAGATATACTTTTGTACAAAACGTGTCAGGAACACTTACATTTGTACAAAACGTGTCAGGAACATTTACATTTGTACAAAACGTGTCAGGAACACTTACATTTGTAAATAGCGTGTTAGTAACACCCAACACATTGATGAAACTGTGCGATGCTAAACACTCCTTAAATCGTGACTTTCATATCATTTTTTTAAAGGATGTTATATTGACAAAACAAAGAATTATTATCGCTAGAGATCACTCTAACGGGGTCTTCGTCGCATCTCGATAAACTCGCCACATTTCTTACATACCATCTGCGATATTCTGGTCTCATGACCGTCTGTCCTAACAAATATTCGTAAGTATGTGTGTATTCTCAGTCTAACTGCAGCCATTTTCCAGACCAGATAATGCTAAATAATTAAAAAGTAAGAACGCATCGATCATACCTTGCCACTTCTACGTCTTGTTATAGCAGCTAAACTTTGGTAGTCATGTGACTTGAAGATGGATCAGCTTCCATGGTGATGTGTGTGTGCCCATTTATTTATTATGTTTCATATTTATCAGTGTCTCCCAGAAACATATATCCATGCATATATTTTATACATGCACGAATGTATGTATAGATCAAAGACTACCGTTTTATAGCGTATTCATAGATTTGTGTAGCATGTTTTAACTTATGCAACACTTTCTTTCTTCTTCCAAAAACATGAACATTGATATATATTTAAAGAGTTTCTCATAATTAATGTAAATAAATAAAACTGTGTATGTTTCTCATCAACTATACTTAATTGAATTTAACATAGAACACTTAATTATTTGTGTTCTCAGTTAGTATCCCACCTAATAATGCCATACTTGTACGTTGAGTCCTACAAGGGACATACTTTAGACGTGTCTTATAACGATACATTTTATAAACAAGCAACAAATTTAGATGTGTCTGATACGCATAAATTTTAAAGTATGGGACATACTTTAGATTTGTTGTAAAAACAAGGGACATAAACGACATTATTATTGGGAATGCTTCCTGGTCATATGTAAAAGAAATAAAATACCGTACATAGATCATTGTTAAACAAATATTTAGGTCACAATTTCCGTAAGTTAGATATCATTAACCATTATTAGCAATTCCTACATCGCGATGAAAGGATCCTATATTAATTTTTAATTTAGCTGCAAATAATATTTTCAATTATTATTATTATCATTATTATTATTATTATTATTATTATTATTATTATTATTATTATTATCGTTAGTGATAAGATGGGGAGACATTCCTCAGTCAGAACGACTTGAGTTAAAAACGTTTCAGCTGAGCTGTAAAGTGGATTGAGCTTAAGAAAAGTGATGAGCAATCTGACCCTGGTCGGGGAATCATAACCCTGGCCTGGAAATCATGATAATGGAATGGAAATCATGACCCTGGCCTGGGAATCATGAACTTGGCTTGGGAATTATGACCCTTGCTTGGAAATCATGACTCCGGCCTGGGAATCATGACCCTGGCCTTGGAATCGTACAAACTTTGAGGTCGATTTTAAGTCAGAGATTTTATTTATACGCCTAAAAAATAACGTTATTTTTTTAGCTCATGCGTGGTTGGCTAACGGTTGAAATTCAATTTTTCACGCAGATAGATCTCTCTTGATATGTAGACAAGGATGCCATAGTCTCTTACACTAGAATTATGTGCTTCCTTGTGTTATGTGTGGGTACTCAAAGTTCCCTGCTGTATGTGTAGTTTCCAATGATCCCTTGTGTTATGTGTGAGTACTCGAAGGTTCCCTGTTGTATGTGTGGTTTCCAATGATTTCTTGTGTTATGTGTGGGTACTCAAAGGTTCCCTGTTATATGTCTGGTTTCCAGTGATTCCTTGTGTTATGTGTGGGTACTCAAAGTTCCCTGCTGTATGTGTAGTTTCCAATGATTCCTTGTGTTATTTGTGGGTACTCAAAGATTCCCTGTTATACGTCTGGTTTCCAATGATTCCTTGTGTTATGTGTATGTACTCAAAGGTCCCTGCTATATGTCTGGTTTCTAATGATTCCTTATGTGTGGGTACTCAAAGTTCCTGCGATATGTGTGGTTTCCAATGAGTTTCTGTCAGATGGATGGGTTCTCATGCTTTCCTGTGCTGTGTGTGGGTACTCGTGCTTTCATGTGCTGTGTGTGGGGTAATCATGTTTTCCTGTGCCGTTTGTGGGTAATCATGCTTTCCTGTGCAGTGTGTGGGTAATCATACTTTCATGTGCAGTGTGTGGGTACTCGTACTTTCCAGTGCTGTATGTGGGCAATCATGAATACCTGTGCTGTGTGTGGGTCCTCATGATTTCATTACTATGTGTGGGTCATCATTCTGCTCTTTGTTATGAGTGGGTCTTAATGTTTTCATGTGTTATGAGTGGGTCTTAATGTTTTCATGTGTTATGAGTGAGTCTTAATGCTTTCATGTGTTTTGAGTGGGTCTTAATGTTTCATGTGTTATGAGTGGGTCTTAATGTTTTCATTTGTTATGTGTGGGTCTTAATGTTTCATGTGTTATGAGTGGGTCTTAATGTTTTCATGTGTTATGAGTAGGTCTTAATGTTTCATGTGTTATGAGTGGGTCTTAATGTTTTCATGTGTTATGAGTGGGTCTTAATGCTTTCATGAGTTACGAGTGGGTCTTAATGTTTTCATGTGCTGTGTGTGGGTTTCCTGTTTATAAATTGCAGTGACTTTTGTAACAAACTTTTAAAATGTGTATAAGGGATTAAAATATATAACCTTAAAATCTAACTGAAAAATATGTTTAAGAAATACTTTTTTTGGGGGGGGTCAATGTGATTTGTCAAGCATAATTATTTACGTTGGAAAGCTTGAAGCCTCATGTAGTAACATTGTTGTAAGTAAGGGATAATCAAATTGTGATGCATGGATTTCAATTGGTAATCATTGTGTATTAATAGGTATGGTTTATAAATATCTTATTTAGTACAAATTATCATTTAGTCTTCATAAACACCCAATCGTGTATCTTCGTACATTTAAATTATCATTTAGTCTTCATAAACACCCAATCGTGTATCTTCGTACATTTAAATTATCATTTAGTCTTCATAAACACCCAATCGTGTATCTTCGTACATTTAAATTATCATTTAGTCTTCATGAACATCCAATCGTGTATCTTCGTACATTTAAATTATCATTTAGTTTTCATGAACACCCAATCGTGTATCTTCGTACATTTAAATTATCATTTAGTCTTCATAAACACCCAATCGTGTATCTTCGTACATTTAAATTATCATTTAGTCTTCATAAACACCCAATGTGTATCTTCGTACATTTAAATTATGGTTTAGTTTGTCCACGATCGTTGAGTAATATTTAGTTGAAGTATTTATTGAAAATCTACTAAAAAAAAGTCCTAAAATCTCTGTGATAAATACAAAAGTTCAATCCTGTATTATTAAGTCATGAGTTTTAAAGTGGAACTTAATTATAGTTTTATAGCAAAGGTCAGGTCTATAAAACCGGTGGTACAGTCTGTTCTTATCTCTTGCATAATTCATTCCCCATCCCTCGAGATATATGTAATGGTTTTTTTTAAAATATGTTCTCTTCACCAAAACATCTTTAGCAGTGACTTGTGGTGGCAAAACAGTGCTTATGAAAAGGCAGTGAAGTGAAGTGGCAAAATAATGCTTATGAAAAGGCAATGAAGTGAAGTGGCAAAATAATGCTTATGAAAAGGCAGTGAAGTGGGGTGGCAAAATAATCCTTATGAAAAGGCAGTGAAGTGGGGTGGAAAAATAATGCTTATGAAAAGGTAGTGAAGTGAGGTGGCAAAATAATGCTTATGAAAAGGCAATGAAGTGGGGTGGCAAAATAATGCTTATGAAAAGCCCATGAAGTAGTGTGGACACAAAATGCTTATGAAAAGGCAGTGAAGTGGGTTGGTAAAATAATGCTTATGAAAAGGTAGTGAAGTGGGGTGGCAAAATAATGCTTATGAAAAGGCAATGAAGTGGGATGGCAAAATAATGCTTATGAAAAGTCAATGAAGTTTGGTGGAAAAATAATGCTTATGAAAAGGCCATGAAGTAGTTTGGAAACAAAATGCTTATGAAAAGGCAGTGAAGTGGGTTGGTAAAATAATGCTTATGAAAAGGTAGTGAAGTGGGGTGGCAAAATAATGCTTATGAAAAGGTAGTGAAGTGGGGTGGCAAAATAATGCATATCTAATACAGCTTTTGCAGAGGATTCCAAGACAGTTAAAGTAATTAAGTACCGACACAATAATTTCAGTCGTAGTGGCTGTTTGGCCTATTTAGAACTGGAAGTTTATTTTGCCTTGTCGCAATATTTCTGTCAAAATAGACAATTTCTCTGCTTATTATGAGATATTCCTGTCAAAATAGATCGTTTCTTTGCATTTTATAAGGTGTTCGATTCAAAATATGTCGTTTCTGTGTATACTATGAGATAGTCATGTTACAAAAGACCATTTCTTTGCGCGTTATGATGTGTTCTTGACAAAAATGACCATTTCGCTGCACAGTATGAGGTTTTCGGGCAACGATTTCGTAGCCTCGACTTGATAGAATCTACGAAGTGATCCTACACCTTGCATTGAAGCAAATAAAACTATAGTGAAAGACAAAAGATGACTTGAGTAAAACAATCTACTAACTATGCAGATTTTAGTTTGTCAGTAAGTAAGGATTCTGATAAGTTATTATGTCTATGTTAGGTATATGGTGTGTTTACGCTATGCGTACTTTGTCTGCCATTGCAGATAACGAGATTCTCGCTGTAATTCGTTTCTAAAAAAAGACTTGATATGCCACAGTTAGATATTCTTCGATACATTAGTCAATGCACGTCATATTTACTACCATATGTTTAAGTTTCCGAATAACGATGCAATGTTCTTCACACGAAAAAACGAGACTGGAAGCAGAAATAATTTATAGATGAATTTTGGATGAATAAGGCAAATGCCATTTTACACTAATTTCTACCATGAAAATCGGCTACTGTGGTATAAAATAAGAAGACTGTTTAATTTATTTCATTATATGCATGGAACATTTTTAGACATTTGGAGAATATGCTGACAAAGGGCCTGATGTGACTCGAACATAGTTGCTCCAAGACCTTGATAAAGCCTCGTTGTGGTGCCTAGTCCAAGAAGTAGTAATATTAGTACCAGGTGTGTTTCCGTCTAAACAGACAATTTACCCATTTACCTGCATGTTATAAGCTGTTTCAGGAAAAATATACCTTTCCTGTGCATATTATGAGGTATTTCAGTCAAAATGTATCTTTCATTTGCATAATATGATGTGTTCCAGTCAAAACAGACCTTTTCTTTGCAAGTTATGAGGTGTTCCAATAAAAACGGACATTTTGTATCCATGTTATGAGGTGTTCCAGTCAAAACATACATTTTCTATGCATGTATGAGGTGTCCCAGTCAAAAAAGACCTTTTACGTGCATATTATGGGGTGTTCCAGTCAAAACGTACATTTTATATGCATGTTATGAGGTGTTCCAGTCAAAAAAGACCTTTTACGTGCATGTTATGAGGTGTTCCAGTCAAAACGTACATTTTATATGCATGTTATGAGGTGTTCCAGTCAAAAAAGACCTTTTATGTGCATGTTATGATGTATTCCACTCAAAACATACATTTTCTATGCATGTTATGAGGTATTCCAGTCAAAAAAGACCTTTTGCGTGCATGTTATGGGGTGTTCCAGTCAAAACGTACATTTTATATGCATGTTATGAGGTGTTCCAGTCAAAAAAGACCTTTTACGTGCATGTTATGGGGTGTTCCAGTCAAAACGTACATTTTATATGCATGTTATGAGGTGTTCCAGTCAAAAAAGACCTTTTATGTGCATGTTATGATGTATTCCACTCAAAACATACATTTTCTATGCATGTTATGAGGTGTTCCAGTCAAAAAAGACCTTTTACGTGCATGTTATGGGGTGTTCCAGTCAAAACGTACATTTTATATGCATGTTATGAGGTGTTCCAGTCAAAAAAGACCTTTTACGTGCATGTTATGGGGTGTTCCAGTCAAAACGTACATTTTCTATGCATGTTATGAGGTATTCCAGTCAAAACAGACCTTTTATGTGCATGTTATGAGGTATTCCAGTCAAAACAGACCTTTTACGTGCATGTTATGGGGTGTTCCAGTCAAAACGTACATTTTATATGCATTTTATGAGGTGTTCCAGTCAAAAAAGACCTTTTATGTGCATGTTATGATGTATTCTACTCAAAACATACATTTTCTATGCATGTTATGAGGTATTCCAGTCAAAACAGACCTTTTATGTGCATGTTATGAGGTTAATTTGACGACAGCTGTTGACTTTACCAGATCCTTCGAACTACTAAATATTACACCACCATCTAGTTTTATGTTTTATAAGTGGGGGTTAAATATTTCAGAAAAAAACAACATCATTTAGGTAGAGTGACATCCTAATAATACCTTTGCTTGGCGTGAATGTCAACGTTACATTTTTAATAATGGAGGGATGCCATATGAAGAGTCCACCGTACCATCTGACTTTAAATCACACAACTGTATGGACGAGATAAAGACCATGTAGCAGTACTATAACACGATCGTAACAATTTATTGCAAGTCAATAACAGCACTTATTGTACTAATTACTCTTCCTGGACCTTAAGAAATACTGTAATGGGATATTATAATTGCCAATTTACCAGCATGACATGATTTCAATCACATGCAACTAACATAGCCTGAACTACTCAATATGCACTTAGAGCGCGAGCCTTAATCTCATCAGTTAAACGAGAATTTGACGAGATTACATCTGAAACAGGTGAAAATCAAAAACACAGTACAAAAATTTATCTCCACGACATTTTTGCTCTGCTCAAGTGTCTTGTGTTTCTGACTTTTCAATATAGTGATCAATACACCGCTGCTGAAACTGTAACACTATGCTCGCGCATCTTTCTATTGAAAATCAGTGAAGGGATCATTCAGTGTAAGTGTGATTCATGAGGCATTTGGTTGCATCTGCCAAGAGTTTGATAGAGAATATCTCACTTGAATCACAATTATCAATACTTCTTTCAAACATCAAAGCAACCACTGAAACATCTTGTTTACCTTTCTACCGTAAACACTGCACCGAATGTCCACTAGAAGTATGAGATGGTGCACTTATTTATAAAAGAGTAATCACGTATCCGCAGCAGATGCACGTAGTAGTCTGTGCATGTATACTTTACTTAAATGTGCCTACACTCTTCGTTATCTGCAATGTCAGACTTGTAGTCGATGGATTGCGGGTTCGATACCTGCTCATGCCAACTCGATTCGGCTGCTCCGGTGGGCCCTTGTGAAAGACACAGCTCTCATTTCCTCTGCATGATATAGTACTGTGTTGAAAGTGCTGAATACACTAACCAAACGACACACACACACACACACACACACACACACACACACTTGAGACAGCTCTATGTCTATTATGAACAATACAAATTAAAGGGCGCATATCAAACCAGAACCCTACAATTGAGCACTGAAATGAGAGCATGTAAATTTACCATTGTAAATGCGGGTGTTGAAAAGCCTTCACTAGTAAGATATATTTGTATTTATTTAATTAAGCATAGTGGATTGCCTCAAGAACAAAACAAGCTATTTTCAGTTTAGAGCTTTTACATGATCGTGAGAATTTTCACACTTTTGAAATCAAAAGAAATCCAAAAGAGAGACAATGTATGCACTCTGGACAAAAATTAAAGCTACGTATTGGATAAAACTCTAAATGAAGATGGATATACACTAATGTTTGTGAAACAGAATGAAGATGGGTTCAGTATTGGCAATAATACGTGACCAGTAAGATTTATTATAGGCAATTTTACGTGACCAATAAGATCCATTATAGCCAATACCACGTGACCAATAAGATCCATTATAGGTAACACCACGTGACCAATAAGAGCCATTATAGGCAATACCACGTGACCAATAAGATCAATTATAGGCCGTACCACGTGACCAATAGGATCCATTATGGGGGCGATCACCAGTTGTTATGTACTTTTGAGAGAGTGATGTATGTCAGGTGAAGTTGGTTGCATTTAAAACATGCACAATGGAGAGAATATTGGCATACCTCTGTGCTACATTAATGTAATGTAAATGATATTTCTTTGGATATTGTACGTTTGTAAATTGTACCTGATCTAAGCACACTGCTAACTAAAATGACTGCTCCCTTGTGCTAAAAAAGTCAGCCTGAATTAGCCTAAAGTACACTATCCATAGCAGCTATTATAACGGAAAATTAATTTTGCCAGACTAGACAATACCAGCTATTGAAAGTGCAATGAATGAATTACCAACTATATAAAAAGTTATTGGCTCTTTTTTATACAATTTACCTCTGAAGTTCAGGAAGTGAAAATGACCAAGTGGAGCTTGCACTTTTTTGAAAGGTGCACATCTGGAGTAAGGCCAAGCTGTTTACTCTATAACCTATATTACACTCATCAATCATTCACCAAATTAAAGGAAATTAAAGGTTCTTTGAACTATATCTAAGATATACAAGGTCTTTTTTTAAATAGCCAGTATAACCAGTGAGGAAAGCCGGGGAAATTCTTTTTCTTTAAAATTCTAATATGCAAAATACGAAACTGTAGAGCGCCACCTATAGGCAACGCTACATGACCAAAAAGACCCATTATAGGCAATACCACGTGACCAATAAGATCAACTATAGGCTGTACCACGTGACCCATTATAGGACCCATTATAGGCAATGCCACATGACCAATAAGATCCTTTATATAGGCTATATCACGTGACCAATAGATTAATTATTGGCAATTGCGTGCAACCTTTATATGCCTAAGAAGTCTTTGACAAAATCTACATTCAACTGACTGAATCAAATTGTAGTAAGTTTCGTTCTAGCTAAATTAGTTGATATTTTGTCCGAATCTTAGTACGGTTCTGTTTCGTCTTAAAATTTAGATAATTTAATATCTTTCTTAAATCTCGTTCAGTGACGATAAAATGCCCACAAGACATTAAACCATGGAATACAGTGTAATCGTCCTATCTTTTACTGCTTCAATGCAGTCATGTTCATTTTTCCAGTACCTTTTTAGGACACCGCAAATTTGATTTGTTTGTGCTCAAATCCTTTTTGAGAAAGAAATAAAAGCTCCTCAGTGTTAAGTTTTTACAGGTGAGAGGCCTAATATTAACTCTTTTACTAAATTTACAGGTGAGAGTCCTGATATTAACCCTTTCACTATATTTATAGGTGAGAGCCCTAATATTGATCCTTTTATTATAGTTACAGGTGAGAGGTCTAATATTAACTGTTTTAACTATACTGAAAGGCGAGAGTACTAATGTTGACCCTTTGACTACATTTGCATACCATACAACTTCCAGTATTGTAAATCACATGATAGGCCTGGTTACTAAAAGCAGAGCAACCAGTACTGTTCAATTATTTTGAATTAGGTTGCTGAGCTTATCGATCCATGGCGAAGACGAAATACAGTTATTTAATAGCCAATATCCAGTATAATAAACTCCATCATTCCTAAACCATACTGTTTGTGGAAGGGTTGTATTCTTTTTAAAATAATGTCACCATACTTGGAGTTTACAATGAATAATCTGAATAAAGCTAAAAGGCTTCTGGAATACTATGGAATCACCATCTCTTTTTCTGTCTTATAAAAACTATTTCCTTATATTTTGATGGAGAAGCTAAGTTTTAAGTTGCAAGCATATAACATTAAGAAAATGTTAGAAATTGAGCATACATACATACATACATACATACATACATACATACATACATACATGCATACATACATAGACAGACCGGCAGAAACAGAATTCATCTAATTTAACTTTAAGGTATGTATAATCTAACTGTCGGACTGGAAAATTTCTTTTGTCTCTCTGATCTATCTAATTATGTCTCTCTCTGATCTGTCTAATTCTGTCTCATCACTCTAATCTTGTCTCTCTGCTGAGCCGACTAATTCTGGCTGTCTTCTTATCTGGTATAACGGTACCAATTGCGCAAGTCCAGGTGGGCGGAGCTTAAGGTGTATGGAACATTGTATTCAGAATTAAAGAACAAAACTAGCTGTGATTGGTGCATTATGTAAGACTTGTACTTTCTGTTTGGCTTAAAAAAAAGTTGAGCCTCTTGCCAACATGTGAGTTTGTGTTAATTTCTATCTAGATCATATTTTGTATTTTTTATGATTTTTTTAAAATATGGTACACATGACTGAAAATGTGCTTGTTGTGACTAGATAACTCTTACCCCTGTCTAGTTCCAGTAGAGTTATCTCTCTTAAATGCAATGGAGTACCTGGTTATGTCATTGTCAAATTGACAATCTAGCATTGTTCTATATGACAGCGTGTGACATGCATGCCCAAGTAGGACAGAAAGTATATTTATTTCACAAAACATTAGCATTGAGGTATATGGAAAAACAATTGGTACCGTGATACCTAAAGGAAAGAATAGCCTCACAGTGTTTCCATAGAAACGCATACATGTGGGCGGCATTTATGAACTATACTAGTTTGATGTAGGAAAACAAATGTATGCTGAACACTTTGGTCAAATATTGAAAGTTCTTTAAGAATAAAATGTATGAAATCTTTAGAAAATAGCACAAGACGGCTTTGGATGGGGACTTTTGATAACTATAGCTATGATAGATATAGACTTGTGTTACCTGATGCCTTTATGTATGTGCTGTTACCTCCTAGATTGGAATGCATGCAACAAAATAAGTTATGTAAACATAATATAGTTGATTTTGGCCAAATATTGGCTATTGTACCTGCAAAAGATGAAAAATCATGTGTACAAAAACAACTATCTTGTTCTTGTAAGGCATGCCATAAACCAGGATAGAGAACATTCTAAGTACACTTGTAGATAGATCACTTGTACCATGTGGGATGTTCTGGCATGAGTAATTTTTAGGTAATTTATTAAGGATTTGGTATTCCTTCCCATTTTGATTTGAATTGTCCTGCTCTAATTGTCCCTTTTTTTTTTACACTCTCCTGCTTTGAAATTGTTCATGTAGTTAGTTCAGTTCTCTTGCATTCCCTTTTGTTGAAGTAGCAGTGAATACCAACAAACAAGAACAGTTTCCTTAAGTCAGCATTTCCCATTGGCACTTGTATAAGCCCAATTATAATCTACTACTGACTTTCAATTAATCCTATTTCTTTCTGTCAAGCTGCTTTTGTGGAATTTCCATGTTTGGTCCAACATTACAGAATGATAACCATTTTAGTCACACAGTGCGTATTCATTCCATTCAAATCCACACTGTTCTTGAAACTTTGCATCCCATCGCAAGAATCCAAATTGGCATGAGATGATATCTGCATGGTTATGGAAGGCTGCACTCTACATGCCGGCATTGTAGAAAATATGAACTATGTGATATGAAAGAGCTGCGTCATCTTAGAAATTAAAATTACATGACTCTTGAGGTCTCCACTAAACATAGGAGTCTAAATGTTAGGTTCTCACTTTGTCAGTAATGTATTTTGAGATAATTTAATTGCAATGAAGTTAATACAGGTTGTTGATGAACTCATCTATATTACATGGATAATGTATTCAAGGTTACCACACCTTATGTATATCATTCAGTTATCTCCCTTACACCAGTCATAACATTTCAAGGAAATAAAATCTCACATTTTTCAGTGACTGATTATGAAAATAAAGAGAAGATTTGTGAAGTATTATATTAGCCCTCAATCTTGATGCAAATGTAAGTAGAAGCAATTTGATAATTTCTCACAGTAAAGTTTACAAGTTTAAAAACTGATAAGGTATGTTCTGCTTGGCTCTGAGATAAGTTTCTCTCTATCTTATGCCAATTATTATTAAATTCTTATGTAGAAGAAATATACTTTATATGTATCTATATTATCTAAATTATTCACCCTTTTATATTAGATGGAAATGAACACAACTTCACTTGAAATTTGGGTCCTGTAAGGGATGTTATAGCACAGTTGCCTTTGGGCTGTCCTTGGACCTGTTGGGCCCTGCCCCATATATTTGTCCAAGGTAAGGTCATCAAACTTTCACTTCTCATTTTTCGCATTGCTGATTTTGCCACCTTTAATTCCTTTATCATAAGCTACCTCTCCCTTTTAGATAAACACTTTCCTCCTGTTTTTAACTCCATTTGATGTGCTATACTTAGTGTTTATATTTGGCATTTTTCTGTATTTTATTCCCCTAATTTCACCTCCCAATCCAAACATAACCACTTAGAAGCTGCGATTTACTATATTTGGTGACTGACTGGCTTATTGAAACAATTTTATTCACATTACAAAGGAGGAAAGCTTACTATTTGTGTTACAAAGAGGATGGGTAGGTGGACCTTTGTGTGAGGACTGGTGGTTAGTGACCTCTTGTATCTGTAGATAGTGTAAAGTGGTCAAAGCTTATACTTTATAATAAGATTGGGTCATGTCCACCTGTCTCTGATGTTAAGTTCTGCACCTACCAAACAAATATAAATTCCTTTCTTTTAGGTGAATTGTACATTTTGAAGTAGGACAGGTGCATACTATTTGGTACATTGACCTTTGACCTAGTTATTACATAATATGATATAATGTGATTTATCCCATATCACCTATGTGAAGTTCAATAATTGCTGATATGAATAAGATACAACTCATAGTTGAAAGAATTCATTTTATTTCAAAAGATGATTTTGATGGTGAAGCAAAAGTATGAAAACAATAGTTCAAACAGCTCAATGACATTTCTATACACATTCATATAAGACATAGGTTAGTACCTCATCAAATTGTTTTTCACAAGTGAGACTAAGTATATTTGTTACTTATACAGTCCCGAACTATTTCACAGATTATTGGAAAAATTAAGGTTTGCTATAGGTATAACGGTACCAATTGCGCAAGTCCAGGTGGGCGGAGCTTAAGGTGTATGGAACATTGTATTCAGAATTAAAGAACAAAACTAGCTGTGATTGGTGCATTATGTAAGACTTGTACTTTCTGTTTGGCTTAAAAAAAAGTTGAGCCTCTTGCCAACATGTGAGTTTGTGTTAATTTCTATCTAGATCATATTTTGTATTTTTTATGATTTTTTTAAAATATGGTACACATGACTGAAAATGTGCTTGTTGTGACTAGATAACTCTTACCCCTGTCTAGTTCCAGTAGAGTTATCTCTCTTAAATGCAATGGAGTACCTGGTTATGTCATTGTCAAATTGACAATCTAGCATTGTTCTATATGACAGCGTGTGACATGCATGCCCAAGTAGGACAGAAAGTATATTTATTTCACAAAACATTAGCATTGAGGTATATGGAAAAACAATTGGTACCGTGATACCATCTGGCTAATTCTGTCTTCATCATCTGTCCAATACTGTCTGCTCTGTCTAATTCTGTCTCTCTGTCTGGTCTGTCTAATTCTGTCTGATCTGTCTACTTCTGTCTCTGTCTGCTCTGTCTAATTCTGTCTCTCTGTCTGATCTGTCTAATTCTGTCTCCATCATCTGTCTAATTACATATATGTCTCTCTGTCTGGTACCGCTCCGGTGGCCTAGTGGTTAGAGCGTCTGCCTCGGATGCAGGAGATCGTGGGTTCGATCCCCGGGCGAGTCATACCAAAGACTTATAAAAATGGTACTAACAGCTGCCTCGCTTGGCGCTCAGCATTAAGAAAATAATGTTAGGAATGGTCGGCGTGGTGTCAGGATAATATGACTGGATGGGACATCATGCTACATGTCTGCGGCATGATGCCCCAGTGCTAGATATCACTATAAACTGTCACACTGTAGACATCGTAGTGATATGACTAAAAAATCGTTAAAGCTACGTT
The DNA here is from genome assembly GCA_028554795.2 of Sinohyriopsis cumingii. Lineage (NCBI taxonomy): Eukaryota > Metazoa > Mollusca > Bivalvia > Unionida > Unionidae > Sinohyriopsis > Sinohyriopsis cumingii. The sequence goes on along the minus strand of CM068825.1, from coordinate 29,161,995 downwards.
AAAATTCCAAATCACACACACAATCTGTCTGATCTGTCTAATTCTGTATCTCTGTCTAATCTGTCTAATTATGTCTCCATCATCTGTATAATTGTGTCTCTCATTCTGATTTAATTCTGTCTCCATCATATGTTCAATTCAATATCTATATGGTCTGTCTAATTCTGTCTCTGTCTGATCTGTCTAAATCTGTCCTGTCTGATCTGTCTAATTCTGCCTCCCTTTCTGATCTGTCTAATTTTGTCTCTTTTTCTGATCTGTCTAATTATGTCTCTCTGATCTGTCTAATTCTGTCTCTGTCTGATCTGTCTAATTCTGTCTCTCTGTCTGATCTGTCAAATTCTGTTTTGTACTATTCTATTATAACGATCCAATGTATGAAGTGAAGCTTTTCCATGCCAAAAGTTTAGGAGCCTTGGAGTTGAAGTCTTTAATTTAATAGATCAGTGTTGCCATGACAAAATATATTATGTTGCATGTATAAAGACGTATAATTTGGGTTCCCATTTTCATAGCCGTTCATTCAGCAAAGTTTGGCAGACTTAATGTTCTACTTACTTTTAGTATATGAGATTGTTGATTGTCTCAGTCATGAAGATAAATAATATTAAGCATAACATTTACTACATTTTGCTATTCATTAACAATTGAGAAATGGATTGTTATTACAGTCCCTCTTCCATTCATTATAACATAATAACATTACGTTGCATTATGTTGCGTTATGCCTGCTTGCATTGCGTTTCCTTCATGTAACGTTTTGACTAGGTTGCATTACTCTCGTGTTCTGATCAGTAGAATTATTACTGCATAATCATTTAGAGTTAGCCTCCCCCACCCCCGCGACTGCGGTGCATTAAATTCTTTGCTATTCATTGCTGGAGTCACCACATAATTATTCTCTCTCTCTCTTTCTCTCTCTCTCTCTCTCTCTCTCTCTCTCTCTCTCTCTCTCTCTCTATATATATATATATATATATATATATATATATATATATATATATATATATATATATTCTCTGCATTGCTTTTCGGTACTGAAGTTTCCAGTAGTACAAATCCACTAAATTCATGTTATAATCAATGATATATTGCTTGACAAAACGTTACAATTATCCAGATGCTGAACCATAATGGACCGATATATTAAACCAGTAGATGACGGGCACAGATTCTCTCCCGAACCCGTTTTTTTTTTCTCTCTCTCTCTTTTCTTCTTTTTTTCTTTTTCTTCTTCTCTTTCCTGTTTATTTCACCATAAATGAGAATGGGTCTTTCGATCTTTTTCCAAGCAATTTGCTGACGCGGCAGTATGATTTGGGGCACACATTTTACTTTCGGGTCAGCATCAGTGCCTGATTATATCGTACACTGAAGCCAAAATACACACAATCACACCACAATCATCATATTTTAAAAACAGCAATTTACTTTAAGTCAGTAACATTAATAGCTACATCTGAACCAATAATCACAAACAAATTAAATAAGAGGAACAAATACTCTAAAATTATATTGTGCTGGTTCCCTGCTTTGTATGCTCCTGGATTTCACTCTTCTCTCCGAAGCGGAGTGTGAAGCAGAGAGCTTGCTAAGAAAGGAATCAGACTAAAATAAACAGGGACTACGGACACTGACTCGGAAATAAGTGTGATCAGACTCCTGCTGATAAACTGCCTTTGTGATGCGTTCCCCATTGTCGCGTTTCGTTGCAGAGCAGCCAATATAATGCTTAGGTCACCATTCTAATATTTGATGTTGATTGTTGCAATAAAAAATAATTAAAAATTTGCCAGAGTTTTGAAGGTTGTAAAATCTTACCAGTTGATAATTGTGCTAGCGATCAATTTTAAATTCAATACAGCTGAAAAAGTAACGAAATAAATCCGAACCCCCAATGATATGCACTGATATGCTTTACTTTTTTCCAACATATGAACAATGTGTTTATGACAATGTGTTAATTACAAAAATAAATGGAAAATTCAACGGAATATTATTTGAGGTCCCGATATAAGATGAAATAAAGAGATATGCAATGTTGAAATGTACCCAGTTGCATACATTCTTCGGCAGAAGTGCTTGGTAGTGCCGGTACACCAGTTTACCGATATAATTTTTCGGCGGTACGTACCACAATACGTTTAATTGTTCCAGTACGTCGTAGTTCCCGTCAGCAAGGAATATAGGTAAATTCCCATGGAATCTTGTTACGACTTAAATGATTTTAACAACGTGTTCTCATAAGTCATGACAAAGATAGTTTTTAAAAATTACATTGTTTCACAAAACAGTTGTATCTGTCACATCTTAATGTTGAATAATACAAACATAAGTATATTAATGATCCTTTAATCACATGTTTGACACGTGTCACACAGCCAACACGGTAACCAAATGGAATGTTGTGAAATACATTCGGGCTAAATCCAACTTTCGGAAAAGTTTCTGATGAAAAAAAGACAAAACCAAAAATGAAACAAAAACAAGTCTTGCTTTAGTTATTTACTAGCGTAGTGAATGTTTAAGTGCATATATTCCTTTGAAAGACTGCAAATCACCCTACAATTTACAGGAGCGCACTTGTTTTCTGTCTGAAATTTAAGTAATTTCTCAAGTCCACTAAAGATTTATTCGTTTGATGAGTAAGTGTGTTTTGTGTTTATTGATCCTTTCTGATAAATATCTTGTCAGGGTGTTGGCATCCTACTCAAAGATTCCCGCATTTTATATCAATGCTGTAATTGGAAATTTGTAATCTTCAGTATCAACACTTCCTATTTTTATCGAAATTCTCTGTAATGTCTGCACGACGTCTTTCACATTATCAGCAATAGTGTAAATTAAACATCCCAATATAGTTACAGCTTTTAGATTGCAACTTACACAACAAAACAACATATAGAAAATTCATTAGATTGCAACTTACACAACAAAATAACATACAGAAAATTCATCTACCATAACATACCAGACATTTCACTATTATTATTTTTTTTGGGGGGGGGCTGTCATTTTCTTTTGAGCCAAATGTTTTGTTTTCTTTTTTCTCAAGATAACTAATATTTTGTACAAATCATATCTTGGATATAATATGGCGTTATTTTGCTTTAAATCAAAGCAAGATATTTTTAAAATTATTGACAGACGGAAATTAAACAAAAAAAGTGTCAGGCACCTGCCCCAGTACATTGAATTGCTGCTCAATAACATAATTCCGGTATAACCGAAGTACATATCACGGTAGGTTCAGAAATACCGCAGTGTACCACGGTACAATATTTTCCGTGGTACCTAGCTTAGTTCTTCAATATCTAGTAATATGACTATCCTTATTTTACAGTGTTTTTATGTTTTACTTTTTTCATGATGAGGCTTGTAACAGCATTGAAGTTATCTGACAATCTGCAAGGAAACAGTTTCCGTATTGATGGTGCACACACGACGAAGTGTGTGTGTGTGTGTGTGTGTGTGTGTGTGTGTGTGTGTGTGTGATAATACTCTGTGGTGAAAAATAATCGAACATTTTGATGTGTTGACGAGTTGCCAATTTTTTCGAGTTCATGGTTGCTGCAATTTGAAAAGCGAATGTAAATTGATCACGTTAAAAATTTGTAATCCAATTTTGTCAGAGAAGTATCCAAGATTACAGTTATGACGAACATGTCACCGCTATTAGCATAATGAAAAATGATGCAGATGAAATGAATGAATGAATGAATGAATGAATGAATGAATGAATGAATGAATGAATGAATGAATGAATAAATTAGAAAATATGTGAATTTAACGCAATATCTACTTGGTCGGAAATAAACAATATATCGTCAGAAATTTTGACGCTGTTGTAACGTTATGACTCCAAGTGACGAGGTACCAAAAAATAATTACATTTCTTTCTTCTACTTTTCGGCAAAACTTTCCAAAGTGTGTGTTAAAATGGGGGCAATGGTAGTCTCTTTAGGAATTTTGCTGATGCAAGTATAGGTTTACCTGCTCATCTGAGGCTTAGTCGGTAAAACTTTTATTTGCCACAGTAAAACCCTCATTAACGTCTTCAACTCATTCAATACAAAGTTGGTTTTCCCGAAATAAAGAATCATTTTGTCATCCACTCAACTTTACCAAACAACTGTTAGAGCTAATGACTGGTCTTTGTGCTGTCATCGTACTCCTTATAATGTTCTTTTAATATTGTCTTGCGTCTAAAGCCAGCTTGAACATACCGCACAAAAATTTCCCTTACCTTTGTGAAAGAAATAATAATTTTGTCCCAGCATTATTTTTTACGAATCGAAGTTAATATTGACAAGTTGCACCCTTGCCGTCTTCCTGTTTGCAAAAGGAAACACGTCATCGCTTTGTTGGACGAAACTCTTGCGGATGTTTACGGTTCTGTAAACCGTATCAGTTAATCAATCAATTTATAACCAGAGTAGAGAAATATAATAACATTCTAGCAATTAATATAATTAATGGATGATCAATACACTGTAAAATCATTTATACATCTCTTCTATTTATACCCTGATCCTTTAATTTTGTTACTTGAGCAAATTCAATCGACAAGAATTAAATCGTTCTCCACGTAGGTGCCAGAATCCTAAATCCCGGTAACACACTTGCTTCCAGAAATGTACCAGAATATTTTATTTCAAGAAGAAAACTTTCCTTTATAAAGCAATTACAATATTAGCAGATTGAGCAAAGTTGATTTCTCGCTGATAACAGACACCATTTTTAAAGAGAGGCATCGTAGTTTGAGTCTCTGTTTATTTTAGGATGTAACTCATCAGGCAGTTTGATTTGTAATCGTTATTTCATTGATACCCTTGGTTTGATTGTTATGGGCGTCGCGCAACATAGATATAAAATCCGCATTTCCTATTATGGTGGCTTGTGAAATAAACGTTTAACACCAGTAATTAACTACTGTTCCAAGCGTCTCTGCTAAGTTCTGGTTGATTTGATATGAAAAGTGCATTGATATAGCTAAGGATATACATTACATGTATTGCAGAATTCGAGTAGTATCACATTTGAAAACAAAATAAAATAAAATAATTTAAAAAAATAAAAATAAAAAATAAAACATACTGACATTGGTCTATTGCACTCAAAATGTGTCTTAGCTACAGAATGTGAGTAAACATTTAAACCGTCTGCAAGACTGCTTGTTCGGGATGCAATATTTTGATAATGATTCTGCGAAAGACCCAAAGAACAATCACGTGACGAAGAGGAGTGAAAAGAAAGATGAGGCATGGATAGGCATGGATGAGGCATGGATAGGCATGGATAGGCATGGATGAGGCATGGAGAGGCATGAATAGGCATGGATGAGGCATGGATAGACATGGATGAGACATGGATGAGGCATGGATAGGCATGAATGAGGAATGGAGAGGCATGGATGAGGCATGGATGAAGCATGGATAGGCATGGATGAGACATGGATGAGGCATGGATAGGCATGAATGAGGAATGGAGAGGCATGGATGAGGCATGGAGAGGCATGGATGAGGCATGGATGAAGCATGGATAGGCATGGATGAGGCATGGATAGGGATGGATAGGCATGGATGGGGCATGGATAGGCATGAATGAGGAATGGAGAGGCATGGATGAGGCATGGATAGGCATGGATGAGGCATGGATAGGCATGGATAGACATGGATAGGCAAAATTCAGTCAAAATATAGATGAAAGAACAGGAAATAGAAGAAAGGAAACCAAGTTAATTTCTTTCCTTAGTATTCTGAATCAGTACTAGTACTCATAACGGATGGTAGTGACACTTAGGGAAAAAGAGATACACTTAATAGACAAATATAAAACATCAGCAAAACTTTCATTTTACTTAAGTACTTGAACAGACAAATATGTGGACGTCGAGAGTAAACAAAACGTCATAATTCACAAGTCGAGATTGAACGAAACATATTAACAAGTCGACACTAAACTAAACGTCTTTATTCACAAATCAGGACTAAAGTAAACATCATTGTTAAAAAATCGAGACTAAACTTAACGTCCTAATTCGCAAGTCGAGACTAAACTAAACTTATTCACAAGTCGACACTCAGCTAAACGCCCTTATTCAAAGTCGAGACAAACCTAAACATCATTATTCACAAGCTGAGAAGGTTTTATTCTAATGTAAAGACGCTTCCTTTTGTTTTCTTTATATCTTATGGTAAACTCTTGTTTCTTTCCTTTAAAACTTCTTGACAACCTTTTCCCCATTATAAATAATTTGCTTCTTTTACCGATATACTGTCAGTACAGTCGTCCGTCTACCCTATCTGCATGTTTTATAACAAGGGATGGTGTAGTCCTTCACCGCTCGGTCAGGTCAGATGAGTAGCAGAATCGTGAGATTGTATAAAATCAGACTTTGATTAAAGCAATATATCACTACCAAAGCGATAAATTAGTTTTAAAATTAAATTTATATCTGCTAAATTTCTTCCAGCTTAAACCATCCTCATGGTAATGTCGCCTTTATGATGTGGCATATTTTTTTTTTGCTTTATTTCATACCACCGGAAATTAGCTTTAATATTTAATTTACGCTTGTATATAATCCCCTAGAATACAAATAGTTGTCGATGAATGGGTTATAAAGAGTTCATTACGTTCTTGAATACAAATTATTCATCGACAGTGCCTGCATTAATCAACACTGGTGGTCCCTATCCGCACAATATACAGTGAGTGAGAAAGGAAAGTACATATCACTTGTAATGAAGCTTCCTTAAGGTCCCAGTGCTTTTGAATTTTTCAGATGTTCGCTAAAGTATATAAGTTAGACATTAAACCGAAGACAAATAAATAAGATAAAAATACACCAGTTGTACCGAAATAGATTTGAAGATGCATTTCTTCATTTTGATATTCTAGGAGTGAGGAAATCAACTGCATCTCTTCGAGTCTGACACCTTTTAATGTATTCTACTTCAGCCGACTTTCGACTTGGTAAATTTCTTATAGTCCGTAATTCTCATGGACTTTCCATTAAATGTATCGACCACGAGTAAGTAACATAATTTTGAAAATGCATTTAAAAATAAATTAAAATTCATGCCCCACTTACATCAAAGATTGAATATTACCTGATTGTTTCTCAAGGACACAATCGCCAGATTGTTTCAGATTTTTTTTTTTTGTAAATGACAGAACATTTCTTATGCTTTTATCTGTTTAGGGTATGAAGTATATGTGAAAAGCGTTGATTTTTAGAAGAGTTATGTGCTTTTTTAAATTTGTTGTTGTAAGTATTGTTTTCAGTAACACCACACTAATCTCCTCAGTGATATCTATTAATTATCGCATGGTCCTGTTGGCACTGTTAACGTGTATATTGCAATAATAACAATAAATAATTAGCAGACAGCTTTAATTCGGACTTCAAGTTCAGAAAATTTGATTTTCGAAGGCGTATGCTAGAATCACAACACATTAAGTAAGACATTACTATATATTGTGCATTTTATTATATCTGCACGCTCTCATTCATGAAAGGAGATAAATGCTCTTTTAGAAATACTTGAGTGAGTGTTATGTATATCTATATTTTTGTGACTCCTGGTGCATGCTTTTATCTAATTTTTAAAATGTTATAATTTTTATTAATGGCTGTAATATGTACGGAATAGCTTTAGTTATCTTTGCCTATGTCACCTAAATCTGTTAAAAGCATAGTATTGCATAGGATCTATAAATATATATTTACATATTATTTGAGAGTTATTAATAATAATCTTAATAATAAGACTTAAATGGCGTCTTTAGCTTAAATTCTCGTTGGCTGATGGAGTATTCGACGTTTATATTGGGATGCGGTAACTTCCCATTGGTTGGGCTAGGTCACATGAATAGGTAAGTTTGAAGAAAATTGAGTAGTGTATTCTATCACGTGGGATCTATTGTCAAATACAGTCGCAATAGACATCGTATATAAAGAGAGAACTGAGCAATCAGTTTCATTCCGATTTTGGAGTCATTCATGTTTCTTGTTTTTTTCTGATGTAAGTCTGCAGACGAGTTTTATGTTTAACTTATATATTATTAACATTTGTTTTGAATGTTCAATGGAAGTAAAAAGTGCTCATTATTTGGACTAAAATATGATACTGAAACTTATTCGAAGCAGTTCTGGACAACGCCATCTTGACAAGATCATGTGTTTTAGAGGACCAGTTTTGTAATTTATAAAGAACTTTACATTTATATAGGATTTTCATAGACCTTTATATGGACTAGTTTGGAGTCACTTCATAATACTGTAAGTTCCTCTCATATTTTTCATTTATAACTTTGATAATTACATTTTTGTTAAGTTTTACAAAACTTGTTGGCCTTGCTTCTTTCTGTTACTTAGTTTATGACAACAGAGTTGTTGCAGTGAGTAAAATTAATGCGCTGAGATCCCCTGTAGCGTACTATCGAGGAATCGGCGGTTTCCCCGGAGGCCAGAGGTCTTCGGGCGACAGAACAGATGATAAAATTAAATTGCAGAAAACTAGTTGGCGGAGCCGACACTATCGTCTGGGCGCCATTTACTTTTTAGTACGCCACTGGAGATACATTGGTGACTGCGGAACCGTATGAGTTAAACGTCATACATTTTCGTCCTTGTTATAGACCTATCTAGTAGGGCATATTCAGAGAAGGAAATGTGACATTTCTGGATCATTTGACAGTCAGGTGCAAGGTATTAATTTATGAGGATTATGATATAAAAAGAATTTTACCAACATGATTTTCTGACTAATATATATATATATATATATATATATATATATATATATATATATATATATATATATATATATATATATATATATATATATATATATACACACTTAACTGCATATCGGTTAACTGCACACTCCGGATAACTGCACGTAGTCACGCCGGTCCCATTTTTTCCCAATGCTTTTCAATGGGAACAAACTTCGGATAACTGCACTTCGCTTAAATGCACACTCCGGATAATAGCACGATAAATGTTCTGCCCGTGGCACATTATTCATTACAATTTTACTCTGGTTAACTGCACAATGTATAGTCAGGATCAGTTATTGCCAGTCCACTTCTGTAGCGCTTCAAATAAGCCGACAATTAAGCCGGTAAATGCGACTTTGTAAATGATTGACATATAAAGGACGCCATAGGTGGTAGATACGTGTATATTCCCGCCCACCAGGGAGCAATAGCATGGGAACAATCATATGTTGCAATAGATGACAGTCTTCAGACAGAAGGTGAAATCGACGACTCAGTAGAAACGGACGAAAGAAGTGATGACGACGACGCAGTAGATGACCAGGTTTCATCTAAAGTCGCTATTCAGTCACTCCAGAATTTATGCAGATTCATGGAACAGAGAGAATGTGAGCTGTTTGAACCGTTTTACAAAATAGAGTCGGCAATTCACCAACTTATTAGTAAAACTTGTGTGCAGACATCAATTGCCGATTTCTTTCGGAAATCGTCAATTTCATTGTGTTTGATTTAACATTATTACGTTAGTGCTGTTCATTGTAGACTCTTGTTTCATTTAAATGAACGTTGAAAAAGTGGATTCTAATCATCTTTATACGTAATTCTTCACTTATATTCGTGCCGTGCTGATTTAAAGCTGTACTGTACCGTACTTCGGTTAACTGCACACTCCGTTTAACTGCACAGTCTCGTGACGGGCCCGAGGCTGTGCAGTTAACCGGAGTCGACTGTATATATATATATATATATATATATATATATATATATATATATATATATATATATATATATATATATATATATTAAAATTAAAATTCCTACTCCAAGAAGAGTCTAACCCGGGTCTCCGGGTAACGACATCCATAGACTTGCCAATAAGCAACATATCCTATTCGATCTTGAACCATGTACACATCACCATAAAAATGTTATAAAGTCGCTGATACGTTTAGTAGCGAAACAAGGCATTTGGTGGGGAGGGGTACAATTCATTTTTAGCTACCTAAATCATTTAGTGATATACATTGAATAGAGTCGTATACAAGAGGTATTTTTGCTGCGTCATTTCATCATTTTTGGAATTTCAGAACATAAATTTGTTATGTTTCTAATCATGTTGTCACTATTTTGAACAGCTATATATTTCTTATGTTGTTATAAGTGAAACCCAAATAAAATACCCTTTATAATTATTAACAAGTCTTGGCCACCATGATTATTTAATAAATTACGACAGTCACCAATGACCAAGTTAAATCTTAATAAAAGCAGAAAATTAATACTTATTTTCTAAACCACAATCACCGCAAATTTTTGCCATTACAACCACTTGTAAACACACACACACACACACACACACACACACACACACACACTAAAGGCAATCAGATGAGTATGAAGCGTTTATATGTTTATTATACGACCAAACTACGTGAGCGTAGCAACGCCATAAAAATATATAATATATGATCCGGAAACTTTTCTTACACACACGGATTACAGGCACGCTATCGTAGACAAAATGAAGGATGTTATTACACACACGAATTACATGCACGCTTTCATAAACAAAATGAAGGATGTTAACCAAAGGCCCGTGATAAGCATCTTCGTTCGATATGAACCACATTCACAGATATATTAATTTTCAATGTAAATTATTACATTTTGTTCATGTGTATTTGTTAATGCCTTTAATTACTGTTGAGTGGAATTTGCTCACTGATGGTTGACGTTATTGATCCAGTGGATTGCACAATGACTGGATGAATACAGTTTATTTCCTGAATCTTCTAACGCTACGCAAATCAAACTTTGTCATGTGTATACGGTCTAATGTCCATTCCAATTGTATACAATATCATAATTGTTAATATGCCATACGCAGATAATTAAATTTTAAATCATTTAGTAAAGGTATTATTAATCTGTCGTAGAATAGTTTTCAAAATTTTTATCCGGAAATCAATGATATGTATGGCGACCGCTTAATATAGGTATAGACTTTTCTATGGGTGGTAGCCATTTAATTAATTAGGTTTAATTGTATTTATATGACATTAAAATTAAATTAGATCTAACCAACTCAATTCAAAAGTTTGTCATGAACATCATATCTTGATTTCTTATTTTTCCTCCAACGTATCTCACGGACTCTAAATTTTATATTATTATTGTTGTGAACAATCACTGTCTATAGACTGTCACCACATAATAAATCACTTGAAATATGCTCCGCTATATAAAAAAAATCATAAAATGAAAATAAGCTGTATGTTAAAGGATTAGAATGTATGCACAAAATAACAGATGTGGCTGAAAAAGCCCATATATGGAAACTATTTTACATCGTGTAGCTAGCACATTGAGAAGTTATATCCTGTTGAAGGACACAAAACCTCCCTAATTATCCAGAACAAAATCAAACAGTACAGTGTGTACGATGATCTGGTGCAAGAAAGTGACCCGCCTTTAAGTGTGTTAAGTGTTATACTTCAATAAAGCTATAATTGGGGCAGAATCTGTGGACAGCTAGGTGAACATCTTTCTAAAATTTCATAACTCTGAACCACCAAAACATATTAAAGACATAACATAAATGTATTATATTTGAAATATCATTTTGAATTTTTAATAACATACCAACTAGAAAGGGGGAGGGTATCTTGCACTTTAAACTTTAACATTCAATCTAATAGTTTAAAAAACTTTAAAAACTGTCGAATGAATTGACATTAATAGCGTATTAATACACATTTTCCAACGTTAAATGTGATAGAGACGATTCGTAATTTTAAGTTCTTGAGACCGCTGTGAATCTAACCTTACATTTTGTAAATTTCATCTCTGTTTTTGTCGGATCGTCAAACAGAGATTTCGAAATATGAAACGTTTTCCAAGGGAAACAATAATGACAACTGCAAAAGTGCCTTGGACCATAGACGTATCAAGTATAAAGTTATTAACTTTAGTGGATGGATGCAAAGAAGCTGCTAAATACCGTTTAAAAATAAACGATACACAATATCAAAGAGATGAACTCAGTTTAAAAATTAATTAAAATACGTAGGTGGGAATCAATCTAAATTACTAGAAAGGATAGTTCTAATGAAAGTTTAGCACTAAACCGTAGAGCATCAGGGCAAGGTAAGGTAAATTCCTTAAGTCTTTGGGATTGGCATAAGAAGGAAATAAAAATGGTAAACAAAATATTGCAGTTTCTAACCCTGCAAATGATGCAGTGTTTTCTACATTATTGATGAATATTAATGGTTAATCAGTATTGAAAGACGGCAACCAGTAAAAATGCCCAACAATATTAGGATGACTCTATAATATACAAAAAGAAAGAGGATTAAAGGTTATGAAAATGTTCTGGAAGCTGTAAATTAAAACTATCACCCATGAAATCAGAACAGAAATGAATGAGATCCAAACAGAAAAGGCTATAATGCAATGACAACTTGAACGCGTTAGAAGCAAAAACCCACATATATTGGGTCATTTTAACAGATCTAGAGAGTAACTCTAGAATCAATATTGAAAAACAGTTCAAACACGATAGCGAAAAGGCACCATTAGGTTAAGGGCCAACCATGTTGCCTGACGAAAAGGGGGTAAAAATTGCAATCGTTTTGAAAGCTGTAGGTGTAATTGTAACAATGCTTGCTCTGTCTTAATTAAATGTGGTACCAGGCTTAGAGGGCTTTGTTTAGGAACTAGTGCAAGTGGAGTAATACGTTCTGGTACAGGAATAAGAAATGTTGTTGGAGGTACTAGTGCTGGTTAAGAAATGCTGGCGGAAGAACAAGTTTCAGTACAGGAATAAGAAATGATGGTGAAGAAACAAGTGCCAGTACGGGAATAAAAAATAATGGTGGAGGGACAAGTAGTGCTGGTTGAAAATACAACTTCAATGATATTAGCCATTTAGTCATTTGCAGATAAAGTTAAATAAGTAATGAGAAACATTGTTAATTGTTTGCGAAGCGTCAGTAGCAGGATTGCCTGCATTTGTAGGTAATGTAATACGCAGGATTCTATGCAAATTGCTTGTTTCTAAGCTGAATACATCATTTTATTTGTTCTAGCCTTAGTTGGTTTCTATTTACTGTATTGATCAGAAGTGCAGACACAATATTCAGGGATTTATAGATTAAAAGCAAATTATGCCTGCCCCTTCAACCATTTGTATTAATATACGTGAATGTTTGCTTCTTTCAGATTCTTTGTTTCCTAAATCATCTGTGATTATTATCCTGCTGCCACTATTTTTGTCCTTCATATCAACAAAGTTCTTACCAGCTTTGTCTTCTGTAATTTCATTATCTATCTTTTGATGAACTGCTGCCGACTGTTAGTCAGATGCTGGAATCATCTTTTTTACAACGTCGGTATTTGATTCAGTGCTCTGTCCTTGTTTAGGGGCATCACACGATTTTTAAGTTATTGTTTTATCCCCAAAAGCTACCCATTTTCATTCGTTTCTTATTTTGCAATAAACATTTACCTCGATCACCAATAGCACCACGCCCACAACCACATTTAGCATAGTCTAATCTAATTATTGCATTTCAAATACATTACTGAAATCGTGTTGTAATCTTTAAAATTATTTTAATTTTTTGATACATCTTTTCAAGAAGTCTTGACCAGTTGGAAGAGATTGTTCATCAACTGTTCTGTTTTTAAATTGAGCACCTGATATACAAAGTATATATGATCTGGTACTTGGCATAGCATTTCAGTACCTGCATATGGTACCTTGCATTGCAATGCACTTACTTCATCTGGTCCTTGGCATAGCATTGCACTTACTTCATCTGGCACTTGACATATCATTGGAATGCCTTCATCTAGTACTTGACATATCATTGGAATGCCTTCGTCTGGTACTTGACATATCATTGGAATGCCTTCATTTTGTACTTGGCATAGAATTGCAATAACTTCATCTGGTACTTGGCATATCATTGCAAATCCTTCATCTGGTACTTGGCATAGCATTGCAAAGCCTTCACCTGGTACTTGTCATTGTATTGTGATAACTTCACCTGGTACTTGACATATCGTTGGAATGCCTTCATCTGGTACTTGATATATCATTGGAATGCTTTCATCTGGTACTTCAGATATCATTGGAATGACTTCATCGGGTCCTCGGCATATCATTGCAATTACTTCATCTGGTACTTTACATATCATTGGAATGCCTTCATCTGGTACTTGGCATATCATTAGTATGCCTTCGTCTGATACTTGGCATAGCACTGCAAAGCCTTTATCTAGTACTGGACATATCATTATAATGCCTTCACCTGGTACTTGACATATCATTGGAATGCCTTCACCTGGTACTTGACATATCATTGGAATGCCTTCACCTGGTACTTGACATATCATTAGAATGCATTCATCTGATACTTGGCATAAAATTGCAATAACTTCATCTGGTAATTGGCATAGCATTGCAAAGCCTTCACCTGGTTCTTGACATATCATTGGAATGCTTTCATCTGGTACTTGGCATACAATTGCAATAACTTCATCTGGTACTTGGCATAGCATTGCAAAGCCTTCATCTGCCACTTGTCATTGCATTGTGATAACTTCATCTGGTACTTGACATATCGCTGGAATGCCTTCATCTGGTACTTGGCATATCATTGCAAGTTGTTCATCTGGTACTTGACTGAGCATTACAATGCCTTTCATATGTTACTTGGTATATCATTGTAATACATTAATTTGGTACTTGGCATAGCATTATAATGCCTTCATCCAATACTTGACATAGCATTGTAATACATTAATTTGGTACTTGGCATAGCATTATAATGCCTTCATCCAGTACTTGACATAGCATTGATATACATTCATCAGGTACTCGGCATATCATTGTAATTCCTTCATCATGCGATACCTTCATCTCGTTCTTGGAATAGATTTTAAAGCCTTCCTCTGGTGATTGGCATATTACGTTAATACCTTCCTCTGGTGTTTGGAATAACACTGTATTACTTTCCTCTTGTGTTTGGAATGACATTGTAATGCCTTCCTCTGGTGATTGGCATATCATTGTAATACGTTCCTCTAGTGGTTGGAATAACATTGTAATACCTTCCTCTGGTGCTTGGCATATCATTGTAATGCTTTCCTCTGGTGTTTGGAATAAAATTGTAATACCTTCCACTGGTGCTTGGTATAGCATTGTAATACATTCCTCTGTGAGTGGCATAACATTGTAATACCTCCCTCTGTGCCTGTCACAGTACTGTAATGACTTCTTCTGGTACTTTGCATAGCATTGCAATGCTTTCATCTGGTCCCTTTTATAGTATCTTAAAACCTTCATATGGTGCTTGGCATATCATTATAACACCTTATCTGGTGCTTGGCATATTATTATACCACCTTATCTGGTGCTTGGCATATCATTGCTATGCCTTCGTCTGATACTTGACATATCATTGTAAGACCTTCATCTGGAGCTTGGCATATCATTACAATGCCTTTATGTGTTGCTTGGCATAACATTGTTATACATTCATCTGGTTCTTGGCATATCATTGCAATGCATTCATCTGGAGACTGGCATAGCATTGCAATGCCTTCATATGGTACTTGGTATAGCATTGCAATGCCTTTATATGGTACTTGGTATAGCATTGTAATACCTTCATCTGGTGCTTGGCATATCATTGCAATGCCTTCATCTGGTGCTTGGCATATCATTGCAATGCCTTCACCTGGTGCTTGGCATATCATTGCAATGCCTTCACCTGGTGCTTGACATATCATTGCGACGCATTCATCTGGTACTTGGCATAGCATTGTAACACCTTCATCTGTGTCAAATTTACAATACAGTTATATAAACTATTTAATGGCTAGTATATAAAATAATTTCCTTGTATTAAGTAGATTTTCATTCCATTCAATATTTTGTTAATGTCTTAATTTGTCGGAGAACTCAACCGAATACCGGGACAGGGATAAAGAGCACTGCCTGTTTTCTTAAATCTGAGGTCTTGTTTTGATGGTCCAAACTGTTACGTTTGTTTTCAACGCTATACGAATCTCACCTGACAGTTGGTGTGTAGAGTCTCGAAACTCCTTGGTTTAATTCTAATAATATTTAACATTGTTTTCCAAAAATAGTTTTTGATGGCGGAATTTGCGATAATTATGGCCTAAAAATAAATACTAATTTTCTATTTTATTTTTGCTTAGCACAGTCGTCTCTGTCACTAATGGCTTTTACAATTTAATAGATCTCGTGATGAGCTAGACAAATTTATTTATGAACTTATTTTTAAACTTCAAAAACATAGATGTATTTCGCATTATAGCTGACGGGTTGGAGTTAAACTGTACTTAAAATCAAAGACGTATCTCGCTTTGAA